>RJVU01062584.1:3350561-3362761 GCA_003731715.1 Anabarilius grahami | reverse complement strand
CAACATAGACTTTGGTCATATAGCATATATCTTGTCTTTTTGGTGATATTTGTTATATTTCTCTATATGTATTTGGGCCAATGACATGTTATGTCAATGATTTCATTATTTTGCATTTGGCCTATTTTTACATTGAAAATGCCTTTCATACAAACTGCACAACGAATTGAACTCCCCCTCTCTATGATGAACATAATTTTAATTTTATATATATTATATTATATTTTTAATTATTTCTGAATTAAATTTTATTGTAATATTTTTGGGAGGGGCATAGAGTAAAAAAATGTCAAGGTGATACAACTGCCCAGGTATCATAAGGGAGCCTAAAGATTGACATAATATTTTAGTATAAGTTTTTAGAAAAAAAATTATCAACTGTTATTTTGAGCTTTTTATGACAAGGTAATGTTAGTTCAGGTTCTGTTGTTTAAAAAAAAAAACGTTGTAAAAATAAAATAATAATAAAATAAAAAAATAATCCTATAGATATGTCACAAAATTACATTTTGCTGGATGGTTATGCCACACAATATTTTTTGGGTCATTAAATTGAAATAGTATAAAAGTTTTTAAAAATCATAAGAAAACAACTTAAATGCAAAGATAATGTTTCCTAAAACTTTGCATGTGTTTTAAAATAGATTTTTTATTTTTATTTTTTCTTGTGGACTCTCTAATATGTCATTGACCCATATATTTGCTCTGTAATTAAGCAAAAGTGTGACTTTTTTTAGCGAAATCATGGTGAATATTCGCTATTTCGTCCAACCCCTGGTGTGAGACTGTGGCAGCCAGTCAGCTTTGATCTACCATAGCTCTTTTGTGTCTCCAAGTTTGAGGAAACCAGAGCAGACAAAAAAAAAAAATCCAGAAAAAAGCACGTAGCTCCGTCTGCGTCTCTCTTTTCTGGCTGTGTTGAAATCAGTCATCTGTTCTTGCCATGTCATGCTCCCCTGTGTTCGCTCTGCTCTGAGGGGTGTCTTCAGTCAGAGCTGTTAGAGCAGTAATGCTCATTTCCCCAGCAGACAAACAGCCGCCATATACTGCAAGAGGGGGAGAGGAATGATGCTGATAGACGTTAGTGAAGACGATATATGCTGAGAGTGAGACAGAGTCTGAGGAAATGTTTAGAGTCTAATCGAGTTTGCCATCTCT
The DNA here is from genome assembly GCA_003731715.1 of Anabarilius grahami. NCBI lineage: Eukaryota > Metazoa > Chordata > Actinopteri > Cypriniformes > Xenocyprididae > Anabarilius > Anabarilius grahami. The sequence continues at coordinate 3,361,603 of RJVU01062584.1, read as the reverse complement.
CTGTCTACAGCAGGGCCAGACAGATTGATCATGAATATAGTCTAGACACACTGCACAAAATATTTCTCTCTCTCTCTCTCTCCGCACATTGAAAGGTTGTGGTCAGGACCGTCAGACAGCCTCTGCAGAGAAGGAGGGAGTGAGAGAGGGTGTTTATCGAAGAGTATAATAAAAAGCTTTGCAGGGTTTAAGGGTGTGCGGCGATTATCTTCTTTGTCAGTGGTCTGCATTTATTGGCATCAGGTGTGTGGGAGTCAGACTGCACAATTATCAGGGGTAAAACATGTTGTCCAGGAATGTATCTTTTTTTTCTGTCTTAGGAAGGTCCACTAAGGTTAGTCATTTTGTGACAAAAAGTTTCATGACCACTTTTCACAGTCTTTCTAACTTTTAAACAGTCTGTTTTTTCTGCTATGCCTTTAAAGGGATAGTTGACCCAAAAATGAAAATGATCCCATAATTTACTAACCCTCAAGCCAAGCCATCCTAGGTGTATATGACTTTTCTTTCAGCCCAACACAATCAGAGGTTAATTAAAAAATATCCTGGCTCTTCCAAGCTTTATAATGGGAGTTAATGGTGCCACTTTTTTGAAGCCCAAAAAAGCACATCCATCCATTATAAAAGTAATCCATATGTCTCCAGGGGGTTAATAAAGGCCTTCTGAAGTAAAGCAATGTGTTTTTTGTAAAAAAATAAATAATCCATAATTAAACTGTAAACACTGGTTGCACATGGAAGTTAAAATCCAGTGTTTGTGAGGATTCAGGGTTTGTTCGACGCCTTGGCAACATGCAAATCTACTGGTTTGTGGGCCAATTTTCTCTTATTAAAGCTATTGATTATGATGATCAAGACCTGCAAAGTATCATAATTTGTGTCAAATCCAATCCACCAATAATAATGGATCTACAGAAGCCCAAATCCCTTCCAATCTTTTGGAAATGGGGTACTTCAACCCAATATATGAAACTTTTTGGTCATTTTAAACACAAATTTTGAATTAAGTGCTAATATAAAACTGAATATGGAAGTCTTTCCATCGAGTATTTGTTTGTACACAGTAATCTAATCTATCCGGCGTATGATATAGGCGCAGTGTAAGCTTAGGTGAGAGTAGATGCCTCTCGTGGTTCAAATAGGGCTGGGCAACAAACTCAAGCTCCTCCTACATTTTGCTTTAAAAATGTCTTCTAATTATTGACAGGTGTTTTGTTTTGCTCTATCCTCTGTGCTCATCGATAGGTCTTGCGTTGGGTTAAGAGGTCACTCTTCGACCAGAACTAGACTCGCGTATGGCCGTTACCTGAAGCCAGTTATTATAGTTTATAAAGTTATAAATATGGATATTTTTCTTACAAAAACACATCGCTTCAGAAGGCCTTTATTAACCCCCTGGATTTCTTTTATGATGGATGGATGCTCTTTTTTGGGCTTCAAAAAAAAAAAAAAATGGTTCCATTCACTCCTATTATAAAGCTTGGAAGAGCCAGGATATTATTTAATATAACTCCAATTGTATTCAGGTGAAAGAAGAAAGACATATACTGCTAGGATGACTTGAGGGTGAGTAAATTATGGGATAATTTTCATTTTTGGGTGAAATATCCCTTTAAGTAAGTAACACCCCTTTTTTTAAAACAATAATAATATTTATTTCAGTACATATTAAAGAGATATGTTGTACAGGCCACAGATCAGACATTTTATGAGTGATGTTGATTAAACATGACAGCCTTCCACACCTTAACTTCACAGAAGAAACCACACTGAGGATCGTCTTACCTTACATACACTCTAGCTTTTACTGCGACGAGCACAGTTACCACAAAACCGATCACATTTGCCTTTTCCTGGCATCAAATCCCAGCACACAACTTGGCTGGCAGAACTTTACTGTAAAACCAACAACAAACTTTCACAGACATAAAACTACAAACGTTTATTCATTCTGCATAAAAGCTCGGGGTACTCTCTGTGCTCTTTGAAGGCGGTAGCGGTACCCTTGAAGAGTATGCAAATCAGCCTCTTCAACAGTTTGCGTGTTTGTTAATAGCTCTCCTCTCCAGAGTGTGTGTGCATGCGAGAAGAGTTTCTCAAGAGCTGCAGACAAGCTGGTTGAAGTTGTCAGGCACTGGACATTCTTAGACACTGTCCCGCTCGCACTGGACCAACACGTCCCACTTTGATGTCTGTCAGGGGACGAGTGTCTATAGAGCTCTCTCGTACTCACTTTCTCCTCACGTTTCTCCTCTGCGGTTTTAAAACAGGTTGATGGGGGTCAGAGGTCAGCAAGGTCACGTTTCGGGCCTTGTCTGATGTGAAGAGCTCAACAATCAGTTTGTTTGAGTTTAGGATTTCCATCACTAATCTCCATCATCTCTCATGCTAATCTGGGCCGACCGCAGCGGGCTGCATTTTCATGCTAAGGGGCTCATTACCAAACCGACGTCATGTCTTCTGTATGCAATCTGTGTCGCTTGGAGGGAGGGCAAGTCCCAGATGAAGCGTTTGAACTTCTTGAAGAGAGAGAGAGAGAGAGAGAGCGAGAGGGAAGTGCCGGATGATGGAATTGTTTGGCTTACAGGAATGTCTGACTGTAAAGGAGACTTGAATGAAGTTCGGAGGGTCTTAATCAGGGTTTTAATGACAGATGATAATGACAGTGTGAATGAGACACTTGTTTGGTATTTGATGTCTTGGAACCAGTTTGAAGAGCGCTCTGCTTTGTTTGCGCTCACTTTGATTTGCGTTATTTGACTTTTCGCAATATTCAGGATAAAGAAAAGCAATTTATCTCTGAAGGTGTTTCTCAGATTTGCACTTTAACGAACCAACAGGCTGAGCACCTGTGCGCTAAATTCGTTGCGCTCTCAATAGCGACTGTTGTGATTTTGTTTTTGGTTGTAAATAGTTCTTTTTTTCCCCCTAAAGCTTTCCGATGAATTGAATACTGTCAGTCCGAAAAGAGAAATCTCCGATTCCTGCATTCTCTCCTTCCTCTTTTCTTTCCTCCGCTCACTCGCTCGCGCTTTTCCCCAGCTCCTTTGATCCACATCCCACACACGTCGCTGCATTAGCCGGGCTGTTTTTCAGGGCGAGGGCCGTGCGGTTCTGTATTCGTTGGCTGTCAACACCATCAGTACTGATGGGTTTCAGACAGTGTCACCTCACGCAGGCTCACAGTGGATTCTGGGATTGTTTATCGTGGCTGAGCTGGAGGTCTATCGGGCACTATTCTTCAGTGTTCACTCATTTACTCAGTGCATTCATTCAGTCATTTTGTGCCGCAAACCTCCCAGTATGATGGAATCCCTCTGTCTCTCTCGGTGGCCTTCGTCCCTTGCTCGTTTCTTCATCTGTTACCTAAGTACGTTTGGCCCTGTGTGTGAGTGTGTTGAGAGAGTAATGATGCAGCTGGGGCCATTAAAGATGGGAAACTGACAGCTCTCCTCCCTCGCTTTCTTTCGCTCCCCTCTAAGAGCGATAGACGGGGATTAAAAAAAACAAGAAGAGAAAAAGAGGCAAAGCAATAAATGGAGACGTCTTAAAAGGCAAGTTGCTCAGGAATCCAATCAGGTTTGGCTCAAAGACCAAAGTAAAAATAAGGAGGGACGCAAGAAAACAAGGGGGGGGCGGAAAAAGAAAAGAGGTTTTTAGTTGGTGAATTGTTTGTACTTAATGTCTGAATTGGAATTAAGACCTGTATAGATTAGATTACTGTTTACAAACAAATACTCAATGGAAAGACTTCCATATTCAGTTTTATATTAGCACTTAATTCAAAATTTGAGTTTAAAATGACCAAAAAGTTTCATATATTGGGTTAAAGTACCCCATTTTCAAAAGATTGGAAGGGATTTGGGCTCCATTGGATTTGACACAAATGATGATACTTTGCAGGTCTTGATCATCATAATCAATAGCTTTAATAAGAGCAAATTGGCCCACAAACCAGTAGATTTGCATGTTGCCAAGGCATCGAACAAACCCTGAATCCTCACAAACACTGGATTTTAACTTCCACGTGCAACCTTGGTGGCATAAAAGTCATATTGCAATCTCCTATATGCTTAGTATTTTTACTTCTAACTTTAACATTTTTATGCCACATTTCTTAAGTGGAAATTGATTTTGTCCATTTTATCTGTGTACATATCTCTACAATAAACCATAAGCATCTTTTATGAACATTAATCCACAGCACAGCTTTTATCTGAAGAAGCCTGAAGTGACATAATAATAATTTCATCTTCAAGGTCTCCACAGGATTCAAAACTTAATGGATGAAATGGCCTTCACCATAGCCAATCAGTGCAGATGTTGATGATGTGCAGATGCTGATGATGTAGACAGAGAGTTCAAATGGATGGCAGCACACTTATTGACATTTTAGAGGAAGAGAAATAGCATAGTTTGATAGTATTTAAAATAATAATGATTTAAAAAAATATTGTGTATATATAAGCACTATTCATTACCATTCCTGTGATGGCAAAGCTTACTGACCCCAAACGTTCAGCAGTAGTGTGTGTGTGCGTGCGCATCTGATACCATTGTATAGCCTACTATAAATGTTTTTCTTCTAAAGTCCAAGGCTTGTACAATACGAATGTTTTCAATGCCTTTATAGCAGTTTGCTGCTGAACCTAAATAGCTCCAGTCAAAAAATGATATGAAAACTCTCTGGTATGTTGTTTTTTTATCATGTGCCCTCCGCACCCAAAATGTTTTCCCATTTATAAACCATTTTAAATGAGTTGGAATGCAAATGAGAATTCTTTCTCATTCTTTCTGCATTCCCTCTTCCAACCCGTTGTGTTTTTGTTCCCCTGAGGTGTTCATTTCTCACAAATATCTTCTCCTCTCTCTCCCCTCAGTGAATAAAGACTTTCATACTGAGACATCCTATTAGCTCATTTCCAGTTTACCCATAATGCCTCATAATGTGTTTTTATGTCATATCAGTCATGGCTGTATGGATGAAATTCAGACCCTAAACTCATTCACTCTCTGATTGCAGGATGTCAGGTTGCATTGTTGCTTGAAGATGCATGAATGGAATAAATGAATTCTTAATGTGTGCGTGTATGAGGGAGAGAGAATGAAACATGAGAAGAATGTTTCCTGCTGAGGTGCTGTTTAGTTTCTGCTCTGTTTTTTTTTTTTTTTTGCTGGCTCTTTGTTTGTTAAAAACATCATGCCAGAAAAGTAAGTTGCAATCTTGTTTTCTGTCTTTTTCCCATTCATGTCTATGTATGTATATGTATGAATTACACTTGTACTCCCATATTTTAACTACCTTGTGTACATGTGTTCTTTACAGTTTCATAAGAGTTGGTGTTTCTTGCGTCACAAACTACCGTGTAACCAATCGCGTCAATGTGCCGGCAGGCTTTAGCATATCATTAACTATGATGGCTCAGAAGGAGGGAAGTCTCAAGTTGGTGCCAGGTTATCCCGGTATATTTTTTCTGTTGATAAGAAAAATCGTGTAGATTTAGCAATATGGCAGGTGTATGATCTATATTACGATGTTATGATGAAATATATGCCTTTCTCCACCGACGTTCTGAGTTGTTCAAAGCATTTCTAAGGATGCTGATTTTTAGAAGGCAGGTGTCTGACTCTGAGATGGCGAACAGGAACATGGTTTGTGTAACATTAGCAACACATTATTAGCTGTTTGATAACAGTCAAGCAGAAGGCTAATCATATTAAATACCGTTATGTGTCCACCGTTGCAATACCATTGTGCAATGTTTACCTCAGTAAGTTGACCGAGTGGATCTCTGAGCTCATGCGAGTGAGTGGAGGCGGGGCTAACTAGCATATTCATAGATTTGCATATTCAACTGTTTGGCAGGTTGACCATTGACAGAGTCATACTTTAATTAGAATAGCTTTAATTTTGTAGTTTTTACGTGGGAAGAAGTGAATGTGCATGTTATAGTTTCTGTTTTTCTGGGTCAGAGCTTTGAAGTTTTGGGTCAGCTGAGCTTGAGTCTGATGTGCCACTTTCTCTCTCTGGTGACCTACGTGCAAGAGGTGTGTCTGCTGGGTCTCAGCCTTGTTTAGTTTTTGGTAATATGTGGGTGGTGATTGGTTGGAGGTTGAACATGTGACTCAGGGGAGTGGAGTGAAAATATGAGGGCCCTGATGTAAACATCACCTCCTTTAAATGGAGAGGTTTTAAACTCTTTTGGGATTGGAAAAGATGTGGAGGCGATAGTTTTGGCTTTTAGTTAGAAAATGTACTCTGTGCCCTGAAAGAAATAAAATGAAGACTTTGGATGATCATAATCATTGTTTACTTTGACTCTACTCTGTGTATGTTCTTGTGAGGCAAAATTATTTTTATATTATATAGAGGCAATATATTAGATATTAAAAATATCTTCATTTGTGTTTCGAAGATGAACAAAAAACATAATGGGTTTGGAATTACATGAGTAATTGATTACAGAATTTTAATCTTTGGATGAACTAACCCTATAACCCTATGGATCACTTTTTTATGGTTCTTCCTTTAAAGGATTAGTTCACTTTCAAATAAAATTTTCCTGATCATTTACCCACCCCCATGTCATCCAAGATGTTCATGTCTTTCTTTCTTCAGTCGAAAAGAAATTAAGGTTTTTGATGAAAACATTCCAGGATTATTCTCCTTATAGTGGACTTCAATGGCCTCCAAGCGGTTGAAGGTCAAAATTACTTTGGCTGTACTTCCTATGCCTTCCCTATTCTACTTACGGAACGAACGCAGCGCCAGTTACATTTTTTCCGTAAGTAGAATAGGGAAGGCGTAGGAAGTACAGCGTAAGCTTTTTGAAGAATACAAAAGTGCGGTTTTGGCGGAAGCACTTGGAATGCAATCATTTGTTTATATAAAGCAAATACATTTACTTTTTTTTCGAAAATGACAGATCGTTTCGCTAGATAAGACCCTTATTCCTCGTCTGGTATCGTTTAAAGCCCTTTGAAGCTGCACTGAAACAGTAATTTTGACCTTCAACCGTTTGGAGGCCATTGAAGTCCATTATAAGGAGAACAATCCTGGAATGTTTTCATCAGAAAGACATGAACATCTTGGATGACATGGGGGTGAGTAAATTATCAGGAAAATTTTATTTGAAAGTGAACTAATCCTTTAAAGCATCAAACTTAAATAAAAGTTGCAGAAAGTCACAGGGGTATCGAAAGACATGATCCTGAGTAAATGATGACACAATTTTCATTTTGGTGGGGAGAACTATCCCTTTAAATATTTTAAGCTATACAAGCTACATCAGCAACCTGAATTTCTCTTGTGAAAACATCATCACATTTATAGTGTTCATTTAAACACGCAGTGCTGTTACTGCTCTTTGTTTCTTTGTGATGGGTTTTTGTACTTTTTTACTTGTAAAATTCCCCAACAGCGGCACATCAAACCCCAGGTTAGTTTCTCCTGTTTGTAAACACACAGAGATGTCAACTGGACATATGGAGTGCTGTTATTATTTAATGAGGTTTTTATAGTATTTTGCAACGACTGGGAGTCAGAACTGACAGCCTGCTGGGTAGTGGCCCACTTCGAGAAACACACGGTTATTTGTCGGCGAGATCTTCCGCTTTGATGACTGTTTGCAGTCGCTGTGTCTGCATCACAGAGGAGATAATGTGTCATAAAGGGGGTCCGAGAGCACGCAGGTGTTGTCCACGAGGCCGTATGGCAGCGTCCGGGGAAGGAAGCACTGCCATGTGGCTCGTTAGCAAAATGCTAATTATGTTGTCAGGATCATTAAGAGTCACAACAGCAGCCATTTTGGGAGTTGCGGCGCCTGCTGTTCTTCCTGTTGTGCCCCTGTGAGTGTGCGCCAGTGCAGGAGGCTGGCATTAAACCTAGACATTACCTCACTCCTGGGCAGACGACCCATTACGATGCTCAGCAGGCTGCAGGAGAGAGGTGAAAAAAACTCAATACCTGATGATTATATACACGCGCGCGCACACACTGCAGTGCATCACATCTGCAGGCGGCCCATCTTGGCTTTGCAGATAGCAATCCCCAGTCATAAACCTACTCGCACAAGCAGACAATTTCCCCTTCCTCCCGTCTCACACACCACGTCCTGCGGGGATTTGTGCGAATATCACAGAACGCAGGTTGCAGATGGAAGTGCCTCAGCGATGGCTGCCATTTTTATTCTTGCAGTTATATTACAGGTTATAACTGGAATGTTTTCACATGTCTGCATCTCGCCGTTTCTCAGGACTTTCCCTTCGTCGACAGAATGGGTTGCACAATTTTATAACTGCCACAAAGACATGGGATGGTTTATGGAAAAAAAAAAAGAAACCTGTCATCAAGTGAAGCTCACCATGTAATTTAGTTTACGCAGTAATCTGTAAAACAGCACTGGTATTTTGAGGATCCAGTCATTAGCTATTTGTTGGACATCTTGTAGGATCTTGTAATGTTTCCTTTTGTTATGAGGTAAACTGTCAAGTTTTTTGTAGAACGTGTTCAGGGTTGACTGAGCAGGATTATGATATTTGCTAGCTAGTCATCAGTCCTGACTCAGAGAACATTGTTTGTGTCTCTATTATTAGCATAGCTATTTCAAGTATATACTAACATGAACAAATGAAACTTTTTCAGGCTGATGTTTGTTTAACTGATTTTAGTTGAGTGATGTTTATTTTGTGGTTGAAAACATATAGCAGGGGTCTTCAACAGGGGGTCTATGACCCCTAGGGGTCTCTGGTGGTACTGCAGGGAGGCTGATGAATTGTATTTTTAAATATCAAACAAATTTTTTGTGGGGGAAAATGAATATACATTTAAAAAATAGCATATTAGTTAAAATAGTGGTTGATTATGATTTCACTTTTTTTTTACTTTAGTTAGTGTGTAATGTTGCTGTTAGAGCATAAACAACATCTGCAAAGTTACGACGCTCAAAGTTCAAAGCAAAGGGAGATATTTTCTTTTAAAGAGTTTGCTGTTTAAGGACTACAACAAACGGCTGGTAGGGACTACAACAAGCTTCTTCCCGCGTTAGTGACATCACTAACCCTAAAATTTACCTTAACCCTGGCCCCAAAAACACGCAACAAAGGGGGTGAGGCCATGTTGGGCTGCTTTAGAGAAGAGGAAGTGTTGTTGTAGTAGAGTGTTGTTACCATGCCGTCATTTTACGTTCAATGCTGGATTTGCACAAAAGTTTAACATGATGGCACATGAGTTGAATCAACTAAAAATACATAAATACAAACATAAATTTGAATCAACTAAAAATACATAACATAAATTTATCCACTAACCATTCATAAATGCCCAGTTGCATTCTAAAAGTTGTAACTTCTTCCTGAGTCTCTCCATCAGTGTCCGACTCCGGTTTGAACAATGTAAGGATGAGCACTCGTCATTTTGGCTGCGTGTGAGATTCTCCACCTTTATTGTTGAGCAACTTAAGCGTGAGCTGTTAAAGCTCCGCCCTCTTTTGGAAAGCGGGCTGGGAGCAGCAGCTTATTTGCATTTAAAGGGACACACAAAAATGGCATATTTTTGCTCACACCCAAATAGGGGCAAATTTGACAAGCTATAATAAATGATCTGTGGGATATTTTGAGCTGAAACTTCACAGACACATTCTGGGGACACCAGAGACTTATATTGAATCTTGTAAAAGGGGCATTATAGGTCCCCTTTAATAGTTAAAATATATTTAATAGTTAATATTTAGTTAACTTTTAACTAAAGCTAAATTTAGGACAATTAAGTTTAGCTAAATAATTCACTGTCAAGCCCAAATTTAAGTAAAATGAAAATTGTGTGTTTGGCTGTTTACTAATGGATGTGCAATGTAAGCATTGTAGTAAATACATTAAAGGTATACTATGTAACTTTTGGCTCTCTAGCATTTAACAAACAAAACTGAATGCGTTTTGTGGAAGAACATTGTAGCGGGAGCTACTTCTCTCTGAGTCACAGGTACTGGGCTACTCAGCAGAGCCCGGGTTGTTGTCCCGCCCAGTCTAAAATAGTCCAAATATAAACACTTATTTTAGATGTACCGTAGTGATTCTGGATAAGACAAAACAATGGTTTAGAAGATTGATTCATGATGTCCTCACTCATTATAGCAGTTTTGTAAATTTTGAACAAAAAAAGTTGCGTAGTATACCTTTAAAATAAAACGTTAATATGATCCAGGCTTAAAATGGAACACCCAATTTTATACTATATGTAACACTGAGTCCCTGATCTATCTCTCAATCCACCAAGGAGTCCTTTACTCGAAAATGTTAAATACCCCTGCCATATAGAGACATTTTTAAATGGTTCAGGGGAGACACTAGGTGGCACTGCTTATCAGACAGCAACAAAACCCATATAGTTTTTTTTTTTTTCTACTTGAAATTAATTTCATCTCACAAATTTTGATGAGTTTTTCAGTAATGCATTTAACTTGAATGTTCTTTATTTGGATTATGTTTAATGATGTAGAAATTATATTGTCTGGTAGTTTACAGGGTGGCAGGTCTCTCTTACCTCACAACCAGCCCCTGTAGCATTAGCATGCTGAGAGAATCCACCTCATTGCCCCAGAGACTTCCTCCTCAGACAGCCATTCAAATTCAGACTTGACCCCTAAACCCCCCACTCTGTCTGTCCCCCATGTCTGCTTTAACGGGGGGATGTGTCTGTCTGCGTACGTGTGTCGGGATCGACTCGACTTCCAGACTAGACCTCAGACAGATAAATGTCATTTTATTCCCCTAAGGGCTGAATTGCTAACTAGGGGTGAGATTTTAAAAGTTAAAATTTCATTTTGACAAAAAAAGTTAAATATGGTCATGTGAATATGGTCATATAAATATGGTTTGTGCAAATATTATATTTTTTATTTTTATTTTTTAACTGAAAATCTTTTTCTGTTTTTCCGCCTGGATGTGATATTTTTATTTTACTGATAATGAAGTGTGTTCAATATAACAATTTAGTTGTCCTATTAAATAATTTAATATTTAAAAATATTTTTTTCTATGTATTT
>RJVU01062584.1:3329133-3350230 GCA_003731715.1 Anabarilius grahami | reverse complement strand
CACAACCCACCCACCCCCCACCCCCTCAGCCGGTCACCGACAGACCAGCCGTGTGTGCGAGTAGAGTGTGGGGGTGTGCAGGAGGGGGTGGAGAGGAGCTCCGTTGGCTTGATCTCACAAACACTCTGATTTTTGTGTTCAACCAGAGGGGTCAGAGAAAGAGATAGAGAGCGGATGAGTTCAGTTTAGTAAGTCAGAGCGAAGTGAAGCGGTTACCCGAGAGCATGTAGTGAAAAAAACAGCATGTCAAGGCTGTTGCCGGGGGCTTTCAGTCTCAGCGCGAGCTGTTGGACGTGCACACACCGGCTGGCTCGTGCACCGGTTGAAGTCTCCCGCGTACTCCATGCGAAACCTCACCGCACCGGATGGCTCGAACGTCACATGCGGATCCCAGCTCCAGGGAATGGAGATTTGTGAGTGTTTTACTTTTTTCCTTCATTGCTAATTATGCCAGACTTCTTTGCATTTTGTCGTCTGTACATGTGACTCAAGCTAGAGCATGCAGTTTAACTTTGAGTTTGTTTTATGTAATTTCGCCTGCAGTCTTGTCTGGCTGTCAGCTCTTATCAGCTGCTTCACGCGTGTTTCGTTTCGGTAAATGTCTGATCTTGGCTCTCCGCCGTCTCTGCAATCTGTCTCTGAATGCGTCTGATACGTAAACCCAGCAGACAGTGTTTTAACTCGAGTCTGGGGCAAATGTCTCCTGCCTTCCGGACTTTATAAACAAAGAACCCATGAGTAGAATATCTAAGGGTTGCGACAACTTGCGAGCAAACATTTATGGATAGATAGAGACATTTGTTTATACTGACAGCTTATTTATGACATATATTTCTTGGCAACTGAATAGTTAAGTTCCTTTTTTTCTGGTGTTGCCAATCTCATTTCATATGAACTATGACAGTAGCTAGTCAGAATTCAATTGTATTAAGAATACAAATTGTCATTTTGAAATCATTGTAAGAGAAATATTGAACCTTATTTAGTAGTTACACTTTGTTAATATGTGAAGCTTTGTTAAATTTCTCAAAATCTGATATTAACCACAGATTTTGTCCAGTTGTTCGAGTCATTGTTACTTGTGTAAAATCATTTAAAATTATTAGACACTACTGTTCAAAAGTTTGGGGTCAGTAAAAGTTTATATTCAGTAATGATGATTTGAATTGTTCACAAGTAAAGGCATTTATAATGTTACAAAATATTTACTTTTTTTAACTTTTCATCAAAGAATTCTGAAACAATGTATCACGGTTTCCACAAAAATGTTAAGCAGCACAACCGTTTTTAACATTTGATAATAATAAGAAATGTTTCTTGAGCACTAATTCAGCGTATTAGAATTATTTCTGAAGGGTCGTGTGACACTGGAGACAGGAATAATGGCTGCTGAAAATACAGCTTTGCCATCACAGGAGTATATTACATTTTAAAATATATTCATATATAAAAACAGTCATTTTAAATTATAACATATCACAATATTATTGTTTTTACTGTATTTTTTCATTCAAATAAACACAGCACAGCCTTGGCAAGAGACTTTACAAACATAAAAAGAAAAAATCTTATTAACCCCACGCTTTTGAACCTTAGTCATGTTTATTATAGTACATATTATACTTGTTTACCAGTGAAAACCCCTTCAACTGGAAGGTCTTGGCTACAAAAGCATGTTTGGATCTAGAATTTGATATTAAATTAAGATTTGGTTGATGCACAGTGTAATATAATTAGTATTTCTCTCCATCTGTCCGTCTGAAGCATTGCTGTCTGTCTAGATCTGATCTCTGTTTTGTGTTCTGGTGTTTGCTTTGTGCATTTTGCTGCTCTGGCTGGCCTGCCAGTGACGGTTCTGTGAAACACAGACTCTTTCTCTGTTCTTGGAGTGAAAAGTTCATATTCTGTCTGGATCATAAATTATGAATTTAGTCCTGGGGAATTCCCACACAGTAGGTAGAAAAAAGGCCTTTCAGTAGTTTTTCCTGCCTCTCACAGAGACTCTTCACATATGGTACAGAATGTGTTTCTGCTAAACATGAACATACGGTTTTGAATTATCCTTTGAATATTGCAGCATTTTGAATACTTCACAGACATCTAAATGCACCTTAAAACCTCCCAAAAAGTGCAGCTCTGAAACAAAAGTAAGATATTGAACAAAATGGCCCTCAGAAATTGAGCCAAACAGATTGTCTATTGGAAAAGCAGCCTCTCTTGCAGTCATGGCTTCACAGTGAGCTCAGCACACTGAAAGCTGGGCCGGGTTAAGCAGCCCCGAGGTGCCACTATGAATTATTGATAAAGGCCAGTGTTGTCATGCCAGTCTGAGTGCTTTTGGCATTACCCAGGATGATCCTGATGCCCACGCACAATGCCCTGGTTCAACAAGATGGGCCTCTGCTTCAACTCAAATTTTAGCCGATAATCGGTTTGATCAGATATTTAATGTTGTGTCTACCTACATCAATAATTAGCCCGTATTAGTGTTGTTTTTTTGGATTAGTATTATGTATCATTTAATAAGTAATTAGTTATTTAATTGTGGATGGTTGTTTTAGATTGTCCATAACTTTAGTTATCATCTAGCATTTACTTAAAGGGATAGTGCTAGATTGCAGCGAAGATTTAAAGGATTAGTTCACTTCAGAATTAAAATTTCCTGATAATTTGATGTTTATGTCTTTCTTTCTTCAGTCGTAAAGAAATTAAGGATTTTGAGGAAAACATCACAGGATTTTTCTCCATATAGTGGACTTCACTGGGGTACAACGGGTTGAAGGTCCAAATTGCAGTTTCAATGCAGCTTCAAAACACTCTACACGATCCCAGATGAGGAATAAGGGTCTTGTTTAGCGAAATGTTCGGTCATTTTCTAAAATAAATTAAAATGTATATACTTTTTAACCACAAATGCTCGTCTTGCAGTGCTCTACGATGCGCCACGCATGATGTAATCACATTGGAAAGGTCACACGTGACGTAGGCGAAAGTACCGATCCAGTGTCTACAAAACGAATGTGCAAAGACTAATTCAAACACCCTTTACAAAAAAGGTAAAACAACTATGTCGGATTATTTTGAAGTTGGAGGAGAAAATGAATTTTTTTTTCGCCCTACCGCGGTACTTTTGCCTAAGTCACGCATGACCTTTCCAATGTGATTACGCAATGCATGGCGCATCACAGAGCTAGTGCAAGACGAGCATTTGTGGTTAAAAAGTATATACATTTTATTTTATTTTTTTAGAAAAGGATCAATCATTTCGCTAGATACCACCCTTATTCCTCGTCTGGGATTTATGTAGAGTGTTTTGAAGCTGCACTGAAACTGCAATTTGGACCTTCAACCCGTTGTACCCCGGTGAAGTCCACTATATGGAGAAAAATCCTGGAACGTTTTCCTCAAAAACCTTAATTTCTTTTCGACCGAGGAAAGAAAGACATAAACACCTTGGATGACATGGGGGTGAGTAAATTATCAGGAAATTTTTAAGTGCTTTAAGTGCACTATTTCTTGAATAGCGCTTTGCTAAAACAGAGGTCCTCGCATCAACAATTTAACTTTTCTCATCAACTATTCATCTCAAAGTTAATGGTTTTCTATATTTCATGCTGAACGTTAAAATTTTGTGATGGTTAAATTACATGTATTCCTGAGAGAGCAAAGCTGAATTTTCAGCATCATTACTCCAGTCTTCAGTGTCACATGACCCTTCAGAAATCATTCTAATATGCTGATTTAGTGCTCAAGAAGCATTTCTTACTATCAATGTTGAAAACAGTTGTGCAGCTTCATATTTTTGTGGAAACCATGATATATTTTTTAAGGATTCTTCAATGAATAGAACATTCTTTAGAATGAACGTCATTACAGTAGTACTTACAGTAGAATAGATTCTTTTGTCCACACACATCTTTGTAACAGATCTTGCTCCAAGCAAGACCCAAACCTGTAACCTAGTGAATGTCAACTGCATGTTCTGCTTGAAGCTTTTGAATGCAGCGGTGCAGCTGGTGCAGGATCCAGCCTCAGGGAGTGACTCATTAGCCACGACAGCCCGAGCAAACCACAAAACGATCTGTTCTTCGTTAGAAATCCATACTTTGTTCTTCTTAGCGTTAAACAGGACCACCCATGAAGGACGAAGTTTTAATAAGGCGAAGGGTGGGGCTAACAACAACAACACGGCTTTGAGGAATAAAGAGCAGACTTTCTTCCTTCCTTCATCCCTCTCTCCATCTCTCCCTTTCTCTTTCTCCTCTCACTGAACCCGCTCTTTGGAAATGTCACCGGTGAACTTTGTCCCACCCGAACTCTAATGTTCTCAGATGCAGTATAGTGTGATTCTCACCGCTGAAGCTCTTCCTGCAAGTTCATCTGGCGGTCATGAAGGAATGTTTTAGAAAGCAAGGCACTTTTTTTCCCCTTCCAACAGATCTTTCAGAAACTCCCTTTATAGCTAAGTATGCCCTAAGGCAGACTGTTCCGCTTCTTGCACCTTTTTAAAAGAAATAAAGACAAAAAACGTGTCTGGCAAGGTTTTTATAATCCTGGTCATGGTTGTTAAAGTTTGTGGGCTTGGTGAGCTGATGTTTAGACCACAACGTGCGTGTTTAGGTCGCCACACCTTTAGCTGTCATCTCTTTTGGTCACATCCACCCTTAACTGTGGAGTCCAAAATAAGTCCTGGTTATATTGGCTCAGGCAAACTGTGATTATAATTGCTGAATCTGTAATTATACATTGTCACAAGAACAGACTCAAAATGTTTCCAAAGCCGAAATATGTGCTTTTTCACCTCCCCCTTCAACGTCTGCGTTCTTTTAAATAATCTCGTTATTGACGGTGAAAGCTCCCGTGTGGCATCGCTGCGGAGACCAGGCTGCGTTGGCGAACGTGGCTGTGGCGCCTGGTTCAGATTGTCTGTGCTGTTTGTTTGATGGCTCCTCTGCATGGCTGGGCTGGATGCCCACTCTCCTGGTGCCCAGCAGGGTGCCAGTCTGCCAGCTTGTTTTGTGTTGTTCGCTCGCTGTCCCTGCATGCCTCTGGCCTTTCATTTCAGCACACAGACAACCTGTGTGATCGCTCCTTTACAAAACGCCCTCAGACAGGTTTGTCAGACCTTTTTGGAAATTTTCCACTAGAGCACCAAAAGGCGTATACATCCATAAAACAAAACATGGCGTATATGAAATGCCACATTATATCAGAGCCCAGACGAAGAGTCCTCCATATGAAAGATGCATGGATCTCTGTCAAGTAGTAAACAGTCGTAACGCTCATTGCCGTCTCGCCGCTGATGCTTTCAATTGCCTGTCAAAACACTTGAATGTTATGTAGGAGTGTCCTGACCGCGATAGACACGCTGACAAACAAAATCACTCTACTTGTCAATTTAATCTTTCTCTTCAAACGTCCTCTGCATTGGAGATGTAGCCTTAGGTTTCGATTTGTCTTGTGTAATGATGTATTTCCTGTTGTAAAATAAGCTGTCTAGCCCGCAGGTAGTCAGTTCTGGCTCTGTTACCAATACGTCTCAGTGATTGAATAACCTTCCAACTGGCTGATTTGTTATATGCTTTACTATTAAGAAATCCTACCAACCCTAAACTTTTGAAGGTTTTTGAAAGAAGTCTCTCATGCTCACCAAGCCTGCATTTATTTGATCAAAAATACAGTAAATATTGATGCTTTAATTAGCCTGCTGTGCTGTATGCATGTAGCACAGTAAAACCTTGGACAGGTTGCACCTTTTAAAGCAGCTAAACCTTTTTTTATGTTATTGTGTAGTTGAGTTTAGTTTGTTGTTGAGTGGTGACACACTGATATGGTTGTGTCCTGTACTGTATGTACACAGCGGGCAGGGTTTGACCTCAGGTAAGCACACCTGTTCCTGTTATTCGGCACTAGCTTGGCATGATGCAGCGTCTGATGCGCAGTGCCCATCTCCCAGACCGTCTGGAGGATCTGTGTACTTGTGTGTTTGTGTGTGGCACTTGGTATTATGTGTGACAGTGTTAATTATTTAGGATTAGTGTGTGTTTGTAGCATAAAGCATCTAGACAGATCTGGCTACATTCTCACACACACACACACAAACACACACACACACACACACCTCTGAATGTTAGATTAGTAGGGGGTTCAGGTGAACATGAGTATTGTTTCTCTCTCCCTCTCCCTCTCCCTCTCCCTCTCTCTCTCTCTCTCTCTCTCTCTCACACTCACACACACACACACACACACACATGTTTGTTTTTGTGAATTGTGGGGACATTCCATAGGCGTAATGGTTTTTATACTGTACAAACCGTATTTTCTATCCCCCTACACTACCCCTACCCTTAAACCTAACCATCACAGAAAACTGCACATTTTTACTCTCTAACAAAAACTCATTCTGTATGATTTATAAGCCTTTTGAAAAGTGGGGACATGGGGTAATGTCCTCATAAGTCACCTCTTCTTGTAATACCTATGTCATAGCCATGTCATTATACACATTTGTGTCCTGATATGTCACAAAAACGTGCGCGCGCACACACACACACACATACACATACACACACACCTCCTGCAAACCTTTAGGGTGTTACATGACAATTGTGTAGTTCTCTACTGTGAACAATAAATGCATCTCTCAACTATTTGAGAATTGTGTTTTCTCTTTAATGCACCACTACTGTTAAATTTACTAGTCAACCTAGTTTTTGGAAGACTTGTTAACCACCTGACCTATCCCTGGTTCTTATTACACAGTGAGTTGAGTGAGAAATCAGTTTTGCCTGATAAAGTAAAAGTAGACATAAACCAATAATTGAGATTAAGTGATATTTTTGACCAATATTTACACTTTTCTATTTATTTCTACTTATTCAGTTTGTGTACTTTAATTTCAGGTCTGCTGATAAAATTTGGTGGTCTCTAAAGAATAGCACTCGACAACTCATTTAAACACTGTGTGTTCAACAGGAAAGAGTGTGTTCACAGCTAAAGTGAAACATTGTTTGCATCAATGCTTTTTACATTTATTAATCTCAAGTGAGCAACATGTAACTTGACAAGTGTTTGATAGTTAGACAGCCTGAAACAAAGAAAAAAAAAGTTCACCAAAATTAGATCAAAACAACTTGTAATGTAATGCCATTTAGGTAATAATAATAATAATTATTATTATTATGCAGTACTAACAAAAATACTGAATTATTGCTAAACAAAATGCTAGCAAATTATCATGATACTATAAAAAATCATTAAATGCAAAAATAAAACCATAGTATTAATTAGAAATATTTTATTAAAAAAAATAATAATAATAAAAGTATTATTAATAAAATATACATATTGTATATTATGTTTTTATTTGTGCAGTCATTTTTGTTAGTGTTGTGTCAAAAAAGCAGAAAGAAAACAATAATCCATTGTTTTTTATTAGGGCTGGGATAATAAATCGTTGAATTGCGAATCAAGAAATGATTCTGGATTGATTCTGAGATTTTCCGAATGCATCACAATTCTCTCTCGAATCGATTCTGAGCTTGGTTTTCTAACAGAAGATGCCACTGCGTGCTTTACAAACACTGCTTGCTTCCAATTCCTTACACACACCACTTGAACCTTATAAAAAAAATCATTCATAAAATTCGAAAAGGTTGAAGCTAATTACAAGGGTGTTTGGAGTGGGCTGTTAACATTAATCTCGCATCATAAAAGCATTCTGAGGTGCAAGTACATAGCCGAACCACGCACGAGCGCTCTCTTCTTCTTGAGCATTTTAGAGTGCGGTTAAAAACTAGCCTAGAGCGCCATCTGCTGTTAAAACCTAAGCTTAGAATCGATCCACGAATCGAGATGAATCAAATTATTGTCCCATTTGTTATATAAACCCAAGTTGCTGCTGGACTCAGTGGATGTACAGGTCCTTCTAAAAAAATTAGCATATTGTGATAAAAGTTCATTATTTTCCATAATGTAATGATAAAAATTAAACTTTCATATATTTTAGATTCATTGCACACCAACTGAAATATTTCAGGTCTTTTATTGTTTTAATACTGATGATTTTGGCATACAGCTCATGAAAACCCAAAATTCCTATCTCAAAAAATTAGCATATTTCATCCGACCAATAAAAGAAAAGTGTTTTTAATACAAAAAAAGTCAACCTTCAAATAATTATGTTCAGTTATGCACTCAATACTTGGTCGGGAATCCTTTTGCAGAAATGACTGCTTCAATGCGGCGTGGCATGGAGGCAATCAGCCTGTGGCACTGCTGAGGTGTTATGGAGGCCCAGGATGCTTCGATAGCGGCCTTAAGCTCATCCAGAGTGTTGGGTCTTGCGTCTCTCAACTTTCTCTTCACAATATCCCACAGATTCTCTATGGGGTTCAGGTCAGGAGAGTTGGCAGGCCAATTGAGCACAGTAATACCATGGTCAGTAAACCATTTACCAGTGGTTTTGGCACTGTGAGCAGGTGCCAGGTCGTGCTGAAAAACGAAATCTTCATCTCCATAAAGCTTTTCAGCAGATGGAAGCATGAAGTGCTCCAAAATCTCCTGATAGCTAGCTGCATTGACCCTGCCCTTGATAAAACACAGTGGACCAACACCAGCAGCTGACATGGCACCCCAGACCATCACTGACTGTGGGAACTTGACACTGGACTTCAGGCATTTTGGCATTTCCTTCTCCCCAGTCTTCCTCCAGACTCTGGCACCTTGATTTCCGAATGACTTTGGACCACTGAGCAACAGTCCAGTGCTGCTTCTCTGTAGCCCAGGTCAGGCGCTTCTGCCGCTGTTTCTGGTTCAAAAGTGGCTTGACCTGGGGAATGCGGCACCTGTAGCCCATTTCCTGCACACGCCTGTGCACGGTGGCTCTGGATGTTTCTACTCCAGACTCAGTCCACTGCTTCCGCAGGTCCCCCAAGGTCTGGAATCGGTCCTTCTCCACAATCTTCCTCAGGGTCCGGTCACCTCTTCTCGTTGTGCAGCGTTTTTTGCCACACTTTTTCCTTCCCACAGACTTCCCACTGAGGTGCCTTGATACAGCACTCTGGGAACAGCCTATTCGTTCAGAAATTTCTTTCTGTGTCTTACCCTCTCGCTTGAGGGTGTCAATGATGGCCTTCTGGACAGCAGTCAGGTCGGCAGTCTTACCCATGATTGCGGTTTTGAGTAATGAACCAGGCTGGGAGTTTTTAAAAGCCTCAGGAATCTTTTGCAGGTGTTTAGAGTTAATTAGTTGATTCAGATGATTAGGTTAATAGCTCGTTTAGAGAACCTTTTCATGATATGCTAATTTTTTGAGATAGGAATTTTGGGTTTTCATGAGCTGTATGCCAAAATCATCAGTATTAAAACAATAAAAGACCTGAAATATTTCAGTTGGTGTGCAATGAATCTAAAATATATGAAAGTTTAATTTTTATCATTACATTATGAAAAATAATGAACTTTATCACAATATGCTAATTTTTTGAGAAGGACCTGTATATTAGAAGTCAGTGGATGTATATCAGAAGTGATGACATTTATTTGCATTTTGTTCTGCGATTTCACTGAATCAATATCCAGCCATTGAAAAATGATAGACTGGAGCACAACTATTCACAGCCATTGATTATAACACATAAAACATGAAAACATCTGCTTGACAATTGGAGATGTCTTCGTCTCCGTATTAGACACATCCTTGTCATAGCTATTTCATAAAGTAGTCAGGACAGGAAGTAATGACACCTACGGATGTGACCTCCATCTACTCCACTGAATATGTCACCTTCAAGACACACTTTGCTTCTCTCCATCTACAAATCTCTATTATCTTCGTCTGCCTCTCACACACACCTTCTCTCTCTGTCTCTCTCGCCCCCCCTCTTCTCCTCATCACCCACACACACTCTCTCTCCCTCTCACTCTCGTCTGGTCTAGCGCTTTCTGTCTGCTCTGCCTGGTGACAGAGCGGCCTGATGGATTTTGATCCTCTCTCTGTGGTCTGCAGAGAGAAACTCAGTCTGTGTATGGCTAATCTGCAGTCTGTGATACCCAGACCCACTCTCATTTGTTCACGCTCTCGTTCTGTCTCTCTGTGATTGGCATAAGAGGTCAGTGTTAAATAGGACAGAGAGTGTGTCAGTGGGAGAATTGGACAGGACATAGTAACAATCAAAGAACAGCTTCGGATTCGGTTTTAAATGTTTTGATTTACAGTTATTAGCACAAGACCGTTTAAATGTATTGATTCAGACTGGATTTGTATCTTTGTAGAGTTTTTGTTTTACTTAGACTGGAGTGTCTTGTCTGGATTTGGGTGTTACTGAATTTACATGGTTGCAGGTTTTTCTAGCTGGTCTAAGCTGGTCATTAGCTGATGTAAGCAGGTCATTATTTGGTTAACAAGCTACCATGTTCCAAAAACCAGCTTAATCACCAATAGCTGGCATGTTGTTGGTCCAAAAATGTCTACTGACAGCTTAGACCAACTATCGTGTTCCAAAAGCTCTCAGCTTAAGCTGTATTATTTAGCCAGGCAAACAATCACAAAGCATTTCTAAGAGTGGAATCTGGAGTGTATGTTGTCAGTTTTTAAATTAATTAATTAATACATTGTATTACATTTTTTTTAAGCAAATCTGGGTGCGCTGTAAACCTGAAGTTGGCAAAACTAAAAAAAAAATTTAGGCAATTGGTTACATCAATTTTTAAGTTAAGATATTCAAAGTTTAAGTAAGCAGAACTTTTTATTTATTTTGTACTCATACATTTGAATTGTTTTTATATCAAAATATTTGAGTAAACTAATTCATACATTTAACTTAAAATGATCATGTAATCTCAACATAAAGATTTTTATCATTGGAAACTTAGCTAGCTACAACAAGCTAATTCAGAAATGTTCATTTGCTAACATGTTAGCAATAGCATGGTATAGCACTTGATGAATGAGTACAGCAATATAAAACATTTAACATACCTGCTCTCAAACCAAGCCACATGCACCACTTGTCACCATGATAGTAACTCTCCAAAAACCCACATTAAAACTCTTCTTCATTAGCATAACAAACCCGGAAGTTGCAAAGGACTTTTCTCCAGTGTTGTGACGTATTTCCAAGTGAAACGGAATATTGATTAGAGGGCAGAGTTTTACTTAAGCGCTCCTCCTCTCCATCTCTCACGCTCCTCCTCTCCATCTCTCACGCTCCTCCTCTCCATCTCTCGCTCATAGCAGACGAACGGTTGCAGAGGAGTGGTTTACGCGTTTTCAACCCAAGCCGTCAAACTGACGTCATCAGAGAAGAAACGCCATTCCAGACCGGAAGTAACTTTTCCGATTTTGATTAAAGATTAACATGACAAACAATTTTTTTCTGTGTTTTAACTTGCACGGATTAATTGTTTACCACAAGACTAGTAATATGCACTGACAAAGTAAATAAGGTCAATTTTGATTTCATGTGTACTTTAAGTTCATCTAAATTAAAAGAAATGAGTTCACAATACTCAAAACAATGAAACAGTTCGATTTACTTAAAATATGTCAGTTCTTGTGAACTCAAAAGAAAAAGAAAGTGCTAAATACTAATAAAAGTTAATTTGACTGAACTAATTTGTTTAATTGAAGTTTGTCCTTCTCAAACCAATTAATTATTTTGAGTGTTAGGGTTTACATTGTGGTACTTGCCCATGTTAAACTCCCCACCACAATGCTAGGGATGGTTATCAGGGTGTTGCTATGCAGTTTCTAAGGTGTTCTCAATTTTTTTTTTACATTGTTTGCTAAGGTGTTCTAGGTGGTTTCAAGGACATTGCTAGGTTGTTGCTTTTATTTATTTGTTTATTTATATTACAATTTTATTCAGAAGATCTGGGTGGTGCTTGCCAATGATAATTCACCATTGCAATGCTAGGGTGGTTGTCAGGGTGTTGCTATAAGATTGTAAAGGGTTTAAAATGGTTCGTACATTGCTATGTGTTGCTGAGGTGTTGTGGTTGGTTCCTATTGTGTGCTAGGTGGTTGCTAGGGTGTTCTGGGGGGGGTTGTTTGTTAGAGTTAACTGAGACAAAGCCTGTGAAATTGATCTGAGCATGTTAAGCACAGTGGGGTCCGAAAACACAGTGCTTCTGCTTTGCATTTTCAAATGTAATAGTTTTTGTTAACATTTATAATGAAAAAATAATACTTTCATCTGGATAATAAAAAATGTAATTGAAATTTTTGTACGATTTATATGATTTGAGTCAGTACTTCTGTGAAAGCAGATAATATATGACCTTTTGTACAAACAAGTTTGCATGGTTTGTCACAAATATGCTCATTTAATTAGTGACCTAGAATTACTGCAAATTTCTTTATTATCATTATTAATTTTACGTCATGACATTTTAAATACATCCTAAAACTGTTTATTTCCAGGTTAAATTCGATTTTGAAGAATTTCAATGTCGACTCTCAAATCCCCACTATACATTTAAAAAGACTTGCCTTTATTGCCTCTGTTTTTGATCTAAAGTCAAGGGAACAGCTCAGCGTTCATGGGCTAGTTTGAAGCCTGCTGTGATTTTTGTGTTGTATTGATTCAGTTCCCGTCTGATAGGTTTGTGTTTGTAGTCTTATTTGTTCTTACCAGTATTCTGATCTGTGTCTCATTCTCTCTGTCTTATCTGCCCTCCTGTCTGATTGTCACTTCCTTTGTCTGTCTTGCCTGGCTGGTTTCTATGTCCTCCTCTCTGCTCTCTCTCCCTCTTTTGCTTCCTCCTCTTATGCCCTAAATTAGGAGAGAAGTGTTTGTTTCTTTTGAGGTGTGAGTGCCAGTATCCCGCAGTACTGCACTGCTGGCAACAACTCACTCTTTCATTCTCTCTTCGTGACACTCTCACTTTCAGCCTCTCCATTCGGTTTACTCGACTGTACGAGGTTCCAGAACGGTCCCTCAGCGCAGTTGGTGGAGAGCTCATTTTTGTTGTCTGAAAAGCCTGTGAACTCCACAAGCATTTCCATCTGAGAAACAGTCTTGGTCTTGACTGAGAGAGCAAGTGTGAGTCCAGCAGGGTGTTCTTCATGTTCAAAAAGAACACATTTTCAGAAACATCAGTCAAGCTGTTTACCTTCATCACTTTGATTCTTGCAAGCCAGGATATTGGAAAAAAGCTTCTCCGGTTATTTAATGACAGAAAACTTTTGGGTGAACTTTTTGTTTATTTGCTCACCCTAATGTCATTCTAAATCTGTATACTGTTAGTTTTTTCATGGAACATAAAAAGAGAATTTGAAAGAATCTTTAAAGGGATAGTTCACCCAAAAATGAAAATTGTCATTATTTACTCAACCTCATGTCGTTCCAAACCTCTTTCTTCTGTGAAACTCCAAAAGAAGATATTTTGGAAAAATATTAGGTTCTTTTTTTTTTTCATCCATACAATGAAAGTCAAATGGGTCCAAAGTTGTTGAAGACAAAGTCATACAGGTTTGGAATGAGGTGAGAGGCATAAATGATGACAGAATTTTATTTTTGTGTGTGTGTGTGTGTGTGTGTGTGTGTGTGCTCATTTTTGTGACATATCAGGACACAAATGTGTATAATGACATGGGTATGACATAGGTATTACAAAAAGAGGTGACTTATGAGGACATTACCCCATGTCCCCACTTTTCAAAAGGCTTATAAATCATACAGAATGAGGTTTTTTTTGAGAAAGTAAAAGTGTGCACAGTTTCCTGTGATGGTTAGGGGTAGGGGTAGTGTAGGGGGATAGAAAATACAGTTTGTACAGGATAAAAACCATTACGCCTATGGAATGTCACCACAATTCACAAAAGCAAACATGCGTGTGTGTGGGCATGTTTTTGTGACATATCAGGACACAAATGTGTATAATGACATGGGTATGACATAGGTATTACAAGGAGAGGGTGACTTATGAGGACATTACCCATGTCCCCACTTTTCAAAAGGCTTATAAATCATACAGAATGAGTTTTTGTGAGAAAGTAAAAGTGTGCAGTTTCCTGTGATGGTTAGGTTTAGGGGTAGGGGTAGTGTAGGGGGATAGAAAATACGGTTTGTACAGTATAAAGACCATTACGCCTATGGAATGTCCCCACATTTCACAAAAACAAACGTGTGTGTGTGTGTGTGTGTGAACTATCTATTTAAGAAGCTTTTTTTTTTCTATATGACAATTCATAAACCTAAATCTCAAAAGCACTACAAAAGCATGTTTTAAAAGAATTTCATATAACTTGTGCACTATATTCCAAGTCTTCTGAAGCCTTTTGGTAGATTTAAATGAAAAACAGACAGAATAATCAAAATAAAAGCTTTATCAAATTTCCAGAGCTTATCTTTCAACTAATTTCACAGCAGCTGTACTTGTACTTGCTGTACTAGTGATCTTGCTTTAATCCAGTGAACTATCTTAGTGAACTGTTTCTTCTTGATGTCCATGTCAAACCAAAATGGCTCTCACCTTTTTTTTTCTGCCAGATGATATCACCAATTTGGGAGACTATAGTCGTCATGGATGTTGATTTGACTCTGCTGCCATCTTTTGGTCAAAATTAGACTAAACTATTTTTTTTTTAATAGATTTCCTGATCGTAAACCAGATGTTGTTGTTTTTTCATTCTGCACTGTTCTAAGCTCTTTTTGTCTTTTTTTTTGTTGCAGCTGAACTGGAGTTTGTGCAGATCGTGATCATAATCGTCGTGATGACTGTGATGGTCGTAGTGGTTGTGTGCCTGCTCAACCACTACAAACTCACCACGTGGTCGTTCCTGAGCCGGGCAAGTCAGGCACAGAGTCAGGATCTCTCTCTGCAGACGGTACGACCCTGTCACATTCGAAAACATTTTGTCAACATTCCTCAAATATTTAGATGAGCCATGGACAGGAATCAACTAAAATTGTGCGTAAGAGGCCTGGCCTAGAAGTTCATATGGAACACATAAGCCGCCACCAATTTCCTGTCTCTTCTCTGAATCTAAATAGGGCTTTCTAAATCTAACAAGAGCATGATGAGCAATTAATTACAAGAAACAGACAAATCACATGGGAACAATGGCGTGGGAACAATATGAAATGTAAACAAGCAAATGGCAGTGTAGCATGAAAACGGGAAACACAAATGAGCAGAATATTTAAGTAAATCACCAGCAGAATAAAAAGGGATTGTTAAAATGATATGAGAGCAGCATAGAGAAATTAAATGAGTTTTCAACAGTTTTTGGAAGGGCTGAGACTTCATAAAGAGACTGAGAAGTGAGTTCAAGTGTCCAAGAGCAGTAAAGCTCATAAGGATCATCTAATCTTGTAGAACAACAAGCACCATCTTATATCATGTCTTGAATCATAAACATCACAGTTCCTTGACATGTGTTCCAGGCTGAGCCATGAAACATCAATTTCTAATACTGAATAGATGTATTTTTCACCTGCTGTGTCATCTCTAAGCCTTGTTTAGTATATATTATGCGGGTGAGCTTTTATCTTAGAAAAGAAGAAAACAGCAGGGCCTAAAAGTCTCTTGAGTGGTGTGTGTGTGTGTGTGTGTTGTTTACTTCTGGAAAGGTCTTCTTTGTGTCTAATCCAAAATAACTTGCAGCAGTGCACTGAGCTGATGAGAGAGAGCAGTGCGTGTGTGTGGGGGAGTGTCTCATCTCACCCGAGGGATGATTTTCGGTACATTTGCGCAGTTTGTAACCAGACAGACAGCAGGAAATGAATTGTTTATATTAGAAATATTAAGCATTGTATATCTAGAGGTTAGTGCATGTGCTACGGAGTGCATGAGGTCTGAGTTGTTCATGCAATGGGCAACTGGACTGAGAATTTTCATGGAAAACTGAACTCTGCATAAGGACATATTACAGATTCACTACATGTAATTAAAACGCGACATATTACTCCTTCAGAAAAGGCAGTGTGTTTTGGAAGAGACACAATGGCAGTGTCCCTCTGAGACCAGGGCATGTTGATTACATTCAGCAGTTCTGTCTAGACGCCAGTCAAATAGACACGCGCAGCCCACTGCAGCACCCGGGAGAGACTGCTAAATGACTAGGACTTTTCATTTTCATTCATGAGGGAATGTGAGGGGGAGGGAAGCCAGCGAGGGAGGCAAGCAGTGATGTCTGGGAGAATGTTACTCTCTGGGTTTGTTTAGGTTTTTTAATTAGAATGGATATATGGGCACAGAGCATTATTAGAGTTTAACAAATGGATTTTACCTTACTTTTCTACCTTTTTTTTTGCAGTTTTAAAATGGATATAATTAGGGTTTAAGATATGGTTTTGTTGTATTTATTTATTTCAATTTTTTAAATGTCATACATGAAATTTAAATATGGATGTAGCATGACAGCATTATTAGAATTTAATTAATGGGCTTTATGTAAAATATAATTAGGGTTTAACAAATGGGTTAATTATTGAGAATAATTACTGGATTTATGTAAATTTTTTTGTTTGTTTTTAAATGTCATCTGTGCAATTTAAATATGGGTATATGAGGGCACAGAGCATTATTGCAGTTTAACAAGCGGGTGGTTTTATTTATTTTTTTAAATTTTTAATATTATTTATTTTTATTTTTATGTGATTTAGGTTAATGATTTTGGAGTATTTCTGATATATTCATTTATGTCCATGGTTGAACTATTATTAGACATTGATTTTAAATGTTCCTTTATTAATCAATGATCAGTTGTTAACAAAATAATATTGACTAGTTATTATGTATCAGTATTATTATATATCTATGTTAGACTGCTATCTTAAAATTCAAGTAATTCAAAATATTACATCTGTGTATTTTTCATTCTTGTTTGTAGGAGGGTTCTTTGTGGCCATCAGATAATGGGCTGAGACAAGGAGCATCTGAGGTAAGCTGAGTGTTTTTGTGTGTGTGTGTGTGTGTGTTTTGGCCCTATACTCTAAGGAGCTTGTTTCAAGGGTTGTTGTTCTTCTTGTATAAATGGCATGTCTGCCTGTAACAAGCAGTGAAGTCTCCTCAAGTGTATGTTGTCAATGCCTGTGTGTGCCTATGCCTCTCAGTGTAGGCGTATGTGAGGGAGGATAGTCTCTAAGACTGTGTCTGTGAGTGATAGCACTTAAAATACCTTGTGTGGAGAGAATACATGCATATATATTCATTGTTTGTGTGTGGGGGGGGGGGTGTCTCTCTCACCGGGATGCAGCCTCTCAGCAGTTCATTAATCTCTCACCCTCCTCTGGCAGCGTCTAGACGGTCGTCTGAGAGACCAGACACTCAGGGTCTATCTGCGTAAATTGCCTCCCATCAGCCTCAAACTCGCTAATGTAAACGTGGCCCCTGCAGTAATGAGGCTGATCTCATTGGCTAACTGACATGCAGATTTCACTCATATGAGGATATTTTATCAGCTGCATATTAGCATACTAATGTCTGGACTGGGGACTGTTTAAGTTTGGGGCTCTGGTGAGTTTATATGGAAATGGTACATTCATTATTTATCTGTGTGGATGTGGCATGAGTAGAATACCGTTATTCTTCTGAATGAACACTTTTTTGCTGTAAAAATAGATTTATTTGGATGTTGTTCTAGTTAGTCATCTAGACTCTCTCTTTCTTTGTCTTTTATGTGCTTTGGGGCTGGGTGATATAGCTTAAAAATGTATCAAGATTTTATTTGATTTTTGTATAAATAAATATACAAATTATTTTATAATTATACAATTATAATAGTAAGTTTATATTTATATACTGATATTTTCAGATTATGAGCTTAGTTTTTAACAGCAAATGGCACTACTTTAAGTGCTTTAGAAAGACTCATACACTGCCTGCTTCCAGTTCCTTTACACACACCACTTAAACCTTAAATAATCATTCATAAAGTTCAAAAAGGTTGAAGTGAATTACAAATCTTGCTTCATAAAAGCATTCTGAGCCGAGGTGCAAGTACATTTAACCACTTACATGACTCAGCCCAACGCATGAGCGATGTCCAGCAGTCTTCTTCGTCAGCATTTGAGCGTGCAGATAAAAACTAGCCTTGAGTGCCATCTGCTGTTAAAACAAAGCTCATATATTTATACTACGGGGCTGTTGAATGCTCGAACCTGATTGGTTGACCAACATTCTAAAGTGTGCAATTATTTTCAGGGAAACGCACGGCTAAAGTAGTTCTAGCAGGTCTTGACTACATTGCAGTTCCATAGCACTTTGCCAAATGTTTTCAGTTATTTCAATAGGTCCTTACAGCCTATAACCGCAAAAGAACCAAAACCCACAACGACACCGACCAAACAAATAAATATAGTAACAAAAAGGATGAAAACGACAAATTATTGTTATGGTTTTTGCCACAAAATACATTTTATTGTGTCCTGAAAGCTCTCGCGCTGTCTCTCTCTCTCTCTTTCAGACGTACACACGTACTGACACACACTTGCACAAAAAAGTTTGGTCAATGCTGCTCTAACAAATTAATCAGAGTAAAATAGTTTAGCAACTTAAGATACATGACTCACCAGTGAGGTAATAACTGTGCGGTTCTTGAGATAAACTAAGAATTAGTCCCACACACGAGTGTTTTAAGGACAAAATCCTGACAAATGTCTTGAAATACAACATACAACAGTGTCTTGAGGTGTGGTAAGCATAGTATAAGAGGAATAATTGACTCCGGCCCGTTGAATGTTTAGAAAATAATGCACACTCCGCCTCGTGTCGTGGCCGCATTACCACCTCAGGTGTGCATTATTTTCTAAGAATTCTACGGCCCGTCATCAGTTATTCCTTACACACAAATATATATATATATATATATATATATACAGTATATATATATATCAAGAAAATAGCATTATTATTTATATTTTTCTTTATTTATATCATTATCATTATTTCCTTACAGTTGTAAAGATTTGGGATTTGGATATGTATGTCTTTTTAAAGTGTTTTTGTTTTTCTTTGACCATACATGCAGTTTATTTTGCCAAATTCATTCTAGATATTTAATGCAATTTTATTTTATTTTATGCACCAATAGCTTATAAAATGCCACACAGGGATGATGCAAACAAATTGTTGAATTTGTGTTTTCCTTGGAACAGACAGCTATCATAAACTCATGAAAAGTATAATGTTTTTTTCTATCCGCCAAAGGAAATAATATTAAATGTATTGAATTATACCCAAGAGGTAAAATATCTGGGCTGGTAATTAAAAGGTTGTGGGTTCAAACCCCACAAGCGATGATCCATGAGCAACTACTACCATTGTGCCCTTGAGCTTTGGATAATAGTATTTGCTAATGTCTAATTTTTAGTTACTCATTTCATGACTTTAAAGCCAAGATGGCAGATTTTCATTTTAGCTCTTG
This sequence comes from Anabarilius grahami, assembly GCA_003731715.1. Classification (NCBI taxonomy): domain Eukaryota; kingdom Metazoa; phylum Chordata; class Actinopteri; order Cypriniformes; family Xenocyprididae; genus Anabarilius; species Anabarilius grahami. Next base: position 3,330,855 of record RJVU01062584.1, on the reverse strand, counting down.
GATTCTCTCTCTTCTCCTCTGCAGGTGGTTTACGCTCCTCAGCCAAGGGACCGTTTCACCGCTCCCACTTTCATGCAGCACAACCGTTTCAGACGTTTCCAGCCTACCTACCCATACCTGCAGCACGAGATCGATCTGCCACCCACCATCTCGCTGTCAGACGGAGAGGAGCCGCCGCCGTACCAGGGCCCCTGCACACTGCAGCTGAGAGATCCCGAACAACAGCTCGAGCTCAACAGAGAGTCTGTACGTGCCCCGCCCAACCGGACCATCTTCGACAGCGACCTCATTGACATGCACAGTTCAGGGGGTGGCGGTGGGCCGCGACCTCCCAGTAGCAACTCTGGGATCAGCGCCACCAGCTCCAGTACCCATGGACGCATGGAGGGCCCTCCGCCTGCTTATAGTCAAGTAATTGGACAGCATTCGGGGATAGTACTTTACCTCCACCAGCACAGCAATAACCCGCCCGTCCCTGTCACTGTGCAGACTCCGCCTAGGGGCCGGACAGATTTAAACAGCCCAGAGAGCACAATAGCGCTAAGCAAAGACCCACAAAGGCAGGAGCTAGTGTGAGGGGGCGGGGCTAGCACACAATTGGCCGATCGCAATCACTCTCCACCCATAAAGGGAACAGGTTCTCCCTCTTGACACTCCCGTGCACAACAGCGCTTAATGTGTCTTCGCAACAAAATGAAACCATGTGTTTAAAAAAAAAAAAGAATATGGAGCTGAGCTTACAAAGGAAAACATTTCATTTGTTTTCTGTCAGACCAGCTACGCTAAAACTGGGGTTTATGCACTGCCTGGAGTCTTCAACTTTATTGCTCTGTATTACTTGTGTATAGCCGACAAATTTAGAGAAAGTAATTCGCACACAAGACAGGCTTTTTGTTGTTGTTATTCTTGTTGGTTTTATCGTTGAATCCCCCTTGAACGCCCCCTCCTGCCCAACCCACACATGACATACTAGCTGTGTGGATAGTAATTTCTTTTTCTTTTCTTTTTTTTATTTAAAGACCGAGATCTGTGCAGCATGAACAAAACAAATGCGAAAAAGGGTGAAAATCCAAATCCTAGTGCCAAGGTTTATGCGAAAGGTGTCATGGGCGTTGACTGTCTTAAAGACTTGTTATACATTTAAATTGAAAACCTTTTCTGAACTTTTGCACTATTGTTGAGGTTAATCAGAGAAATTTGGGAATGGGGTAGTGGGGGGGTGATGTATGTGTTTACTGTTTGTACTGTCGTTTTCATGTAGATCCTATCATATGCTTCAGTGCGAGCTTTCTACCGAAAGGGAAGTGATCTTGTCTGTCTCAGCACAAGAAAAATCTCTGATCCAGCCTAAAATAACCTTGATCTAAAAGAGGCACAGAATACAGAGAGTCTGCTCTACTCTCATCTATCCTCACCACTGACATGTTCAGCCGCTTTCACAGACTCCAGCTGATCTGAGGTCAGTTGGCTGGTGGCACGGTTGACATTTTGCCTAAAAAGAAACTCACTTTACTTAGAGATCTGAACAGGTTTTGACATCTTACGAGATTGTCGCTTATTCTAAAGAGGTTCTCCAACATTTTTCTCATTATCTCTTTTTTGTTATTATCATGTATTTATTATACAATTCATATATAGGTAGAAAGAATAAAATCTTGATGGTATTTTCTTTATAGACTCTGAGAAACTAAAAGGATTATAAATAATTATAATAAATATTTC
>RJVU01062584.1:3280838-3328658 GCA_003731715.1 Anabarilius grahami | reverse complement strand
GATTTGGATTTTATGGGATTTTCTTTCCTCATTGGAGTCTGTCAAGAAAATAGCATCTTTACAATTTTATGGTCACCATTTCATGCCTTTTGCACTTTTGTTTTCAAGTCAAAACTGAAACCGAATGAACCTATAAAATAATTCAGTTCTCTATTATAGTGCGTTTTATTTGATCATGAGTCACTACCTGATAACATTTTCCACACTTTTTGTTTGGGTTTCCACCTCTTACAGCCAATACCAGAACATAGACATTCATTGGCATAATCTTCTAATCAAAATGCCAATGTGGTCGAAGGATTTAAAAAAAACTAAAAAAAACCCTGTTTTGCGTGTTGTATTATCTAGTCCCCAACAAGAATTAATCAGGTTTAAAAATGTGGTAAAGTTAAGGGCTAATGCGATGGGCATTTTTGAAAATACCTATTTTTACCCAGCAATCCTCTGTCCTGTTGCCTTTGCTCTCACTCTGTCACCAATCCGAGTGAACCTGACCCTGACACCAGCTCCAGCGCACACCAGTCCTAAACACTGAACTCTCTTCCTGTCCATATGTGTTCCTCTTATTTGCCACGTAGACATAAAGTCAGGAAATCCAAGATCTGTACTCCTCAGAGCGGCTCTCTGCATTCAATTTAAGCTTGGGTGTAATTGATCACAATCATTTAGGCCGAGATAGAGGATGTTGCTCTGACCAAGAATCTGGTGCAGAGGTAGAGAAAATCTCGAAGAAAGCCCAAAGACTCTCTTACCAGTTAGTGCACACACACAACCCTTTAATAAGGAGACTGAAGACTGAGCCCCTGTTTTTAGTCACCATTGAGCCTGTCAAGGACAGATGGACTTGTGAATAGGCCATGGTGATTTCTTTTTTTTTTTTTCGTGCTGGGGATCATGGTCAACAAAAAAAAAATCAAAAGCAACACACTCACCTTTATAAGCTACTCTATTTGTACTCGGAATGTTAGAGTTGGCCAATCAAAATGTGTTTGAATGCTTTTATTTCAAGTCTGTGTTGGTTGGCTTTATTCTTTTCTTTCTCTGCTCTTGGTGGGATTTTTTTTGTTTGTTTTGTTTTTGTTTTTTGTCTATGTGGACAGAAATAATGCTGTCTGGACCCATGTTCTCCAAACAAGACTAAACAGATCAACACTCTCCTCTTCTATATTTAGATTTCTAGAACCACAACAAACTGGGCTAGATTTGGAATTCTAGAATCTGAACACCTGGACTAGATTTGGAATTTTAGAATCCTAGCAGTCCCTCTGTAAAAATGATGTAATCACCACATTCACCCAGCTTTTTTGCTTTAAAGCAAATGAGAAAATCACAGATATGACACAAAGCGATGTCTGTTTAATAGCTGATCATTGTAGTTTTGAATTGTATCATTTGTAGTTTGAAATATACCTCAAACAAATTAAATTAGTTTTCTTTATTAATGGCATATTGTTTTCCAGATCAAGTAGAGGAAAAAAACGTGGAATTACTTAAAGGGATAGTTCACCCAAAAATGAAAATTTTGTCATCATTTACTCACCCTCATTTTGTTCCAAACCTGTATGAGTTTCTTTCTTGTTGAACACAAAAGAAGATATTTTAAAGACTGTTGGTAACCAGACAGTTGACAGCCTTGGACTTCAATAGTATTTTTTTCCTACTATGGACGTCAGTGGCTACTGTCAACTGTTTGATTACCAACATTCTTTAAAGTATCTTTTGTGTTCAACAGAAGAGAGAAACTCATACAGGTTTGGAACAACTTAAATGATGTAAAATGTACGACAAAATTTTTATTTTCTGGTCCCTCTAATATTGAGGAAAAATGATTGAATCATCAACAAAAACACAATTAGTACTTTGTTGCTTCTCCTTTGTCCTTTATGATGATATGATTTTTTTTGAGGTACAGATTTCATTAATTTTCAGCTTTTTTTCATTCAGATTGAGATTTAGACTGTTTGCTGGCGTTGAGTTGATGTCTTACCTGAAGAAAATCTTTAACGTATAGACCTTATGCACCAGAGAAACACGCATGCAGCCATCTTTAGAATGAATTTTGTCTTTGAACTACTAATTTATTAATTTAAATATGTTTGAGGTATGTTTCACAAAGTCAAAATGTTCAGATAAACAAAAATGTGTTAATTTGATAAGAAGTAAAAAAGCTGGTGTGTGGTGATTTTATAATTCTACATTTTAGAATTCTTAGAATCACTTTTAGCTTCTAGGTTTCTAGCCAATTTAAATGTAATTTAATCTCATCATTTTAAAATCTAGAATCCCAGAAAGTCCCATAAGAAAGGCTAGATTAATTCTAGAATTCCAGCAGCTAAGCTCGAAATAGAATTTTAGAGTGGTTTGAATGGTGTATATATGCTCTTGTCTTTCAAGCACATGCTTTAAAATCTCACAACTTCATCAGCACTTTGCAGAGTCTGTGAAATGTTTCTCTCAGACCATCTGGGAAAATTAACCAAGGCTACAAAGAGCAAAGCAAGAGCACAATGTCACTGCATTCAGAACTGTATCCTATTTAAGAGCCCTTTCCTTGTTACCTATCCCTCTATTCTTTTCACTGGCTGTCTTCAATAGTCTGTTTCATTAGTCAGTTTGCTGCTCCTGCTGTTGCTGCTGCTGCTGCTGCTATGCTGCTTCTCATCTGCTGCACTTTTTGTTTTGCCTGTCTGTCCATCATTCATCCTTGCACCATCCTGGTAAAAATGCTTCCCTTTGTCCTCCACAATTTGTTTCCATCTCAAAGAAAGAGCTTTGTGTCGTTTTCTACTGTCCAAGGAGTTTGCATGTTACTCACGAGCTGAATCGGTGCCTATCGATCGTGTTGTTTTTGAGCGACGTAGGAACCCACTTGCACTCTAAAAGTTCCCACCTTAGCTGTGCCTCACTTCCAATGGTGCTTTCTTCTTCTGTGTAATGTTTTTTTTTTTTTATCTTCTTTTATTTGTAAGGTGCTGTAAATAAAGTTAGTATGTATGCACATATCCTACCCAATGGGTAGAAACCACAGAAAAAAGACATTGTTAATAATGTAACAATTTATAGTTGATATAAAGATTTTAACATGGTGGCAACGGATTTGTAAATGCCTACTGTTCAAATGTGTTTTTTTTTTCTTTTCTTTTTTTTTTGTTGGCAAACAAGGAAATTCATTATCAGAAAGATGCTTAATTATGAAAAGACTAAACTACAGAGCATTTCATAGATTTTTATTGAGTAACATCTTGCTACAGAAAGAAAGAAAATGCTGTTCTGGATTAGATTGTTTCTTTAAACACTGCCCCAACCACAAAAGGCACATATTTACACATACACACATGGATTTATTTGACTAGTTTTTAATCAGAAAAGCATTGTAACTTAGTTAAACTAAGTCATAAATTGAGATCCAGTTAATGGAAACTAGTTAGCAGTGCCAGACTCCCACTCACAGACACAAACGTTGAGGGATTGTGATATGACAGTCTTGCTTAAAACAACAGTGTTCATTTTAATCCCAACATGTACATGATTTTTCATGCCACCCTGTGTTGTGCTTCCTGTATTTGCAAGTTTAATAATGAACCAAATGAGAGATGTAGTTTTAACATTCTTATTTTTGTTATATACTGTATTTCAGACATTCTTGTGTATGTGGTGTATAGGAGCAAAAAAAAAAAGATTTTAAATTGCAAATATTTATGTGCTGGTGCTCCACTGTACAGTAGCTTGTATTCGCATGTCTATAGTTATATACCTGAAGATAATGTACATAGCGATGCCATTTTGACTACAAGCACCTGACTAACAGCAGTTGCGACATTTTGAGCAATGTACCGAGATGCTTTTGAAGCTTTAGACTTGTTTTACTCTGATGCTTATCGAGTGTCTGATAACAGATATTCAGAATTAAAAAGCAACACAATATCAGACCTTTTACACTCTAAATTTCCCCCCGGCTCATGTTACTTTGTATGTTCATGTGCGTGGACATTTTATAAACATGCACATACATATTTATTTTATTTACATCGTGTTGTAATTAATAGGTTTTAAGCATAAGGTCTGTTATTGTAATGCTTCTTTTTTTTCTTTTCAGAAAAAGTAATCAAAACATGTTGCTCTAATCACTGTTATAGTCAAACTTTTATGCTTGTACTTCTGCTGTTGTCCAACTGCAGTTAAACTAATAAACTAAAAGTACCAGTTGCTGGTGTGTCTTAATACTTTTATTGAAATAATATCCTGTACATGTTGTCGTATTAATTGTATAATTCTCTCAGTGAACATTGGCATACTGAGATGATTTGAGTTTAGATTAAAAAAAAACCTAGCAGCTTCATTCAAGTAAAAACATTTTTAAATGTCACAAGAGGAACAAAGTGGGTTATTAATTGTCTTTATTACCCACTGACTTAAGCAGTCCAGATACTCCATAAGCACTAAGTGCAATTCAAGACATTTTTCAGTCCAGATTGCTGTGTAGGCAACATGCACACAAACACATACATGATAAAACAAATGAAAATCATTAAATATAGATGTTAATTATCACTTGATTATTAAGTAGAAATATTTTCAGTACAATTACACTAAAATAAACTCACACAAATGCTCTTAATATGATTTTGGCTTAATTCAGTAATATAATTCTAGTATTATTGCTAGTTCAAGTTTGTTTCTCTCCAAAGACTCAAGTGTATGGAAACCATTTGACATGATAATAGAGCTTGTGTGTGAACATTCAATACCTTAAAAGGATAGTTCACCAAAAAAATGTAAATTCTGTCATCATTTACTCACCCTCATGTTGTTCCAAACCCACATGAACAAAAGATTTTTTTGGAAAAAGGTCTTTTTTGTCAATACAATGAAAGTCAATTGTTTTGAACTCCACCGTTTCCTTATATGGACATAAACATTTTTTTTGGTTGAAAAGTCATTTTTGGTTGAACTGTGCCTTTAAGTAAACACCAAACACTTTGTGACATTGTGAGTAATTATTGATCATGTGAAACATTCCTCAATACGCTTAGTTTTTAGAAATGATTATTTTCCCTTAGTTGACAGCTTGATTCGACCACTGCAAGCCATGCAGCCTAGTCGGCTTTCTTACGGAAAGACATTTTGTCTTTCGTCTCCTGCAGTTTCTCTGAAAATTTGTCTTTCGTTTCAGAGAATCGCTCTTTAGTCTCCTCCATTCGTTCCGAGAGCAGTTCTTTGGTTTCCTCCATCTTCTCTGAGAACCTCTCTTTCGTCTCCTCCATTTTTTCAGTCAGTAGCTCCCTGGTTTCCTCCATTTTGTCTTGCAGGTAGCCTTTAACAGGCGGAGGGGTGGAGAGGTATCCGTGTTTGCGGAGGTACTGTACAGACAGGGACGTGCCGCCCAGTGTAACCGTGTATCGGGCAGGAGTAGCGAGCTGTGACCAGTTAGACAAAGTGATAAAAACACATTCACAATGATTATTCATATATCATATACATTTAAATCCAAGTCAAAAAATCTTAGATTTTGTGGTTACACTTTATTTTAAGGTTAAATATATTAGTTATATATTTAAGCACTGAGTAATATTAAGTAACTACATGTAGGGGGTTAGTTGCATGTAATTATGCATAATTTATAGTTATTAGTAAAGTAACTACATGTAACACGACACTAAAATAAAGTGTTACCGATTTTGTTTATATACCTTATACATGGCATAGGCTGTAAGTGCATAGCCACCCTGGGAATCTCGCAAAATTCCCACCATCCAATCTGGTAAACCGATGAACTCCAGAAACGGGACCAGATTCACCCCTCTGCAGAGAACACAGAACATTAACATGTCACTCATTTATCTTTACAAGAGAGAGATTGTTTGCTTTTGTAACCTCAAATTGTTGTTTGTATAGCAGTAGTTGATTGTCCAGATGACGCTGTTAAAGCTTGTCTGTCCTGCTTAAGCTCAGACAGACTTTATCTGGTAAAACTCCATCTCCCTGCCAGCCTCACCTTAATGTCTGTGCACTGAGTCTGTATGATTTGATCTTTAAAGCAAAAGCACCTCAATTCATGTAGTTTAGTCAATTCAAATCTCTTCTAGCCCATCAAGTACCACAAGACAACAAATCAACATACACAATGAGCTCAATTACAAATGTAAATACATCATATTCATAAAGCTACATTAATTGTAGTGAAGCACATTATATCGGTACCATATTGGTCATCAGAATTTTTAAAATTTCTTAATTTATTTTAAAAGTGCATGCTCATTTTCATTCCTCTCTATATTTAGATTACCTTTCCTGTCAACTAATATTCACATTATCTTTAAAAACACTAATAATTTAATAACACTGTAAATGTACTGTTTAGCAAATCTTAAAATCATTTTTCTACATTATAATATTGTGATGCCTATATTCAGCAGCAGCATTTAAAATGATTTTTGTTTTTAGTGTTTTATTTTTAATTTATTTAGACAAAATAGTGTATTATTTTAATATCGACAATATAGTGTTATCGGCCTTTACATGAAAATAATTGTGAGCAAAATTTTAGCCTTGTAAAACACCAAGAAGCAAACCTTATAATAAATAAAAGACAAAAATAAATATAATACATAAATATTCTTAAATCCTTAAAATTAAATTAATCTGGCAGTCAATGCCAAAATAAAACATTCAGAAAAAGAAATAAAATATAACTGTGGCACTTGTCATCTTGTTAGGTTTTACTAATGGTGTGTTTCTGTGCAGGATGCTGATGGTCACTTACTTCATTGCAGCATAATAGAAGCTCCCAAACCACACTGTGGACGTGACGATGTGCACAGGCACCATGACTTTACCATACTGTTTAAATGTCTTTTTAAACCTCTGGAAGAGCCCGATAGATTTGTCCTGCAGAGGGTCGACATCACCCTTACTCTGAAGTTCAGACCCTGTATCAGGCTTATACAGACCCTCAGTCCCTGCTAGACTCTGCGGAGGATTTAATGGCGTTTCTTCCTCTGTGGATGTTTTGAGGCCCTCCTTCGTCCTGATGACATTAGTGCAACTGAAGCAGCGTGAGGTCTGGATGGTCACAGGAAGCTCACGTGCAGCCCAGGTGTGACCCAGGTACGCAGAGCGCAGCAGGACCACACGCCGCAGTGTGACTGGAGCCCACATCCTCAGCATCACCTCCCCCACCTACTAAGCGCCACCTACAGGACCTGGACAGTGTCAAAACAACAGTTAAACACACAAGCTATTAAGGGTTAGTTCAAACAAAAATGAAAATAATGTCATTAATTACTCACCTTCATGTCGTTCTACACCTGTAAGACCTTCGGAACACAAATTAAGATATTTTTGATGAAATTTGTTGGCTCAGTGAGGCCTCTATTGCCAGCAATGTCACCGAACCTCTCAAGATCCAGAAAGATACTAAAGACATATTTAAAACAGTTCATGTGAGTTCAGTGGTTCTACCTTAATATTATAAAGCGTCAAGAATATTTTTTGTTTGCCAAAAAACACCTAAACGACTTTTCAACATTATCTAGTGATGGCCGATTTTAAAACACTGCTTCGAAGCTTTACAAATCTTTTGTGTCGAATCAGAGATTCGGATAGCGTATCAAACTGCCAAACTGTTGAAATCACGTGACTTTGGCGCTCCGAACAACTGATTTGAAACAAAAGATTTGTAAAGCTTCGAAGCAGAGTTTTGAAATCGGCCATCACTAGATAATGTTGAAAAGTCGTTCTTTTGTTTTTTTGGTGCACAAAAGGTATTCTCGTCGCTTTATAATATTAAGGTAGAACCACTGTAGTCACATGAACTGTTTTAAATATGTTTGGAGAACCTTTCTGGATCTTGAGAGGTTCAGTGACATTGCTGGCAATGCAGGCCTCACTGAGCCATCGGATTTCATCAAAAATATCTTAATTTGTGCTCTGAAGATGAACGAAGGTCTTACGGGTGTAGAACGACATGAGGGTGAGTAATAAATGACATTATTTTCATTTTTGTGTGAACTAACCCTTTAACATCTGGCTAATGATCTACAGTAACAGTTAAAAATTTGGTCACACTTGAATTTGTTTCTCATGACCTTAAAATCCTTTTAAATCCTTGAAATTACGAATATAAAAGTATGAATTACTTCAATTTCAAATTAAATACTATATATATATATATCAGTGCTTCCCATGCATAGACTTTACCTGGGTGGGACATTTAAAAAGTATATTTGGTGACACATTTTTGCTTTTATTATTTTTTATCCTCTTATACTTTTTTACCACCCGAGATAATGAAACCGTCTCCCCTCGCTCTACGTCTGTGTGCGTGAGAACTGTTTACTCCCACTATATTTATATATATAAAACTTTTACAATTTTATTTAATAATAATTATTTTGTATGTAGGAGTTAGCCGCCTGCATAATGACAATAAATACAGCTAACTAGTGCCAAGGATACATGGAAATTTCTTCAGTAAAAACATCCTGATTTCAATCTAGGAAAAAATGGCTACTTTGAAAAAGATCAAAACATTTATAAAGTAATATGACCTAAAAAATAAAAAAAAGTACTATGTTGACTCTGCTTTAGGTTACTGTAATGCAACCTAAACAATTTTTCGTACGTTTTATACTTGACTATATATGATCTAGTTAGACATAAGTAACGATTCAAAAGTCACACAGCCTGAGCATGATGAACACATGCCATTTGTCAGGTTAGGGTTATGGCTCTCTGTCAAACACCAGACTGATCAGGTTAAAGACAAAGTCCTGTAATTCCAAAGATTAACGAGGTTAGTTTTAACCAGCCAGCTAAACTTGACAAATTATCTGTTTATTATTTTTGCAGTGATGAGAATATTCCCTTAAACTTTCTTCAGTTTTTAATTTTAACACAACTGTAAAATGTTTCCAGCCTTCTAAGCAACAGACCAAGCAACTCAGCCAATAAACTAAAGTTGTGCTTTATGTTTAGCTTCATAAGATTATATGAATACAGATATTTACTCAGTCACAAAAGTGTCAACACATTTAATCCACTAAAAGTTTAGGGATACATTCCTGAAAGTGTTTTTATGAACTAACACCAATCAGCCAGGAACTAAGTATGATCAATAGGCTATAAGTTGGTCTTCTACGTATGACATTGGGGGTTGTTTTGGAGGACAGATAGACGTTTGCAGAAGTAGAAACACTACAGCTCAAGTTAACAGGGCCCTAATCTGAATTTCAACACACTTGCTTTGCCACTCCTGCAGGATCAGACACACACACACACACAGAGAGAGAGAACAGCTGAAACAACACTAAATATATCAGCCGGAAGAAATAGTTAAAAGTAGTTCGTTAGAAACAGAGTAGCAACTTACATTCACCTCTTGAAGGTCTGCTTTGTGTTTAAGGAGAGTCCGCGCAGCGCTCCATACCTCTACAGACTCATGTCATGTACACGCACGTTCTCCAGACATTTCCACATGGAGCTGCTGCGCGCGGCATCATGGGAAGTGTAGTCATTTGAGGGTTAGCGTAGGATCGCTCTGCTTAGGTTAGTCTTGAACATTTATCCGTCTTAGAGACTTTTGTATTTGTCTCTGAATTAGCAATGTTCGTTAGACTTGTATACCTCTCTCTCTCTCTCTCTCTCTCTCTCTCTATATATATATATATATAGTTCTTTATTTTCGTATGTTTTCAATACTATTATTTTATTATTTGTTTAATCTTTTATTTAATTTATTTTTAAATGTATTCTTGCTGCTGTTGTTGTTGTNATGTACTATTGTTGTTATTGTTGATGTTGTTATTTTTTATAATTTCTTGTATTTTTGAATGAGTTGTTACTAGCAAAATAAAGCATTAAAAAACCCTAACCCTAAAAAATAAAAGAAATTAGATTTATTTTATTTTATTAATCAACGTTATTTTATTCTATATTAAATTCTATACTATTCTATACTTCTGAATTTTACTCTATTCCGTATTGTGTTAGAATAAGTTATATGTACCTTTCTTAAATGATCATTTCTATTAATATTTAGACCATTCTCCAATCCTATCAAAGCTATAAAAAGGAAAGTTGGTATGTCAACTGTTGGGTATTGTTTTATTTTTCCCCCCCGTGTTTTGGTTTATTATACTGTATGAAGCTGCAGTTAGGTTTTTATCCACTAGATGGAGGTAAAATTGGGAGAAACGCGGATCAGGCTTGTAGCTCTTCATAAACTCAAGCAGCAGAATAGAGCAAGGGGTTTCATTGCCTCACAGCAAGAAGGTCTCCGGTTCGAGTCCCAGCTGAGCCAGGAAGCCTTTCTGTGTGGACTTTGCATGTCTGATTGGATCTTTTGGTGCTGTATGGTATCTCAGTGGCTGATGTTTTGTACTAAAAATGGGAATACAGTGAGTCATATCTTAGGGGGTCTTCCTTTTATCACTGCTTTAGAGCTTTCAGACAACCCCTCTCTATTCAAGAACCTTTCATTCTCTTTCTGTTGATGTCCAAATGGACTATAAAGTAAAGATCAGAACAGGTGAATTGGAATCTGCTTTATTTTATTATTTCATAATTGTTTGTTTGATTTCCTAGAGGCACAGAAAAGCAATCAGTAATAATTTATGGACATTGGTAAAGCCTATTAAAAGTCACATAAATGTAAGGACATGACATAATTATGTCCTTCCAGACCCTGCTGCCTTCTCCCTCCAATCATCTGGGTTTCTACCTACCTTCATCAGGTTAGGCTTCATAAGTAAATCAATAACATGTGCTCCCCTTTCACAGGCTTTTATCTCCCTCTGATTTTTTGTTGTTATGCAACTAAGATGATTAAAAAAATTCTTCTTGTTATCTTGTCAGTTAATAAGACAGCGGGCCCCATAGTCAATACAGAAAGTTAAATTCAAAGAAAATTAAGAAGATTAGACAAACAGTGGAAACAGAAAAACAAGATAATGGCAATTTCATTAAATGTCATCATACATTTAGTTTCACTTGAAAATAACAGGGCAATTATCCACATTGCAGAGATGTTCAAATGCTGGGCAGCATTAGTGTTCTGGTACTTTCTCTAATATCCTGGGGGCCTCAAATCACATCTCATGACCAATATCTCATGATCATTATTAGTGTAAAACAAGACATGAAGAGAGTCACTACTAGGAATTTTGAAGGTTAATGTAACTGAGTATTTGTTAGCAGATTAAAACATTCTTATGAGGATGAATAGGGTCACTAAGCAGCAGATCTGGGTGATCACTTCAAATGGGTCACCATGTTAAATATAGCCTACAAATGAATCACATAATATTATCGACGTGTTGAAGGCATAATGAAATGAATGAGAATAAGTATACAAACAAATGGTCATTTATGTTCAAGTACAACTGAAAAACTATCACATTTAGAAGTGATGTGCATTCCATACTTGTGCATTTCACCCATCTAAATGCACACACAGTGAGTATTAAACCCACAACCTTCGTGTAACAAGTCCAACTCTCTAACCATTAGGCCACAACTGAATAATTTAAACATAAGATGTGGAAGCACTTCATATCAATAAATAAATGCTGCTCATCACCATATTATTACATCAAATTAGACTCAATGCATCAGTAGTGACTGGTTGAAGAACTTAATTCAGGTCCAATCAGTCCTCATTACACTGTGTGCAAATCTCTTCTGACAGAGCTGACTGGTTGTCAAAGAGGAAACTTTGAAACAAAAAGTCCTTCCTTCTGGGATATTGACACTCAGCCTTTGGCTTTCTTATAAGTGCATTGACCTCCCAGTCCAAAGACTGCTCAATCTGATCTTACTTGTGGCAAGGTCGAATGCACAGTGTGTGTGAACACAAAGAGCTTTTATAAACCTGCCTGAGAAAATGAAAAATATTGTTTCATCAGATGCATGTCAGTCTAGGTCAGAACCTGTCAAGGTGAAATCAGAGCTAATGCGAGAGCTGGAGACATACACTGAAAAAAAAGTTTGTTAGATTTGCATAATTAAATTTTTTTGTTGTTGGTCCCACATCAATCAATTAAGTTAAACAAACATAATTTGTTCATGTAATTTCAACATCATGGAATGAAGACATTTTAAGTGACCCACTTAAGTAGTCTCAAAGTGAATTTTATATGGCTTCCTGATATGATTCAGATATTCAATTCCAATTATTCTGTCATCCAGTTCAACTTCACGTATTTTAGTGTCACTGAACTAAATTATAAGACTGTAGCATATTAATAAACTTTTAGCTAATAATATTACACGTTAACATCTTAAATGCTAAGCATTTAATGCTTCTTCAACAAAACAGTTATGACCTTAGCTGTATCAGCCTAAGCTCCACTCTTCTCCACAGTGTTAACCCACTGTAATTTAAATTGTTCTAATAATTCCAACATAATTGAACATTAAAAACTATTACAATCCCTCCTTTTTCTCATCTTGCTCAAAAATACATAAAATGTCACTTAATTTCAACATTTTTCTCTTTCTTGATTTAGCCATATGCAAAGCTTGCTGGGAAAACTGACTGTCATCGAAATCTCGAAAAGGAACAAAATCGACCATCATTGAGATCTCATAACGGAACAAAACCAACTGTCATTAAAATCTCGTTAAGAAACGAAGCTGACCATCATTAAAATCTTGCATTTAAAACTCGTAATGGAAAAAAAATGGCCATTATTTTTAGACAGTCGCTATTTGTTCCTCTTAAAGGAACAATAGCGACTGATATTGAAATCTTAGAATGGAACAAAACCAACCATCATTGAAATCTCATAACCCAGTAAAGCTGATTGTCATTGAAATCTCATAACTGAACAAAACTGACTGTCATTAAAATCTCGTAAAAGACCAAAACATACAGCATTGAGATCTTGTAATTGAACAAATGAAAATTTGACTGACTGACACTGAAAACTGACTGTCATTGAAATCTCGTAAAAGGAACAAAACAACCGTCACTGAAATACCATAACGAAAAGAAACTGACCGTTGAAATCTCGTAACTGAACAAAACTGACCATCACTGAAATCTTGTAATTAAACAAAACCGACAGTTTGATTTGTTTTCAATTCAATCGTCATTGAAATCTCATAACGGAACCAAACCGACTGTCATTGAGATCTAGTAACTGAACAAAACCGAACATCATTGAACAGACCGAAGAATCTCAACAAAGGTGACAATCAATAGTGTCATGCCGCAATGCATTCTGGAAACAATAGTACAAAACTCCTAGCATGCATCACAGCATCAATAAATTATGATGCTGAATTGTCCTATTATTTTCTTTAATTCTAACTATTTGCTTTTATTTTTTGCTGTGGTTTTTGTTCTGTCTTTTAGTAGCTTTTTGTGATGTTCAGAATTGATCTGATTGTCTGAATATTTTGTTGTCACCATTGTTAAGATTCATATGCTGATTGCTCATATCTGTGTTTGTTTTCTTCTGTGTTTGTTTTCTTTTTTCTGTTCATGCTTTTTTTTTTCTCTTCTCAATCTTCTAAAATTTCTGCACATTGTGATCACATGTTGCAGTAAAATAGGTTTCAGGCTAATTCACAATGTTTATAGAATTATCGATAGCCAAAAATCATCATCTGATTTCATGCTTGTTAACAGGCTTGTTAATGCTTAGATGATTCTATAAATAATAAAAGTTATTGTGGCTCATATAAGGTCCAGTTCTGGTTTATTTCTTTGCTCTTGGCTGACATGTGGCATTGTTATGGCCTGCTTGTAGCTCAGATCTAGCAAACAGGAGCAGTTTGCCTAAGTGCAGTCATTCCACAACACATGTGCCCCAGATCATCATACCACACATGGCAGATGTAGGCCGGATCTGGGCCAGCACAAAGTTGCTATTTGGGGTAGGATAACCATAATTATCCGCAGAGCCAAAGCACAACCAAAACAATGTTCTTCTGCAAAATGCATGCAGTTTTGTTTTTAACCACTAGAGAGCACTAAACAATTTGAGTGATTTTTTCTGTTTATTAGGTATGAACCCTTTTGCTTTATGACAGCCACACTTAAGCTCACACAACTACACAAGTTTGTGAAACCAGCATGAGAAGACAAAACCACTCATGTCAGTGGAATGATGCACAAAGTTGTAAATGCACCCAGAATGATGACTCAAAATGTTCATTTACAGATAATAAGGGTGGTGGCGCGATGCATTTGTAGAAGTGGGTGGCCATGTATGATAGGAGAGGTTAAGGATTTTAACTAAATTGTAGTTTTTTAAGCATTTTTATGTAATTGTCTAGTCATACTTCACAGATCTGACCATGAGATTAACTCTTGATTTGCTTCATATTTTCCCTTTGTCATTTTCTTTCTGCTAGGCTGCATCTAACTGGTGTGTTTTGAGTGAGTTATGATGGAAAGGTTCTTGCCCCCTGCAGATGTGGAATATACAGCTCTGATATGTAGCCTACCAGTGGGACGCACTTAAAAATAATTTCTCATCTGAATACAATGTAGTTGCCGTAAATATTCCTGATGTGTATCATCACACCTAACTGTGAATAAAAATAAGGAACCTAAATCGATTGCCATGCCTTCTGTTCAAGTTTGTGGGTTTATATCTTTTTTTACATTATCCAGATGAAAATACAGGCCTAGTCATTGTACTTTTCATGGTAGGTTAATTCCATGTTGGATATTAGTTCTATATCTAATAGTACTTACAATATAAAATTTTGGCCTCTAATGCTTAAAAAATATAATTGGAATTCCAGTCACCATTTAGTGGAAAGTGCCGATGTGCAAGGTGTTGGTTTCCATGTTTTTCTTCACACGGAGGGTGCTGCTTCCATCTGCTTTTCTCTTTAATCAACTCCTTTGGCTTTCCTTTTCCTGTTTTGAGATTCGATAAGCTCCACTGAGCTTCAATAATAAGTTCTGGACATCAGCTCAACTTTCTAAGGAGACCGGAAGTGCCCAGGTGTTCCGGCGTTGCCATTCATCCATACAATACCATCAAACAAATTGACCTCAAATGCCGGTGTTTGTTTTCAAACTGTCAACATCCTGTATTGAAAAGAAAACGAACATAGTGATTGTACATTTATTATTCGAACAGGCAATGTTTCCATGTTGTATGCCCATGCGTCAGGTCAGTCAATATTACATAAGCTGATTTATTTTGGTAGCGTATTTTTGGCAGCATTGACATGATGACTATAGAATATCGCTTAGGTCAAGATTTAAGATGCTCGGTACTGTAATCAGCATCACTGCCCGGGACGGAGCACGACTCTGCGCGCGGGGGTGGAGCGCGCGTTGTGCTATATGAGCGCGAGCTGAGAGATTCTACAGCAGTCATAACACAGCTCTTGCCTTAGATCATTCTCTAAACACGCAATAAACCACTTCCGGCAACACTTGGCAACGTGAGTAAATTTTCTTTTTCTTCTACTTCTTTTTTTATTAGTATTATATCTACTAATTCTATTAAACTAGCCTTTTTAGTCATTATTTTATCGTTCGATTTGTTTTATTTATTTATTTATTTTTACATCGAACATTATATTTTTGTTGTTGTAGGCTAGCTACATTTTGTTGTTATATATTGATTTTTATGTTTTGCTTGATTTTTACCCCACATATGTCATTTCTTGCATAATTTTCCCACCTCAGCAGCAGTTAAATAGACTACAGCGTGCTGCAAGTGTGATTTGGGTGTTATTAACAGTCTTAGAAATTCGTGCAGTCTGTCAACTTGCCTTGCCTTAATTAAATGTATAATAGATAGCTGAATACTTTTTTTTGTTGCACACAAATTCTGTGCAAATCATTCTGAAATGTCATGAAATTGTCCTGAGTTTATTTCTGAGGTGTAACTATGGAGGTATTTGAGCTTCACACCTGCTTGTGAGAATTATGGCAGGGGGCCACAGCAGATTGTGATTTATAACACCACTTAAATCCTTGTCAAAATGTAACCCACCATGGGGCAACTTTTTATAATCCAAATCCGCTGTCAAAGAGCATTAGGAGTGTTTGAATGCTATTCAGACATGTCTGACAAATACACTCCGTAAGTGTGCTTTATTGAATACAGAGGCAGGCCATCTCCTGAATATTGATGTTCTGTCACAGGGCATGTGAGTAATGTCTTTGAATTTAGTAAAGGTCAAGACGGTCTTGGCCCCTCTGAATTACTGTTAAATTGACAAAAAATTTGTATAATTAATATATTAATATTAATTTATGTATAAAGTTACATTTAATTGAATGTGTGTTTCTGTGTGGGTGTATGATGTTTGCATTTTTCCTATCTTTATAAATATACTCTCTTTCTGAGGGATGAGTGCTGCTTACTGAGTCAGTTTTTCATAACAAGCTCCACGCAGGATATAGCCTTCTGACCTAATGTTCAGTGTCACTTCTGCCAACCTGAAATAGAGACATCTATGGGTCAGAGATGTTTGAGAGATGTATGATTTCTGTATCATATAGGCTCCTTTCCTGCGTGTGTGTGTGTCTGTGTGCTTGTGTGTGCATGTATTATATGTCTCTGTTTCTATTTTAGAGCAGCTACTAACATGGAAGGGCGCAATAATCAATGAACATCTATCAGAGAATGAAACGACAAGCGTCTTTAGTACCACCAAAGCACTTTAAAATCAATATGTCATTTGTA
This sequence comes from Anabarilius grahami, assembly GCA_003731715.1. Taxonomy (NCBI): domain Eukaryota; kingdom Metazoa; phylum Chordata; class Actinopteri; order Cypriniformes; family Xenocyprididae; genus Anabarilius; species Anabarilius grahami. The sequence continues at coordinate 3,311,994 of RJVU01062584.1, read as the reverse complement.
AAGAGTCTGTTGACTGTTGGGGATCTGCTTTAATTCACCCACTGTTTTGAGTCCAATTAGCTGTGATTTCATGGATTAAAAAGATGAAAAACAACATCTATTCAGAGGAGATTAAAAGAAGCTTAATTTTAAGAAGAGGATTTTAATGAGAAGACATGACAAGATGTTCAGAACAAAACACTAAGAAACAGTTCAGTAGCTTATGATTATAAAAAAAAATCTTATTAAGAAACACAGGACACCCTGATGAAGGCTTATTAGCCGCAATGTGTCCGTATGCAGGTTTATTTGATTGTTTTTAAAAAAAAAAATTATAAAGCCATGATTAAATTAAGGCTTTTTACATTTTCTCAATCCTCGAGTGTCTTGACCTTATATGTTTCTTAACGAGTTGAACTATCCCTTAACTTTACCCCAGTAGCGCTCTTTGCATTTCTTGTTAAAAAAACAAAAATCTTAATCTTATTCATTTTATTGCTGAATTACATTTCCGTTTGGTTCACTTTTTACAAACAAGCATAACCTTCCTGCATAAAGTGCTGTGAATGGATCATCAGGTGGGCTGAACGTGGGATGTCTTTATGTCTGTTTTAGTGTTTCTCTAACATTTCATCATATTCAGGTGTTTCTTTCTGGTGCCTTCCTGATAGAGCATGGCTGTCTACCTCTCTTACTGCACGTTCTGAATAGGTCTTGCAGACTCAATATTCTATAAAGATGCGTCATTGACATAGTCTAATTATATTCCTTGACCAAACATGATCTCTTTCAGTTATTATCCATTGGAAATCCCTGTAATATTATATTGATTGTGCCTCACAGCGATTGTTTGATCAATAATTTTTTTTTAGAGACTCATCAGATGGATGTTTTAAAAATTCTATAAATAAGGCCACAAACAAATTTCACATTTAAACAGCTGACATTTGATATCCCAAATACAAAACCATTTATTTTTTAGGCAAACATCAGGAAAGCTTCAGGGATACAGAGAGATTTTAAAGCAAGATCGAATGGTGTCATTATGAGCAAAATATGTTTCCTCACTCAGTAGGCAATTGGAATTCACTTATGTATTAGTACATTAATTGCATGGCCAGTCTTGCAAGTTGAATGCTCTGTTACAATGAGGCTCTTACCCAGATAAAATCTGCTAAATTAATGTGAGAACCCCCTGAGCAGGAGCCATAGGCTGCCATAACCCTTAAATGGTAAAGACAGCAAATGCATTAATGGGAAGAATGTCTGCATATTTCATCCACGTCAGTGCAGCAGGACACATTCATAGTGTTCTTGACTCCATGGTGACCTCCATTGTAGTACCTCTAGTCATGTAAGTGCAAAGAGACACACAGCAGTAATTGGTACATATCTGAGGGATTTCCAGGTTCCCTAGGAAGGTCTTAATGTTTTCTTTTCCCAATGTTTAGAGCAGGCATTGCTGTCAATAAAGGTTATGCATGTTCAAACTGTATTGTGTATCTTAAGCATAATGTGTCACACAATTCTGACTTTATTTCTCTCTTTTTCTTGCAATTCTGAGAGAAAAAAAAAAATCCGAAGAGCGGAATGTTAATTAAAATTTGCAAGAAATAAAGTCATTGGGTCTCATTCATGAAACATTCGTAAATATACGAGTAAATATGTGAGTGATTTGCGCGTAAAGAGACCTTCCCGAAAACTCTTCTCCTGATTCACAAATACTTCGTAAACGTCAGAAGTGATAGTGAAATGTGTGTGTGTGTTAATGAATTCCAATCCGTCGTAAATGGGACGCGCGTGCACGCTCATTCTCAATTACCATAAATCCCGCCCATTAAATCCGACTGACAACTATATATGGGCATCATATATAAATGATGCCCATATATAGTTAGACACCAAACGAAGGATTTTGGCCATTTTATAGGAAACAATTTTCATAACAATTAAGGGGCCATTAGTTTGCCCAGCCCTATTGAAATCAACTAATTATTTGATTAAAGTGCTCCGTTTGCAGATGCTATATATAGGTGCGTTCACGCGGCCTCGTAATTCCTGTAGTTACGAGATTCTACCACCTGACCGCTGTAGATTGATTTATTAGGCGTTGATAGTGGTGCCATGGAAACGCATAATTCCCAGTCCAAGGACCAAAAGGACGTGAACAGGTCCGAATATAACGTCACATGTTGTCATTTCAAGATAGCGGTAAATAGGAGGTGACGAGAACGCAGCTTATTACTGGCTCTCACAACAAAAGTAAAAAGAAAAAACGTATGTAATTAATATATATAATATTTTTTCAAAATGCTGTGTATATGTACCTTATTAAGGTGAATTAAAATACAGCCTTATTAATGAGCAAAACGTTCGGATGTTAAACGCACTATTTACGCGTGGCTGGGAGCAGGTGTAGATTTCTTTCGTACCAACTAACATGAATACGAACATTTTAATGAATCCGAAAATTTACGCCAGAACCACTTTACACACGATTTACACAAAAATTCGTTCTGCTCGTGTTTCATGAATGAGACCCATTGTGTGTTATAAACTCGCAATTCTGAAAAGGATAGTACAATTTACAAAATATAACTAATTGCGAGAAATAAAGACAGATTGTGAGATAAAAAGTCACAATTATCTTCATCAGAAAAGGGCTTCCAACATTGATGCACTTTCTGCCTGTCAATCATTTTGTTCATTCACAGCGGGAGCTCATGGGTCAGTAAGTTGGACACTGAGAGCATAAATCATGATAGATGAACTTGGAATGGTTTTCATTAGGTTGTATAGAGTCATAAATGTTCACAATAAAAAATAAAGCTTCAAAGCATTTGAAAATAAACATCAAGCTTGTTTTGCTTCTGATTTACAGGTAAATATCGCTACACAAAGAGGGGGCATGTCTAATTAAGTTGCTAAGGAAATTGCGTAATATACATCGGCCTTTCTAATATTTCTGTTTGTGCTATTGCACCATTTTTAATAAATCAAACTTTAAACTAATCAGTGCCACTTTGTTCATTCTTGAAGTGAACTTTTTACTGGTGATTAGATTCACTGTTTTGGACTGCCGTCTTGAACAGAACACAGAACAAAGTACCTTAAAGGCAAGTCATTTCACTCTGCGGCCATCTTTGAAACGGGCAGCTATTTCAGTCATGCAAGTACAGCTCCTATCCCTTTGAATGGGTAACCCTCAAATTCTCCAAAGCTATTCACCAAGCTTACGATTAAATTTCATATTTGAAATCTGACAACAACTGTTTCATAAATTTGGTTTCTAAACGCTCAAATCATGACAAAAAACTGCATTTTTCAGGCTGGACCAGCCAATGTGCATGTGTGCATCTCAGAACACTGACTGTTTCTATCGCAACCAGAGCTTCTAAAGGCAGCTGCAGTGACACAATAACTTCACCAATAGAGTGCAACAGTTGGGTTCCGCAAGTAAAAAGTTTTCTCCATAGGGAAATTGATTTTGAAAGATAACTTATAAACCTTTAAAGACAGACCTACTGTGAGCTATGAGGTTGCAAATTTATGGTATTTGCCTCTGCTGAAGCTGCCAGCCCACATCATTCCAGCTTATTTTTAAAATGTTTTACAGTGTTTAACAGTGGAATTCCTTGTTAAAAACTATAATACCGATGATGCTGTACAGGAAATTACACTTGAAAAATTGTAGTTTTGGATACAATTTACAAATGTAAAAATTGGGATTGTAGTTCTTTTCTTCACTAAACTTTGTAGTGTTGTGATTCATCTCATAGCTGGTTGGCTTGGTTCATGGCTTATAAAGCTTCAATAAAGACTTTTTAAAAATCTGTATGAGGAAAAAAAGAATGGAAAAAATACTTCCGGAACCAGCAACACTGAAAAAGGGGACAGGCACTGTTGCACTCTATTGGAGACTGGCTCTTTTATTTAGAAGGTGGGACTAATCCGCCATATTGCGCATTGCACTTTCTCTGAATCATAGTAATATGAGTGCACCGTCTTTGTATATATAAAGTCTTTGGTACAGAATAACTCCTGCAGTGTGCGATACTTACGAGTTGTTGTAGTAGCGGCAAATGGTGGCACTTCTTGTCCAGTGTGCGAACGAATAAGAAAGAAATGTGTTGTCAATAATTCCTCTGTCAATGAATTACCAATAACTTAATTAAATAATGAAAATCTGAATGAATAAATACCAACAAGATTAGTTTTATTCTGCAATTTATCGCTACCATTTACATTTTACTGTAAAACAACAGATGTTGGTAACAATGCCTCTTGACATTTCACACAACAACTCTTTCTCTTTACAGCAAATGTACATGGATGCAGCATCATGTATCTAACACCACCTGTTACCAGACGCTGAGCATCCATTCAGCTGTCCATGCTACATCAGAACATGAACACCTCGGAGTGGCCCACACTTTCTCCAAACGCATCTTTGAGACACACAAACCACAGCGATGAGTCAAGCAGGTCCAAGTCGAGTGCTTCAGCTGCCTGTGAGCAGGTGCATATTGCACCTGAGGTCTTCCTCACACTGGGGCTCATCAGCCTTCTTGAAAACATCTTGGTCATCCTTGCCATCGTGAAGAACAAGAACCTCCACTCACCCATGTACTTCTTCGTCTGCAGCCTAGCAGTGGCCGACATGTTAGTTAGCGTTTCCAACGCATGGGAGACAATAGTCATCCACTTGCTGGCCAACAGGAGTTTGGTGATTGAGGATCACTTCATCCGTCAAATGGATAACGTCTTTGATTCTCTCATCTGTATCTCTGTGGTGGCGTCTATGTTGAGCCTGTTAGCGATCGCGGTGGATCGCTATGTGACTATCTTCTATGCTCTGCGCTACCATAATATAATGACCGTCCGGCGAGCTGTGATTCTCATTGGCAGCATCTGGATCTTCTCCACAAGTTGTGGGATCATCTTCATCATCTACTCCGACACTAAGCCCGTGGTGGTGTGCCTGGTGGCCATGTTCTTTGCCATGCTGCTGCTGATGGCGTCACTCTATAGCCACATGTTCCTGCTGGCCCGTTCGCATGTCAAACGCATGGCGGCATTGCCCGGCTATAATGCCAACATCAGGCAGAGAGCTAGCATGAAGGGTGCCGTCACCCTCACCATACTACTGGGAATCTTCATTGTGTGCTGGGCGCCATTTTTTCTCCATCTCATCCTCATGATCTCCTGCCCACGGAACATTTACTGCATCTGCTTCATGTCACACTTTAACATGTACTTGATACTCATCATGTGTAACTCTGTGATCGACCCACTGATCTATGCGCTCAGGAGCCAAGAGATGAGAAAGACCTTTAAAGAGATCCTTTGCTTTGACGGACTACGCAGCCTCTGCAACCTGGCCAGCAAATATTGAACAAGGTTCCTGGAAGAATCTGTCGGGATGGACTGATGGATGAATGGGTGTATAGATAGATAGATGGATTGTTGCATAATTGCAGCGGGGGAGGGGAAGTGAAGCCTGAACATCTTCATTAGGGACAGTATATACAAGTATTTGAACACATTTTTTCATGGTCCTGTTACATCATGTGACATGTTTTGATGTTGCAGTAGAAGATTCATGTTGTGTTGTAAAATATTGAATTGAAAAGTTCAAAATGTGGCATTCTGTTACATGTACTGTATTTATAATAGTTACATCTTCCTCAGCAGGGGACTGTCATCAGGTCAATGCAGTGATATTTTGTGCACAATAAAGTCTGGAATATTTATACACAGAGCAGAAATGTGTTTGTTTTTAGATACTTTCTTTTTTATGAATAGAAAACAGGAAAGAAACACAATAATCAGGCATATAGCAAACAAAAACATAATTCCCCCCATTTCACAGGCAAGGCTTAAGCCTAATCCCAGACAAAAAATCTTAAAATATATCAGTGCCGTTGTTTTGTCTCAAGATGCACACCAGTAATGTTTTTCTCTAAGAGATGTTTATAAAAGGTAAATGTCCTAATTGAACTAAGGCCTAATCCTGGCTTAATCTAATTCCTGTCTGTGAAACCAGGAAAATATAATACATGTATGTAGTTTAGAAATACTCAATCATAAACTGTTGAGAATATTTTTGTAGTACATCTGAGAAACCATAAACATCTCTCAGTGAATGTATGCACCTCGATATTTTATATCAAATCAATATGCATGTTCAGAATATTTGTGCTGCACTTCATTTCTTATTTAGAGCAGAGAGTAAAACCGTCTTTATAAGAGTAAATTAAGTGAAATTATAATGTTTGTTGTCATGTAAACAGCAAATTATTATGTGTCATTGACTTAAAAATCACACACAAATACAGTAAAGGCATTTTATTACTTTTGTATTATTTCAGAAAGAACATTTCTTAAGTTAAAAAAAGCATGAAAACTCCATTTAAAATTGCAAATGTGTTGTGTATGTAATTTATGCATGTAAATGGTGGACATATTTTTTCTAGTCTTCTGATTTTGTCCTTTTACTGCAGAAGTAAAAAATGCTGGTAATTCTTTACAATCTCTGTACAGTTGAACTTACTGTATGTGATATGTAGATTTCTAAGCGATGATATCTGATAAATGACATACCGTTTAATGAGCTACAGTGTTTGTAAACAAATATAAGAATTTCCTGTATTAAACACTTAAAGACTTGATTACACTTTACAATAATGTTCAATTCATTTACATTAGTTAATATATTAGGTATAATGAACTTGTTGTTTAGTGTTATTGGATACTTTGTTTTTATATAAATGTTGTTGTGATCTTTTAATACCTGAGGATCGAAACTCTACTTTATCCTGCAGTGTGAAGCACTAAAGGCCTTGTTGTAATTCAAGCAAAATCGAAGAACGAACTGGTGAGACGTCATTACGAACAAAATCAGGCCTAAATGAAGTTCATTTGGAGTTTGTTTCAGGAGAGTGAAAGCTTGCCAAAGCGAACTTTCTGGAAAAGGTAAACGCCCTTGAACAATCATTGTTTTGTGGCAATTGTGCTCTGTAGCTCCGCCTTCTTTGAGGTGGAAATCTTCTCTGGTTCATTTCTTCTGTTCAGTCTATCGAGGTCAGACATGGGTAAAAACAAACACACTGGAAAGCTGTTCAATTGTAGAAATTGAAGTTATACTTCAAATTGAAAGCTACGCTATTGTATAGGCTATCTATTGTATAAAGTGCTAATAAATGTGATGTGACTTGAGAGCTTGTGCGAACATATCGTGATATAATCAGATGCTTTCTTAACTGCTGCTTTCTCAGTGTAGTCATTTTTGTTATTGAGAGGAAAGTACAGCACATATTTACATGCTCATCAGCAGTGAGGGTGGCATCGAGATGTTCTCTAACAGCATACTGCTGCAAAGGTATTTCAAACTTCTTTTTACCTCTAAGCGAAGAAGGAAAAAGAATCGTGAGTATATCGGGGCCTTCGCTCAGACACACTGTTTACAGATCCTAGCAGCTGAGCACAGGAACATTTTCTTGTAGGTATTGCGCAGCTCTGCACTACGGAAAGCGTAAATGGCTGGATCAATGACCGCGTGACTCACTAGTAGCACAACATGCAGCTGGAAGAGCGAGCGGTAGCACTCGCAGTACGGGTTCTCTGGACAAATCATCATAATCAGCAGATGAAATAAGAAAGGAGCCCAGCAGGCCACAAACACCCCAATCAAGATGGTGAGGGTCAGCGCCCCCCTCAAGCCACTTTGCCTGTGGCGTGCCTGGGCGCCTGGCATAGACGCGATCCTGTTGGCGTGGTGGCGTGCTAGCAGAAACATATGCACGTAGAGCAAGAGGATCAGGAGCAGAGCTGTGAAGAAGAGCACAACGAAGAAGATTTGCACCGTGGCGGCCACGAAGAACCCGATCATGAGCGCTCCGCTGGTCCCACACAACACCCAGATAGCGGACAAAATAACCACTACACGACGCATGGTCATAAGCGTGTGATAGCGTAGAGCGTGGAATATGCTGATGTATCGATCCACGGCTATGGTGAGTATGCTGAAGATGGAGCCCAGGAAACCCATGAGGGTTAGAGAGTCCATGATGTCATCTATCTTCAGCTCAAAAGGGCCACGGGAGTTCAGGTGTCCGGCATCTATAAACAAGAGCAGGACGTCTTCTAATGCCTTGGAGAGGCTGGAGATGGTGTTAAACACAGCCAGGTTGCAGATGAAGCAGTACATAGGAGAGTGAAGGTTCTTGTTTTTGATCACGGCCACAATCACCAAGAGGTTCTCGCTCAGACTGGCGACGGCGATGGCCAGGAAAACCTGACTGGGGACCTTAACCTCAGCGCAGTCTGTGGGGTTGGTGAATGGAGCTTCAGTGCTTGAGTTCATGATAGATGGATTACTGTCTGGATGCAGACCACATGGAGATCACACTTGGTTGTTGGATCAGCTGAAGATTTGATGTAAACTGACCTGGAGAAAAAAAAGAAAAAAAAAAGGGGTTTTATTAGGATACAAAGGATACAATTTATCGTAATTTACTTTTATTCAGCAATGATGCATTCAATTGATCAAAACTGCAATGAAGACATTTAGCATAAAGACATCTATTATGTCTTTCAAAAGAATATATTAGTTTCAAATAAATGTTCTTTTGAACTTTCTATTCCTAAAAGAATCTATTCATCAGCACTGATAATAATGGGAAATGTTTCTTGATCACCAAATCAGCATATTAGAATGATTTATAAAGGATCATGTGACATAGACATCAAAGACTGGAGTGATGGCTGCTAAAAATTTAGCTTTACCATCACAGGAATAAATTATTTCAAAATATTTTAAAATAGAAAGCAGTTATTTTAAATTCTAATAATTAAAAAAAAACGGTTTACTGTATTTTTGATCAAATAAATGATGCCTTGGAGAACATAAATAAATAACCTTAAAATGTATTGATTTATTTGAACATGTCTTTCAAAAAAATCTTACTATATCGGCTGATATCGGCCATAACATGAAAATATCAACAAAAGAATTTTTTATTGGTGCATCCCTAATAAATACCACACTTCCTGAAATATACAAATAAAAACACAAACAAATCTTATACAGCTAATATAATATGACATACAGGGGGCTCAAAATACTTTAAAATGTATGATTGAGAGTTTTGGATTAACGCATTACAAGTAACTTGAGTTACGTAATCAGATTTCTTTTTCAAGTATCTAGTAAAGTAGTGCATTACTTTTTCAATTTACAACAAAATATCTAAGTTCTTTTTTCAAATAAGTAATGCAAGTTACTTTTTTCACATTTATTGACAGACAGCTCTCCTGTCCCCACGTTGAAAGAAATAAAGTGCAGAGGCGTTGTGTGCGCTCTATAAACATGATGGTTATTTATAGTTCTAGGCTAAATGTGAGCTTGCATTTACTCATCTCACTTGCACGAAAACATTTAGTATTCCTCAAAATGAATAAAAACAGAGTGAAATGCAATCTCAGAATTTTATGCAAACCTGTAATAATTAACTATAGTAAATTACACAAATATACTTTATGTATTTAATCTCACTTTATTAGCCAATGTCTTTGCTGCTGACTTTCAATGTTACTTTTTTAGGGAGCAATGCAATATTGTAATGCAAGTAACACTGATGATTGAGATGTTTGAGTGGTGGTCATATATGTCAACATATTGATGCTCATGGGATACCTGGGTTTGAATCCAAGTGGTGATGTAATCAGGCAAAAAGAAGGTTTTGTACCTTCTAATGCTTACAGAACATGTAAAAAGATCTTAATGGTCTCTCAATAATAGAGTACATGAATCAGTAAGAAAGGAAAATGTTAGCATTAGTGAATATGAGACACACTGTGCCATGGGTCACAATAATGTGCATCATATGAATCTGCAGCTGCTCTACATGACACTTCTGAGCCCTGCGGACATCACATGTTCCTCTAAGAATAAAGTCACAAATATGATATAAATTATGACAATATTATAAAATTATATGTAAAATGTTTCTAATAAAGTTTCATACAGAGCTTTCCAACACTGAAGATGTAAAGGATGGAGAATTATACAAAAACAAAAACAGTATTTTATTGGACTAGTAAGCTGTTCCAAGTAAAGGTTGCAAGAAGAAGAAGAAAAAATGTTATTTAAGCCTCTACCTCTTAGAACACGACTGAGCAACATTTCACACTGAGGATCAAATAAAAACATCAGACACAAAAGCTCATTTGTTTTCTTTGATCCATTATTTGTTAATGTATTTCTCCCCCTAAATCTGCTGTACATTTTCCAGTTATGTGAGCTCAAAAGCAACCATAATTAGAACTTGAAAGGCCGGTCTAGACAAGAACAGAGCCAGTGATTAAAACCTCACATGTTGACTAAAATCCAACATTCCTGACAGTTAAACTTCTGTTCATCCATACAAAGCCCATGCCCACTTTTAGACCGTTTAAGACCGTCTGAACACAGTTGGATTTAGAGATACTGATCACAATGGATGAACTAAGTGTCAAATTATACAATATTTTTCAAATTCACATACCGTTTTTCTCATCAAACACACCCACAGGGAATTTTCCTCAGCTTCACATGGAATGTCGCAGATACATCAGTCTGGTAGCACCGGAAAAGCTCTGTTCTGGCTGTTAATAGACAGTGTGTGGTCATGCCTGTATATTTGTATATCCTTGAATGCTCAAGGCAGTGCGAACCATTTGTGTTCATATTCCAAATAAAGCACGACGCAAGGCCTTTCCTCCCTAACACCCTTTATTTATCAAACCTTGTTACTCGCATGTTGCATCTGTGTGGAAACAACCTGCTCTCATCAATGATGGATGAAGTGGCTATAGTTCATTGTTCAACCTTGGCCATTTTAAAGAGCAATAAAAAAGTTTTAGTTCAGATGTTCTGATTCTTTTTTAACAGAAGTCTAAAATAACCAAGGTTAAACACACAGCGATGGGTCCCCGAGCATAACTTTTCAGTTTGAACACCCATCATTACCATCTCTGCATTTTTTGAGTTTCAGACACTTTTCAAACTACCTCACAATCATAATTAACACCATTATAAAACAAGTTGGAAACACTGAACAGTAGTGGATGTATTGAACGAAAGTAATTATTAAAGAGCAATGAACTCTACATGAGCAGGTGGACTGCCTCTGTCAGCTGATGCACTACACTTGTAATTATAAGGCTCGATTTGTACTTGATAAATGTTCATTAGCATATATCATCATGACAGAGGCCTAACTGTCCTGTAATTTTATTATGTTGTTCTTGTTACATTTCTTTCTAAACATTTTCTTTTTGTGATTGTGTTTGAGTGAAAAGAGTTTAATTCAAAACAATTAAATATCATTGTCCAAAGATAATAAACTCTGTTAATGCTGCCACCACCTGGAGACACTTCATACAGATGAGCGCTAAGACAAACCTGAAGCTGGGGCCAGCTGCATAAACCTCCCAAGAAGAACTAGTTTGACCAACAGTTAACCAAGGGGTTACTTTCCCAGTCCAAATGATACCAGTTTACCTTTTTATGTAACTGAAAGTTATAACCAGTCTTGAAGAAAAAAATTAGATGAGTGAGACAGCAGAGTCAGCAGAGGTCACTAGAGTAGCTACTATTCCAAAAGGTAGGCTACACAGTACACACCATTGTCCACCAAAGTGAGGCCCGGTCCCAAATGGCACCCTAAACCCTCTGAGTCCGCACTTTCGTGACGTAATGCCGCTTTGACTGCCAGGTAAAGTCCTCTGCGTAGCTCGCAGACTAGCGGGCAACCTAAAATGATGAATGGGACACCGTACGGTCTCGTGGACTTAACGGACACGCGCACGCGGCAGCCATTGTCCACAAGAAAGACCGAAAGTGCATAGAAGTGTGCCATTTAGGATTCAGCCTTAGTGTGACCAGCATAAACGTTCTTCTCTTTTTAACCAATAAATTTACATGTTCATGTCTTTTACATGCCGACATGCTCGTTCATGATATACTTGATCAAAAAAAATAAAAAATTTGCTCACAGTTTATACCTAACTAAAATATTTTGAAGCTTAGCAAAACTTGAAAACAATTATGTTCATTATTAAAATGCACATGACGTTTTAAAATTTCACATGACTTTTCCAGGTCTAGAAATCACACTAAAAGCTATATCCGGTTTTCCAAGGCTGCAGGAATCCTGGTTATTCAATAATAATAAAAATAATGATAAAGAATTAAAATATAAAATATCTTTAGTTGTTTTAGCTTAATAATTGTTTTGTCTTATTTTACTTATTTTAAGTCATCTTGAGCCTTGTAAGTTTGATGTGGCCCCCTTGTTGGCCCCGACCCCGGAACCATTGCTTTAGATGACATAAATGTTAATTTATTTATTTTATTATTTTTTTATTTTGACCTTATAATCAACATTTTTGTATTTATGATTCAAAAATAAAAATAAATAAATAAATAAAATGTAATATTTTGGTTTTTATTTAGAATATAAATATATAAAACCAAAATTAATTAAAAAAATTTTTTTCTTACACCTTGAATAAAGTTGAGTGAATTAAAATTTAGTTGCAAGAACAACGGCACAAGAACATCTTGGTTTTTGTGAGGGACAACAGTAATAAAGGGTTAGGTCACCCAAAAATGAAAATTCTGTCATCAATTATTCACCCCCTCAGGTTGTTCCAAACAAGTATGCATTTCTTTCTTCAGCTGAATACATAAAAAAAAAAAAAAAAAGAATTCCAAAAAATCTGCAGGTTTTCCCCTTAAAATCAGTGCAGAAAGTGAAACAAACTAAACATTTCATTTGGGCCTACTCATCATGACTGATCTCTCATCAGTTCCCATAGATCTCTTTCTGTCTTTTTGTACTTGGTGCGGTGCCCATGGTACATTTCTGTCCGAGTATGAACTCTACGTTTCATTTGAATGGCCACTAGAGGGCATTGCACACTCCATCTGTATTGCTATGCTAGTAGGAGGGTATGGCGGATCCTTGAACGCCTGCAAACGTTTCCTGATCTTGGGATTCGGCAACTGTGAGTCACTATTTCCCTGTCTGAGTCTTTGCTCAATCATTTCATCTTTTTGGTTATACTAATCCATAGCAACGGCATTTGTGGGGTGTTTATGAATAGAACGATTTGTATGTTCATTCTCAATGCATGACTCAACAGTTTTAATAACCTATCATTTTACTTAAATATATCCTACTTGATTCCAGGGAATTCTCATCTTTAGTCCTGAATTAGCTGTTTGGACTACAGTTAAAAACGTTTTGTGTGTTATATGATATTATGAATTAATGGTTACAGATACTACTAATCACAATATCCTTGATGACTTTTTAATGTAAACTGACAATTATATGAATGCTATATAATAGCAGTGTAGTTTGACCTAAGTGTGCCTGAATTTAATGTTGTGAAAACATTCTGGTTGGAACCTGTCATGTCTTGGAATTTGCTGAATGTGTCCCAATTCTCCACCCTTTGGCCTCCTGCGTCATGTTCTTACAGAAGTTTAGACCCACATCTAATCTGCTCTGGCGAAACTCAACAGAATTCCACAAAATCTGCAGGTTTTCCCCTTAAAATCAGTGCAGAAAGTGAAACAAACTAAACATTTCATTTGGGCCTACTCATCATGACTGATCTCTCATCAGTTCCCATAGATTTTTGAGATGGCACTCAGGGTGGAGAGACATGTACCCTGGGGAATCTCATTGTTATATTGGAATGCGGTGGTTTTGTGCGATGACGTAACGAAGATGGCAGAGAAAGAGAGTCTAGGAGAAAAGAAAGTACAGAACAGACAGGGGCATCCTGGAGAATTACAGAGACTTTTCCACTGATCTGCCGATGCTTCTGTGCCAAGAGTGTCTGCTTTCTTTTTTCATGGCTTTCTCCATCTCCTTATGGCCGTTTCCAGAAGCATTTTTGTGCATATAGTGATTCAAATAAATATGGCTTTTATTTTACTTTTTTTTCTTAAATATTATCTTTTATTTATATTTTTCCATTTTCATTCTAATTTTACATTGTAGTAATTTTATGTTTTTGTCATTTTTTTAAAATATTTTTTTGTATTTCTATATTAGCTATAATTTATACTTCTTTCAGTTTTACTTTTAGCCATTTTAAGACTTTAACTTTAAAACCTTTTTTTTTTTTTTAAAGTTTAACTTAAAATTAGTTAGTTGCCAAGGCAACATTTCTCATTTTTGTTTACGTTTTTTAGGTTTAAGTTTCTTATCTAATATTTATATTTCAGATTTATTTAAATGAACAAAAATGTTTTAATTTTAGTGAACACTGATGTGCAGGTTTGATCCTGAACTCTAATATGAACCAGAGAGTTGATGGGAGGTGACTAGTTAGCAGTTAAGTGAATCGAAGCACAGCCTTCCTTCCCAAAAAAGGAATTCATCTCATCCACTCTCACTCCTTTTACTAAGACACCTGATTGGATAATTCATTTTTTGTATGTCCACCCCTCCGAAATAAATACCAGGCAATAAATACCAGGCAGGCTGTTTTCTGTGACCTTCCCCTTTAAAGCTTCATGCAACAACAAGTGGACGTATTCTGGATTTCTAGGAAGAATGAGGAATGTTTTTCTTTGGCTCTTGGATAAGTAGCTCTTCGGAGACCTCTCTTCGGACTAGCTTTAACTATGGAAATGTTGATTTGATTTTTATAAACTTATTTTAAATTAATTTTAATTAATAATTTTTTTTATTTAAAAGTGCAATGGGTGATTCTCTACAGAAACATTCTTATTATACTGGTTGATAGCCTCCTCATATCTTGATAGAAATTATTATTAAATGGTAAATGNGTAAATGTAGCCTTTATATATATATATAAATATTTATCATCTGTGGAAGGCGTAGGACCCTTAAATGTTCATCAAATCTTTATATTAGGTCCGAATGAAATAATACGATGTCCTACCTGCCTGTCAGCGTATGTTTTTACATACCCTCGCGCACCCTGTTCGCGCAGACGTCATACGTCATCAGCGCGTTTCACGCTATGCAAAGTTTATACAAGACCTCAGTCACGGAGCACCGCAAACAATCAGGAGCCACCTTTTACAGTTCCTACCCAATCAAAACAACGAGTTTATGCTGCGTTCACACCATAACTACCGTAATTAAGAGATGGCAACCACGTGACGTTCTAACCGGAGCTGTTCACGTCCTCATACTCGGAATACGTTTCCATGTCAACAGTACCAACACCGAAACGAATCTGCAGCAGTCAGGTACAAGCTCTTCAAGTTGTTTACGTTCATTTTAATTGTGATGTTATGTGATTTGAGAGATGAGGTAGTTTAACGCCGTCTCTTGTGACGCTTTGCCGAGAGCAGCTGTGTGTGTGTGTGTGCGCGCGCACCTTCAGTGTTTTGGAGGAGGCGTGGCTTTGGACGGTTTGGGGAACAGGCTAACCTTAGCATTTCTCAGATCATCTGCTGCACCTTTAATTTACATTCTATTTTTTTCATTTAAAATTTTACTGGGTTTATATCAAACATTGTTTTATTCTATTCTGTTGTTTTGTATTTCATTTTTTTTTATTTTGCTGTGGATTAGTCATTATCAAGTAAGAGATTTAATTGACTGTTGGTCAAACTGCTTATCTCACAAGTTACAGATTATATACATATATAATAAAAAAGATAAGCCGAGATGATTGTGTGACAATGTGAAATAGCCTAGCTCTATTCCCTTGTGTGTTCTTACTGAGTCAGACTTTACTAATGTTAGCTCCGCCCTCCTTTCCCTCACTTGCTCTTCTCCTCCTCCTCCTCCTCCCTCCACCCTAAAGAGGCGTGAGTTTCTGCTAGGAGCACGAGTCAGAATAGACACTCTTTCTGCAGAGTTTCAACGGGACACAGCAGCCGTAGGAGCCTTCACTAACCCAAACTCTCTCTCAGCTTTACCAGGTCAGTGATTCAGCCATTTTGACTAGCTGTTCTGCAGATTGTGAATGGACCTATGTATATTTTCTTATTTGTATATTTTCATAGCCTTTTTTATTAACATTGTACAGTAAAAGTAGTAGTTGTCTTAAGGGGGAGTGTCACATATGCTGTCTAAGCACATTGTAATGTTTGGAATTACTTCCACGGTCCAAAACAAACATTTGATCAGAGCTCAAATGAATGGGACTTTGACATTTGTATCTGTGCAAGTCATCATTAAAGTGTGTAAAAGAGTGTGTCTGGATAGTTTGTCCAAAATAAGTTGGCAGTAAATGCAATCTAAACCCGTATGAGGTTTAGATCTAAACCAGATTAGTCTATTCAGAAGGGGATGTGGTTGAGATTTGAACTAAATGTTTATTTCTGGGAAGTTTGTGCTAAACATACTTGGATGTGATCAGAGGTTGGGCGTGGCAGAAAGTGTAAGACACAAAGTGAGGGAGAAGGATTGTGGATGGGGAGGGAGGGAACATGAGAGGGATGGAGTTAATAATTAAATTTAAAAAAAAAAAATTATTTCTATAAATAAATTGCAGTATCAGTTTCAAACTGTCATACTGTGACTGTAAGAGATGTCTGAACGTATCACATCTGAAATATGTCTCTCCTCTTTCTATTCTATTCTACTTTCTGTACAGTTTCAAGCTAGCAGTTGTAGTTTCAGTCAGCTATGGAGACTCCAGGTCAGAAACGAAGCAGCCGCGGAGGGGCGACCACCGTCCTGTCCCCCACCCGCATCACTCGGCTGCAGGAGAAAGATGACCTGTGCAACCTGAACGACCGTCTGGCGGTCTACATCGATAAGGTGCGCTCTCTGGAGACGGAGAACGCAGGTCTGCGTATGCGCATCACTGAGTCGGAGACCGAGATCAGTCGGGAGCTGAGCGGGATGAAAGCGGCGTACGAGGCCGAGCTGGCGGATGCCAGGAAGACTCTGGACTCGGTGGCCAAAGAACGAGCCCGACTGCAATTGGAGCTCAGCAAGGTGCGCGAGGACTACAAGGAGCTAAAGGCCAGGTATGTGTGCAGATTATGGTTCATCCATCCAAAATCCATGTGACTTAATTTGCACTTTTTTTATGTTTAAAAGCACCCTTCATTTTTGAGTGAGCAAGTCATTTAATCCTGGAAACCAGTGTTATTCCAGTGAGTTTGGAGTTATAGCAGTAGCAATTACCATGACTCATTCCACCCAGGAATCTACAGTAATTCCATCAGGTTTAGTTTCTGAACAGTGCGGCTTACAGTCCATAAGACTGTGACACCAAAGAGGTGCAGACACTTGCTAATATGAGGGCTTGCCCTGTTTTCCTCTCGAAATTTCTTTCACACATCCAGGAGATAAGTTTAAACCTAAAGAACAGAACAGAGCCGACCCCTGGGCTCTCAGCCTAGTCCTCAGCTAAATTTAGCTGAACCATAACGACAAATTTCTCCACTGAACATCTGCTTATTGCTCCTGTCACTAAAGCTGTGTTTGATGCATTTTAAAATTAAATTAAATTTAAATTGAATTAAATTATAATAATGTAATCGAAGAGAAAACAAATCAACAGTATTATGCTGTTTTGTACACGATTTTTAACCTCAGTAAGTCTTTTATTTTATTTTTATTTGATCAAGAATACTTAAAAAAAAAGAAAAAGAAATACTGTGAAATTATTGCAATTTAAAATAGCTGTTTTCTGTTTTAATATATTTTAAAATGTAATGTCTGTTGTGGCAAAGCTGAATTTTGAGTAGGCAGTCTTCAGTGTCACATGATACTTATATGCTGATTTGGTGCTCAAGAAACATTTATTAGTATTAAAGTATTATGTTAAAAACAGTTGTGCTGCTTTTGTGGTAACTGTGATGCATTTTTTCAGTATTAATTAGTGAATAGAAAGATAAAAAGAACAGCATTTTTTTAAATGGAAAGCTTTTGTAACATTATAAATGTCTTTACTGTCACAGTAAAGACATTTACTGTCATCCTTGCTTAACAGAAGTATTAATTTTCTTCAAAAAAATTGTACAAAATTTTTAACTACGCACCGTCTCTGCGCAGGTATGTGGGTGTGTTGAGTTTGGCTGTTGGATTGGCCACCACGCCCTTTACAACAGGTTTAGTGTGACGGTTTCTGGTTGATTAGTGAATTCACATTTTCATCGCTCCTGTGTCTTCTGTAGAAATACTTTAAAGTTTTTCAGTGATTAAAGAAGATAGATAACATCTTTGCAATTTATATGTTTAACCAATAAGCCAGCAGATATATACAGTATATGTTTTTGGAATCCTCCCATCAGTAGGACATCACATGTCTACAGAATAATGGTTGAAATTAGGGTTGCATGATAAGACAATAATCATTTTAATGCTATCCCTGTTAACCGATAAAGGGCTTATATAATATTAAAAATTTTGTTTAATTAAATAAAAAATAAGACATCAAAAACTCATAAAATCAATCATTTTTAGTGCTACAAGTGAATTTAGGTATCATAACATAATGTAGAGTATGAAAATTATTAAATTGTGATTATTATTTTTTTTATTACATTTTGGTTGAAATGATCATTTTTATATTTGCTGAAGATTACATTTAAGGTGTTATTAAAATATTAGTATTTTTGAAGATTAACTTGACTGTTAGATGATGGTAAAAGTAATCTTTAAGTGACATGTGAAGGCCAAGTATGAAATCCCATACTCGGAATTTGTCCTCAGCATTTAACCCATTCAAGTTAGTGCACACACATTAGGAGCAGAGAAGTGAATACACACACACACACACACACAAACACACGGATTAGTGGGCAGCCATTTTGCTGTGGCGTCCGGGAATGATTGGGGGGTTAGGTGCCTTGCTCAAGGGCACCTCAGTTATTTCCTGCTGATATTGAGAATCAAACTTGCAACCTTCGGGTTACCAGTCTGACTCTCTAACCATTAGGCCATGACTGCCCTGTAAAAACATGAAGCATGAACAATTAAACATACAGTATTAGTCGATACCAGTAAATAAAAAAAAAATCTTGAATATTGGCAAATAATCAATATGGTAGCCTACCAATATATTATGCATCTCTAATTGCAGTTATAGTTTTCAGCATGCAATGTGCAAATCTTCAATATTAAATGCAAGATGTTGTTTTATTCATTTTTAAACACAGTTTGGCAATAACTAATCACATTGACATTATGTCATAGAAAAGATCGTCTGTATAAAACTAAGAAGTAACTACCCATCATAAAATCTAGTAACTTATCATGCTGCATCATTTGTCCTTTGCACTTGAATTGTCCATTATCACTGTACTTTAAAGATATCCAAACTCCACAGAGAAACCATTTCAAACTGTTCACTACCACTGATAGAGTATATGTACATCCTTATAGTTTATTTAGAAGCAATGTATTTGTCATCCAGTGATTGTTAGTATGATAATCTATTGTTTATCTTGCTGTCTCTATGGTAGTAGACTTTAGTCAATGTCTACTACCATAGCTTAGGCAAGAGGCATGCTCAGACCCATTAAGGGAGTGGTTTAAAGACAGATAGACATCGAAGCCAATGATGTTCTTTCACTGAATGATGCGTAACAAGTTAAGAGTTTAGAGAAAGGCTTTGTGAGTCATATTCATTCATTTCATAAGGTTTGTGGGGAAGTCGGCAGAAGGTGATGATCTTATTTCAGAGAGTCCCAGGGTTCCAGTAGCCCTCATGAGTTCCTGTAAGCATCTATCACTCTGTGAATGCAGATGAACGTGTACACTCATTGGGTGCTGAGCTGTTTGGAAGTGTTTGGTTTCCACAGCAACCATGCGGCCTTGCCAGGGTGTGTGAGAGGCTCTGACTGGACTGAGTGGTGACTCATGAGCTTTAAGTAACTGTGAGGGAAGCACTGTTTATTCTCAATTTAACCCCTCACCTTGAAAAGAAAGCCATGTTGGAACAGTAGCCCTATTTTATTCCAGTGAGTTTGATACATTTGCATTACACTTATGTGCTTAGCAGATGTTTTCTTACTGAAGCGACTTAGAACTCTCCATAAAGATTCCAGTTGGAAAATGAATGGGATTATATAGCTCTGTTACCACAGGAGAAGTTCCACAAAGAACATCTAATGAAATATATTAAATGAAATGAAATATTTTAAATAAATATTTCTATAAATAAGTCAATGAGCTAAGCTTTGCAAAGTTACATTTTAAATTACCTACAAGTTTTAAATTGACAATATTTAAAAATGTTCTTGTTGTTTAGCAGTGGATTCTCCATCACACTCTTCCCAGAGTTGTTTTAAGGGTGCTTGTTATATGATTACTCTTGTACTTTGACATCAGTTATTGTTTAGAAAACTTAAGCGTCAGACAAGTTCTTGAATGGGGAGTCATGCCGGGTCATGCAGCAGGTACAGATCACAGCTAGCTGTGTGTGCGCACATGCTGTGAGAGTACATGTGCTTGTGGCTGCTGTTGCGGTTGGAGCATTTGGCTTCTGTGGGCATTATCAGACAGAAGACTGTATTCTATGTGTGTTTCGCTGTCTGAACTCTGTTGACAGCTGCAGTGTAGGAGTCAATGACTGAAATGTTGAAAGACTACAGCTGGAAACTGAGCAGATGAAATGCATCTTTCAATTCATAATAAAAGAGAAGCATGTCATCACTCACCTTTCATTTAAAATGCTGTAAATCCCCTCAGTGTTCATTTAGGCAATATAATGAAACTGTACTTGGTTACGGTCCAGAATAGGAACTCTGAAATGAGTCAGTATTTGTCTAAATGATTCAAAATACTAACACTAACCTGCTTTTTAGTTGCACATTATCTGACTCTGCATGCATTTTCAGGTGTGTCCTGAGCCCCCATTCATACAATGATTTATTTTTTTTCAGGCTCGAGTGAGGGCGGTAATCGGGACATATTTATTATCTTAGTCTTAGTCACTCGATTATTCCAGATTCTGGAGAAAAGGAAGTGCGCCTTTAAAAAAAGATTAGAGTATTGATCTTGAGAGTCTTTATCAGTTTTATCACTGTAAAAAATTAACTAGTCTTCAACTCATGTACTCTTTCTCTGAGATAACTGAGATTGTAAGTATTTTCTCTCCTTATCACTTTTACTTCCATAGTGTGAGGCGTTGTAAAGGGACACCCTTTCCATTTATGTATGGGCGTTTCTTAAGTTGTGGGCATTTTTGGCCATGTGGTCTCTTAAAACTCAATTTTCAAATAGTTTATTTAATTAGTGTTAACAATGCCCAACAGTGTACGTACATGCATGACAGGAGAATTCTGTCATTTGTTTGACTTTTTTTCCCTAAACCAACAAATGCCATTCATTTCAAATAATGTGTTAACAGTATTTTGTGATGTACATGACATTTTAAATATTTTTTAGGGAAAAAATAGCAAAATAGCTCATTTAATTTCTAGTGTGTTATGTATCCTGTATTTTAAAATTAAAAAAAAAAAAGTTTTAACACATTTTTACATGAATTTTTTAAAATATTAATATTTGAAAATAATAATACAAATTTAATATGTTTAAAAAAAATCAACCACTAGGATATTAAAGTGTCATAGTTAAAGAAAAACCTTTACATTTAAATCACTGTTATTTTAGAAATCTATCTTTGATCCCAGGCCCTCATACGCATTCTGTAAATGCTCCTTTTTATTAAATCATATTCATATTATTGTTAAGCACTGAAGAATTCATGAACCGCTTCATCAGTTCAGTGCTCACTGGTTTTATGGTCTGCATTCTTTTAAGCTGTTGCTTAAAGGGCAAACGAAAAGACATTTGGCTGCTTTCAAACATGAAAAAAAATCTTCAGTGAGACATTTCCTGCCCCTCCCTCACCCCTCTGTAGGTTTTCCATTGACTGGCTTACCTGGTGCATATATTATTAGTCTGGTTACGGATATCCATCAAATGCACTCCACCCTGCCAAAAACAGCTCTCAAACATCGTTTGTGCTTGGGGTTTTACCTGTCTATGAACGTTCTGCCTTTGAAATCATAATTATAATCCAATGGTCATTTAAATGATTTAACGCTCTAGCTAACAAGTGCCACATATACAGTACACATGTAGTATCATGCAATTACCATGGTTAATGAATATGGTAATTACAACCTTCTTTAAGGTTACTTTACTAGTGTTGTTGCATCTTGTTGGTCTGTCAAGTTTATGCAAAGTATTTTCAGTTGCTAATGTGAAATATTTTCCCATCATTCCCTCTGGCTTTTCCATTATCTGAGTAAACACATGGCAATGAACAGTTATCAAATGCTTTTAAGATGCTTCCTGCACAAGTCACACATCATGTTTAAAATAGACGATCCCCCTGTGGTTATGTCATTATGAGTTTTTTAGCATGTACCATGAAAATTATACCTAATGAGTGTACTTTTGAGTGTTATTCTTCAGGTGACAGTTGACAAGGAGGATAAAGCTTGATCTTACAGACATTACAGTGTTTCGTTGTTTGGTTCAGGGCTGTCCTGCCTAAAAAGGAATAAAATGTGATTTTCCTATATTAGGCAATTTTTCGCCTTCCTTCATTTTAACTTTATAAGATCTCTACAGTATATCAACTTCAGCAGGCACCTGTGTGTTCAGATGACCCAGGACAGATCGAATAGCTTGTATGTTCAGCACACCAAATGCATCTGAATAGAGAGCCTTCTCTCCTTTCTCACCGAATATCTCTTTCATTCTGAGAGGAGCAGGCTCTTTTTCTCTGTCTTTCCCTCTGGTCCTTTCTTTTTTGTGATGTGATCACCGCTGTAGGAAAGTTCTGTTTTCTCTGCTATCCTGACCTCACTGAAGATCAACTGTCCTTACTGTCTCTTGTTACAGTTAATAGGGAAATGCAGTGAGGATATTTTAACATCACATCTGTTTCATGCTGTTGTTTTTTTGTTTGTTTTTTTTACATACCTATTGGACATCTATTTAAATATCTCTGACATGTATGCCTTCAAACATTCACTATTTGCGAATGTTATACTGGTAAAAAAACATTTTTAGTTGGAATATAATGCTGCTTAGCAGTGGTCCACAAATGATTTAGATTAGGGATATTCCATTAAAGTAGTTCCTTTCTAGTAATTGTCAACTTACACTTTTTCAGTAGCGAATAAAAGACTTGTAAGGTTATTAAATGAAATAAGCAATGTGTAAATTTTGCAGTAATATTTTGTTGTAAAAATTAAGACAATTTAATAGTCAAAATAGTCTCTCTAAGAGAGCTTTCTCCTAAGAAGCTATTTCTAATGCATTAAATAATGCAGAATTTCCAAAAGACATCCTTTGGTTTTAAAAGGACTAAAAATTTATTTAAAAAGCTGGTAGAACATGGTTATGGGTTTGATTCCCAGGGAACACATATACTTGGCAAATAGATAATAAGTTGCTTTGGATAAAAGTGTTTGCCAAATGTGTTAAATGTCAATTGGGAATCTGAAGCAAGCATGCTTGCATTGTACACAGCTTTGTTGATTATGCTGGAAGCGATCTAGTTTTGTAACTTGCCTCTTGCTTCCAGTGAAGCCGCGACATGTGGCTTTCCATTGTCATGACAATTAGCACAGCTCATTTTCCTCCTGCTGTGTGTTTGTTTATAATTACATTAATTTATGAGAAATGATTCTAAGTCCAGATCTGGATCTCTCTCCTAGATTTTTTTTCTTTCTATCTAGAACATTACATATGCACATTCTGAAAAATATCCTTTATCTTGTTTGATGTCATGACAGTAATAAATAACACAATTGTGTGATGAGTGATTCAAGATATTTTTTAAATTATTTCAGCCATTGTTTTCTCAGGCACTGTCCGGGCTTGTTACTGGGTATTTAAATCCTTTCAAAGAGGTGATCGGAATAAGAAAACATCCTGAATTTTGAGGAGATTTTGAAGCTTCTAAATTAGTTCGAGTAGATTTAGTTGTGATGATAATCATGAAAAAGGGTTTTTAACCATCTAAAGAGCTGCTCCATGCTACTCTAAAGTGTGTGTGTGTACTGTATGTGTGTTTGAAGTCATAAATTATAAATCATTTTAAAATAATGGGCATATAAAATTTATTTTCCATACTCGTCTAGACACACATACATATTTGGGTGGACACGCACACACTTTTGATGGCATTTTCAACTCCAAATTGCAATCCTTTTGTTCTTAAAATGTCAAATGTAAAATGCGTACATACACGCTACACTTCATCCCAAAAGCACATGCAGTGGTGCCTCATTTGGTTGTGGTTAGATCTGGAAAGGCTTTGGACTGACTGACTCATTCGGTCAGTTATGTAATCACCATCTACAGACTCTAAACTAAAGATCAAACATGTTTCTCATTTGCAAGTGATTTGTTGAAAGTTCAGAGTGAGCTTGTGTGTGGAGATGCTTCCATGTAAAGCAACGCAGTGTAGTTCTGTTAAAACACCAAACCATTACAGAAAGACAAATTTACTTTAGCGTTCATTTGTAAACAAAGCCATATACACGTTTGTGATTATTCTTAACAGCATGAATGTGGATATGTTAAAGATACACTCAGAAATTTGTTTCCTTCGTAAAAAAAAAAAACAACTTTTAATTAAAAAAGTTAAATTATGTACTCACATGATTGGCTTAATACAAGCTATTTTATTTTTTTTTATATTGTTTTTAGCAGTCAATTACTACTTACTTATACATACTTAGATTCCACATTTAAGGATTAAGTTTATGACATACTTTACAAACAAACTCTGTAGTGTTACTGAAATGACCTGTCCCTTTTTAACAGTAAATTGCCCAGTAGTATTTTCTGCGTAAAACTGTTTAAAAATGCCTGTGGTTGTGAAAGAAGGAATTGTCACGTGGCAATACACTCATAGCCTGAGCTGGTGTTTGCCTTTTGCAAAATCATCATAATGGGGAACACTGGCAGAGTAGTACAACACACACACAAATGCACACAATCTCCATCCCATTCTTAACCAAAGGCAGCTGCAAACAGGCAAACGTTATATATGGAGAACCGAAGATGACAGTGGAATCTCGTTATGTTTATTCCATGGAAAAATCAGTGGAAAACTGTTTAGATTGTAAGCCTGGAGACCCTCCGATGCAGATTATGTTAGAATGGGCTTGTATAAAGAGAGGGAGGAGAGAGGGTTACTGTAATTGGTGCTGTTCTGGTGGCGTGTATGAGCCACGGGTGTAAGGGAGAGAGTGAGTCATCATCGGCTCCTAAACGCAGAGCTGCCACGCTGGCAGGGCCTAAGCCTATCCCTATTGCAGAGTATGAAACAAAACGTGTATTTATGCATATTGCACAGGTAGAATAGAAGTAGGCATTTATGTGTGACCCCAACTCCAATATAAAGGGCCGTTCACACAGAACGAATTTTTCCATTACAATGCGCTACTTTTACATTTTTATTTCTATGTAAACGCACTAGACAGACGTGCAAAACCGTTGTGCTCACATCTTGCATCTTTCGTAGCATCTCGCGCATTGACATGGCGTTCTAAAAACGTGGCGCTCAAAATCAGTTCTTGAGACCTTGCGTTTTTTCTCCATTCCACTGCCCGCAAAGCAAACACGCATTCTGTGAGTGCACACACACACATTTGTCCATGCAAAAATGAGAAAGGAGGCCTAGCTGTGCTGCAATTCAGGCCTCCATTATTGTCCCTTTGCAGAATTCCTGAAGAATCCCTAGACAAGGCGGTTTCTATTTGAATTGACATTAAAGATTGTGATAATTTGTGCCAGATTAGGAACAGATAATTCATGTAATGCTACTTCACTCTGAGGGAATTGCTTTTAGCATCTGTCATGTGCTAATGAGTCAGAGAGCGGGTATAATGTTCTCTTTGTGTTGGGTCCTCAGCTTCAGTTCCAGTTCCAGGATCTCGTCTGATTGTAGGACCACACCCTTCACAACCACCATTAGGATTTAGAAGAATCATACCTTTTCATAATCATTTTCCTGAGACTATATACCATTACCTTGTCTGTTGCCTTCACTGCAAGATGTCATTTTCAATCTTTTCGTCTGTTTTTGTTTAATTGTTTATTTATATAAAAAGTAAAATTTGAATGAAAGGATTAAATATAAATGATATTTATATATCATTGGAGATGTAGATATCCTTAAAACATGATATATTTTGCCTGTCAAATACATTTTAAGTTTACAAAAACATTTCAATATTTTTACAGAAAAACTATATAAAATACTGTTTGGAAAATGATTGTTTTCACTGAGGGGTGTTGTGAGTTGTACAAACAAGTGCTGAAAATGTAGACATGCTTATTTATCTAGATGTAACTTTTTATTGTAATGTTAATGAAATGAGCATGGATTTAGATTACTAAAGATAAGATATTGTTAGATTTGCACATATAGCCTAGACTAACAAGCCTCTGGGTATCTGGATCAACCTGCTCACCCTTAGATGTTTTAGGTATGATTTGAATTTAAAATTCAAATCATATCTAACCATCTGGAACAGAAAGTCCTTTAACAGATCTCTTACTTGTATATATCAAATAACAGGTAATAAAATAACATGTTAGAGGAAAACTTAGACTTGGACTCATCTCTCAGTTCGAAAAAAGATGAAACAAACAAATGTAGTAAAGATTAATGCCTATAGTATGTCATACTTAGTCGAGTCTTTCCCAGCTGGTGTAAGACTGTGTATAAAGATTCATGTCTTTAAGAGATTTTGATGTTATTCTCAAATTTCAAACCATTATAGTGGACCGGTTCTGGTTCTGGAATGGTCTATTTGGAGGTCTATTATTAGCATATGTTTAGATTTAAGAGCATATTTTACAACCCTGTCACCATCTTTTTCCTCCTGACCATACGTTTTCCCTTCTGTTTCATTCTGTCTCCATGGAGACTTCATGGCAGACCTGCAGCCGACAAGAGTGAGTCAGAATCGCCTCAACAATTAAAAAGGAAATGTTTATTCATAGTACAGTGGGAAAATGGGGAACCCCTGTTTGAAACGTTTTGAGATTGACTCACATGTGCACTTAGCCCATAAAATGGAAAGTTGAAGTCACATTTACATCAAAAGCAGTGAATCAGTGTATTGTGGAGGTTAATGGAGGATGAAGAGGCAGAGCTTTGGCTTTGGTGATAAGAAGTTGAATTACAGTAATTTGTTTTAATTCTGTATTTCAACTCAGTAAACTTTATTGATGCCCTTGAACAAATAGACTTGCAGGAAACAAAAATAAATAACAAAAATAGCAGGAAACAACAAATAGTTGTTGTTGTCAAGTTAGAATATTCAGCTTTTTTTGTTAGGAAGCAAATTACTTTTAATAAGAGACGTTAAAATTCCTTGATGTTATACTTTCACAGACATACAGGCTTAAACTTTGTCCA
Source organism: Anabarilius grahami (assembly GCA_003731715.1). Lineage (NCBI taxonomy): Eukaryota > Metazoa > Chordata > Actinopteri > Cypriniformes > Xenocyprididae > Anabarilius > Anabarilius grahami. Next base: position 3,284,613 of record RJVU01062584.1, on the reverse strand, counting down.
GTTATAAAACCATAAAATTGTAATAAAACACTTGACTGTAGATGCTATGGATTTCCATACCTTAACATTGCAGGTATTCTGTGTAAATATATTGAATTTAACAAATATAGATTGTAGTAAATGTTTTTGCTTGAGCTAAAAAAAGGGAGTTTGATTTGACAAGCTCCATGCCTTTATCATATTGATGAAGTGTTGTGTCAGACTGCGGTTTTACTATGTGCTTTTTATGGTTTTACAAGTGCTTTGAACAACGCCTACGGTCATTTTTCCACTCAAAACCTCCAGCTGTTGCAGGTGACTGCTGTCTATTATATGGTGCTTTTTGTGAGATGTGTCAAGCTGTAGTTTTTGAAGTAAATATAGGGTTAAAGAGGCACAGCAATGACCAAAATTTAGTGATTTTACTTTTTTCATTGCCCTGAGGGTGTTTGTGTGCGTGCAAGTCCACAGCTACAGTTACGTGGTTTTGAACTCGCAAGTACACTGTAATGAATTGCTATCAGTTTTATTAATTCGTATTCTGTGGAAAATTTGGATGTGCTTTTGAGTTTAATCTTCCAAAAATGGAGGGTTTTGAATCCAGTGAGGGTTTTTTGTGTTGGGGAAACCCTGTTCGTGGTCAACGTTTTCTCAGAGATGGCCACATGTGCCATATTTCCACGCCATTTTGCTATGGCAACACTATAGCAAACATTTAGAGGGCTTTTTGTGGGTTTCTTTTTCTTCACAAAAGAGGACAAGGATAGCTGTGATTCATACAGGGGCTGGTACATTCCTCTCCTCCTCTTTCTCCCTCAACTGGCTCTTATTGTGCCTGAAATGTTTCCACTGTTTCCAAGATGCCAAGCCAAACCCTTTTCCCTTTTGTCTCACACAAACATACAACCCAGCACACAAAATACACACATTTAATGAAAACTTACTGGAATTGATGGTTTTCTTGAAGTGATCTGTTTAATAAGGACTCCAGTTTTCCAAATACCGTAGTTTTATAGAATTTTTCTCGGCATATTAGCTATAATACACTTTATTTTGCAGTTGTTTTTCTTTAGCACTCAAAACTGAATTCATTCAAATTTGACCATTTGCAGTGTAAACTTTGGCCAGGTTGGTCCAGTCGACAAGGACAACTTGAGCCCAGACTGAGGTGACATTAACACGTGTTCTTCTATTGTCTACTTTAAAAACCTCTGGTTGGTTTGGCTTCCCGTGGACGGATCCTGGAGGTGTTAGGAACTAAAACAGGAAACAAATACTGTGGCAGGAAAAAAAATTACGTTAAATATAGAAGATAATAGAACAAATAACAAACATTATTTAAAACATTACACCACAGGAGGCTCTTAATCTTTTATTTTCTCCTCCAAATGTGGCCTGCTTCACTGTGAATGCAGTTTTTTAAAACATTATCTGCTTGATATTGTGTAACTAGAGTAAGCATAGAACAAAACGGCACATTTAGAGTGCTGACAAGAACGGGCTGGTTTTTAATTGCCAAATATCCAAAACAGAAAAGATTATGTTTCTGGATGTCTGTTTGTACCCTTGGCTTGGCACAGATATGCCCACCCACTGCTTGCACACCTTTACTGTAACCCACCTACTGCATGCATACCGTCACTCCAGTAGTACATTCTCTCCTCTCTCTGTGTCCATTAAAAGTTTTAGGCTAATTTTTCCACATAAACACCATATCCCGGTGAGGAACAAAGGTTGTTTTGATTTCTGTAGAGTGAACAGCTAAAATACACTTTGTGATTTTTTTTTTTTTTTTTTTTTTTTTTTTTTTTTTTTTTTTGTTTGTTATTTCAGTGACACTATTCCTCAAAAATAGTGATGAATGTGACCTCAAAAGCCTCTTTTCAAACCCTCTTTTACATAAATCTTCTCTTCAATGTTTTTGCATAAAATATCAGTGGTGTAACTAGAATTTAAGTAAATGGTTTTAAAAAAAAAATATCATTCATTGAACTTTTATTTTACAAGTACGTTGCTTTCACATACTCATGTACACATTTTCTTTACATAATTGATAGTAGCCTGCAATGATCATGTTCATTATTGAATAATTAATAAGTAGAAATGCAGATTAGGCCTTGAGAGGCTTTAATCTCAGTCTTGTCAGTTAACTCTCATACATTCAAAGTTTTTTTTCATGTTCCCAGGCTCATGAAGCATTTATTGAAAATGTGTGGCTGTAAAGTGGAGAATGTGACCTAACAAAACCTCTGTTGTTGTGAATGGGAGGTTGTTTGAATAACGTCTCTCAGGAAGGAGGTCCGATGGAATGCTTCATAGATTAGAAGATAGCAGAATACAAACTCTAGTAGCTTTAATAGGTTGAATTTTAGTCTAGTTGTAGTCTGAGTGTACAAAGCGGAGTTTGGAAAGAGTTGTGTGTCTGGGAAAGGTGCTTTAGGGACTGAAGTGTGGTAGAGTTTAATTGTTTCAAGCCTTGTTTGGTCATCAATCACATGACTATATTTGGAGCTGCTATTTTATAGGCCTTGTGAAATCTGATCTGGGAATGCGCAGAGAAGCACTCTAAACCTGAACACTTGTTTTGAGAGAAGATTTTCTGGCCTTATCCTTTTGTTTTTAAAACTGCAAACCTAAACCTCACTTTGTCTTAATTCAGTTCATACGATAATAAAATTACCAGTCATCTTTTATTTATTGAAGTGTTTACCATTCTGCTTTTTATTAAGGTTTTTGTGGTTCCTTTCTGAAATTTCAAAATGAACCACCCTGCAATCGTGCACATATGGTTTAAATTCACTGTTGGAGTCCCAGCTCCTGCTTTGATTCAGAGAGAGGGTTTTTAAGGTTATTGTTTACAGATTTTAAAGTGTCCTTGGTTTTGGTACAAAATCCCAGGCAAAAGTTGTAGGCAGTCTGATGTTCATTTGCTCTGAGCTGATTATTCAGCCTTGCTACTTGGCATACATATTCAGTTTATAGATATAAATCACATTCATATTTTACAGTCTTAGATCCATTCTGACAGCCTACAAGATCCAATCCTCTCCTGAGGCGCTTTACTCAGGCCATGGTGCCACGCTAGTTTAGTTGTTTCCAATTTTCTGAAATAGGAGACTTTCTTCTCAACCCGCAACATGCATGAATGCATATAATAATTGAGCTGTACATAATCTATTTGAGGTAATTATGTTCTTCTATGTGTCCACATGAAAAAATGCTTTAATATTGTCTTTTGTATTTTTGTGACTATAGGAATGGTAAGAAAGAGGCGGATCTGGAATCGGCTCTGGCCAGGCTGAAGGATCTGGAAGCTCTGCTGAACTCCAAGGATGCATCTCTCTCCACAGCACTGGGGGAGAAGAGATCACTGGAGGTTGAAGTCAGAGACCTGAAAGCCCAGCTGGCCAAGGTGATGACTACATAAAAGCTACATATCCTAAGGGTTTGGGTGGTGTTTTGGTGCTTGAGCAGTGTACTTTTATCCCAGGTTGCCACAGGGTTATTGATGTAAAATGTGCACTGTGAATATATATATTTTTTTTTAGAACAAGACAAGTTACTTGAGAATCAAAATTGTGTAAGATATTAAGAATTGTTCTCTGAGAATATATCTTGATTTAAATGTGTTGTATTTAAGTGTATATGTTTTAAGCATAAACCTCAATAAATCATGGTAGATTTTCCTTAAAAAATGGAAATTACATCAAAATTAAATTAATATATTTTCTCAAAACAATTTTTGTTTCGTGTATAAAGTAAATGTATCTTGTTTAGATAAGTGGGTCTTAACCAG
>RJVU01062584.1:3257712-3280828 GCA_003731715.1 Anabarilius grahami | reverse complement strand
GGTGACCGGGGCCCAAAAGGGGGCCTCTGCAAACTTCTGGGGGGCCCCAGTAAGTCTTAAAATTTAGTTATATTATAATAATTAAAATTCTTAAAAAAAATAAAAATAAAGATATGCATCATTAAATGGACATTTTTAATTCTATTTAATTTTTATGTTTTTATTACAATAGAAGTACATATCAGCTTAGATTAAAGTGAAGTGACATGTGACCCATACTCGGAATTTGTGCTCTGCATTTAACCCATCCAAGTGCACACACACAGCAGTGAACACACACACCGTGAACACACACACCCGGAGCAGTGGGCAGCCATTGCTGCGGCGCCCGGGGAGCAGTTGGGGGTACGGTGCCTTGCTCAAGGGTCTCACCTCAGTCGTGGTATTGAAGGTGGGGAGAGCGCTGGACATTCACTCCCCTCACCGACAATCCCTGCCGGACCTGAGATTCGAACCCATGACCTTTGGGTTACAAGTCCGACTCTCTATCCATTAGGCCACGACTGCCCCCAAAGGAGGGTCTCCTTCCATTAGGAGGGTCTTCGAATATTTTCAAAGGAGTCAAAAGACCTGCTGCATTAGATGTTGGTTAGATGTTTAGATATGTATATAGGACAACAAGACAAACATGCTAACAGTTTTTCAATTAGTATTTTACATAGTACATTGCTTTTTACTTTGAATTGATACAGAAGTTTGTAAAGTGAATGTGTGTCTTGCAGTTGGAGGGCAGTCTGAGCGATGCTAAGAAGCAGCTACAGGATGAAATGCTAAGACGTGTGGATGCTGAGAACCGAATCCAGACCCTGAAAGAGGAGCTGGAATTCCAGAAGAACATCTACTCCGAGGTCTCATGAACAAATCTACTTACGCTAAGTTCTCCTATGAAAATAATTAAGCTGTCTCATGCACATTTTTACTCACGTCGTCTCAGAATTCAGTGCTTACTGCTAACATATTTACTGGTTCTGAAACAATCAAAGACATTAAGGACTTTCTGTAATCTAACCTTATGTCTTTCTACAGGAGCTCCGTGAGTCTAAGCGGAGGTATGAGTCACGTGTGGTGGAAATCGACAGCGGCCGGCAGCAGGATTTTGAGAGTAAACTGTCTGAGGCTTTGACTGAACTTCGTAGACAACACGAAGAGCAGCTTCGCATCTACAAGGAGGAAATTGAGAAAACCTATAACTCCAAGGTAATAGAAAAATCAAAGAGAGAACCGCCAAATGTGGTGGATTTAGAAATGACTATGAGGATCTACTTCTCTGTATGTACCCAGGGGCACCTTGTTAAACCATTGAACTGGCCCGCCCTGCATACATATTTGCTGACTGATCTGTTGTCAGACATATTTGTTGAAATATTTTTATGTATAAAGACATACAGCATGTCTGTCAGTTAAATGTCATCCTGTGTTATATGTGTAGCTGGAGAATGCTCGTCAGTCAGCTGAAAGGAACAGTCATTTGGTGGGAGCCGCCCATGAAGAACTGCAGCAGACACGTATGAGGATAGAGAGTGTGACATCTCAGCTCTCTCAACTGCAGAAACAGGTACACACATGCACACACCTAAATTTTAAAGTCGACATGAAATCGAAGTTGCAATAGTATTTTCTTTCCTATTGTGATGTATATCCGAGTGAAATGACTTTTCAAAAAAAAAAGTAAGGCAGGACTTTATTTTGTCCATCAGAAACTGATTGGATCGTTGGATTGTCATGGTTTGCTATTGCTATGATCTCATGTGAGGGACAAGTTGTCCCGCCCTCACGCCAGTAAACAGAGAAGTGATGTTGTTGCAAAAGGGAGGGGAAGCTATTTTAATTAAAGATTACGATCAGCTCACGTGAATTTAAAAAAAATAAAATAATGATGTGCACGGATAAATCATTTATAATAAATACTGCAATACTCCATTAAAAATAAGAATTGTAAATTTTGATTTCATGGTAATTTTTAGTATTTATTACAGTGCTGGCAATTCTTCATACCTGTATATATGGACAGCAATGCTCTTACAATAGAATTTTTACAATAGAACTACACGCAAATCACTTTTAATGGAAAGTAACTTCACGCTCCGAAATAATGTTGCTTACATATACAGTAACTAGACATTCATCCACCTAGCATGTAGTCCCACTGCAAAAAGACTACTTAACAGATCACATAATAACCTAAATAACCTAAAATATTCACACAATTTTTTTGCTGCATTGCAAGCAGTGGTGTTTTCTTCAGGAAATGCAAATCTACTTATACAGGATATGTACATTTTAAATTTCATTCATTTACATTATTTAAATTGCGCGGTTGTGCTCTGTTTATTAGTTGGCTGCTCGTGAGGCGAAGATTCGTGAGCTGGAGGAGTCTCTATCCAGAGAGAGGGACATCATGCGGCGTCGTCTGGAGGAGAAGGATAAAGAGATGGCCGAAATGAGACATCGCATGCAGCAACAGTTGGATGAGTACCAGGAGCTGCTGGACATTAAACTCGCACTCGACATGGAGATCAGCGCCTACCGGAAACTTCTGGAGGGCGAGGAGGAAAGGTGAGAGATGGGATATTGCTAACTACACACATGNNNNAAAAACCTTTTTTTTTTTTTTTTTTTTTTTTAAAGGTGCTACTAGTAAATAATAGAGCTGTCAATCACTTTAAATTGTAATAACATTTTACATTTCATTATATTCTTTTTTTTTTCATATTTTATCATTTATTCAAATAGATTACTTTTTTGCAGGATTGATTTATTTAGATAAATTTAATAAAACCATTTTAATCTTTTTTTTAAATCTAACTTTAAGAAATTATTAATATTAATAAAATTTTATTCTGATTAATTAATCTAATTGATTGCATATGACTATTTACGGAGTAAAAATTGTTAAATTATTGTAAACAATGTATTGAAGTGATACTGCTGTTTGCCATGAATATAGCCATTGCTGCTGATATGGCATTAAATCATAAATAAATAAATTTATGGAGTAAATATTGTAAATACTTTAATTTAATAATAATTTCATATTTATTTTATAATTTATTAAATAGATTTTTGCTGGATTTATTTTTTTCAGATGTTTTGCTAATGTTTTTAATATTTAATAAAATTAGATAAAATATTAATAAAATGTTTATTTAAAAATAATATATTAATATTATATTAGTTATTNTTTTAAGACTAAAAGCATTAAAGATACTCTGATTAATTAATCAAAGTAATTGCATACATCAATATTTGCTGAGTATAGCCCTGAAATGAAGATAATTATAATAGGTGTGGTGAATATCAGTCTCATGCAATAACTCACAACCCATCCCGCTCTCTCTGTTTAGGCTGCGTCTCTCCCCGAGTCCCCCTCCTGTCCGTGGGGTGACTGTGACCACCCGCTCCTCTGGTTCTGGTTCTGGCTCTCATACACGAGTGGTCCAAAGCAGCACCAGTCGCACCTCTTCCGGCAGCGCTAAAAAACGGCGTTTGAATGATAATGACAGTGATGCCTCCAGCGTAGTCGGTGGCACTGTCACTCGCACACGCGTCTCCCAGCAGGCCTCTGCTAGTGGCCGCGTGACTGTGGATGAAGTTGACATGGAGGGCAAATATGTACGGCTCTGTAACAAGTCCGACCAGGTGAGAAGGAACTTTGGCGACCAATAAAGAGGAATTAAGTATTATTTACTTTTTATTAAATTATCTTCTTCCTCCACCCAGGATCAAACTCTGGGTCACTGGCAGGTAAAGAGGCAGATTGGTTCCGGCACTCCCATCGTCTACAAGTTCCCACCAAAATTTAACCTAAAGGCGGGACAGACTGTCACAGTACGTATCGATTTACAGCGTAATGGTCACCTTTAGCTTGCATTTAAATTCCTGACTCACTTCATTGTCTCTCTGCTGTCAGATTTGGGCTGCAGGAGCTGGAGGAACCCACAACCCTCCTTCTGACCTAGTGTGGAAGACTCAAAACTCATGGGGCAGTGGAGATCTGTTCCAGACCACCCTCGTCAGCGCCAGTGGGGAGGTGGGATAATGTTAAACAAACCAACCAGCTTTTTGAATGTTTTATTTGATTCAAGGTCGCTAAGTGACTAATTCACTTCCCTCTTCTTTTCTTGTTTTTCCAGGAAATGGCCATGAGGAAGGTCACACGCACTCTATTCCAGGATGAGGAAGATGATGAGATGGTACATAGTTACTAGCACATCTCAGTTAATGTAGTAATCTCATTATCTTTGTTTGCATAATTTTAGTTTTGCAAGGCTAAAATGAAAACATGAGTTCTTAGGACAATGTAAGTGCACAACACCGAGACCATTTGTATCTCAACTGACATGTATACATATTGGACGAATTTGAGCTGCAGTCACATAACCGAAGTCTATTAGTCTGACTTCACAAAGTCAGATTAAAGCTTTAACGAGATTTTTGCCTTAGCCCGACTGAAATCGAATGTTTAAAGTGTATGTTTTGTTAATGGGTTGTTTGGGTGTAGCTGTAGCCTTCCTGCAGTGAATCATAGCACTAAAATGAACTGAGAACAGCCAGACTTCATCTATAATAAGATCCAGTACCTTCTCTGTCTCATTTGCCTCTGTTGTTCTCCACTCAATATCTCCCCCTGCAGGCCGCCCATAGCACATGCGGGGATAGTGAGTACAATCTCCGCAGCCGTACTGTGGTCTGTGGCTCATGCGGGCAGCCGTCAGATAGAAACAGCGGCTGCGTGACGGCCAGCTCTGGAGTGTCGAGTGCTTCTCGTTCGTTCTGCAGTGGAGGGGGGCTGCCCGAAGCTTTTGTGTCGCCCTCACACTTCATTGTGAGCAATGACAAACCCAGACAGGTTTGTGTGGTTTTTTTTTTTTTCTTCACTTGCAAAATTATTATTGTCTTTCTGCCTTTATTTTATATGAAAGATTTTAGATATTTTTTGTGTAAAAAACAGTTGACAGAAAAGTTGAAGATAGATTAAATATTTGTATTTTTAATGTATATTAACGCTTTTAGTCTTAAAGATAGATTTTAAATAAATCTAAATCTAATTTTTTTTTTTTTTTAACAATTTTAATCATTTTTAATCTAACTTTAAGACTAAAATCATTAATAAAATAAATAAAAAATTTATTAAATAAATCAATGTAACAAATGTTTTGTTAGTTATCTTAATCCTATTTTAAGTTAGATTTTTTTTTTTTAATACCAAAAACATTTTAATCAATTAGATTTTTTTATGAAACTAAGACAAAAACTTCTGAATTTTTGAACAAACGAACAAATCAGTTATTTTAAGTTAGACTTTTAGAAAATTATTTTAATCTATAATTTTGTAGGTAACTAAGATTAAAAGCAGTAACAAAAATATGAAAACCAAGTTATTTTTTTTTTATCCAACTTTTTAACTAAAAAGATTAACAAAAAAATCTGAAAAATCAAAGTTGCAAAAATAACGAACTATTTTTAATGTTTTATTTCTTTGTTACTTTGATTTATCCAGGTTTTTGTTAATGCTTGTAGTCTAGCAATCATCAAATTATCATTTAATGTTTTGTGATGAATCCATTATTATTTAAATATAATTCATTTAATATTGTTGTAAAACATAAGTATAAGAAATTGTCTTATTAAATTTATATTAATTTCCTTCTCTCTCTCTCTCTCTCTCAGGCTGGACCCAAACTTGACAACTGCTCCATTATGTAGACAAGCTGTAGACAGCACTGACCATCTGTCCTTTAACACAAACCAGTAGGAATTCATCCCACAACTGGTTTCTTTTTGGATCACATGTCTTATTACATTATATATTTTGTACTTCAGTCTTTTTTGTTTTGTATTTCATAATCTGCGGGATAGATTTTTGGCATTTGTATGGCATAAGGCTTCATATGCTGGCAGCTTGTAGGCTGTAGTTTGCGATTTATTATTATGTACAGTGTGTTACTCTAATATATTTGCATGGTGGCCTAGCAGCAGATTCAGAATAATCGTACTGTACTCAGGGAGAGAGGCGAACAGAGCACTTCACACTCGCACCATGAGCTCTCCACGGGAATGCTGTCAGAACGCAACACGCACAGTCAATAAACCCTCTCAATCATGTGGCAAAACTCTCATGTAGTGTACTGGACTATATCTGTACTACAGGCTGGTTCTTTAGCTCACATTCAAGGACAAGTAAACATACAGTGAGGTGTCAGTTCATCTAAGACAGGAAATGAGGGATCATTTTTACTTTGTCCCAGAAGTTATTTGTCGGTATGTTTTATGGTATTTTCATGCTACCTCTCGCAGTCAGATGGTCAAAATTATGTGCACCTAAAAAAGGAAAAGGGCAGTCAGAAATTCTATGCAGTTTTGTTACAGTGAGACTCCAGGATATAAAATACAGATGCTCTGGATGTAAAACTGCTTTGTACCTTGATACAATTGAATAGGTACTTTGTGTCTTTTGGCAGTGCGTTTACAGGCTCTGACTAGACTGCAGTATGTTGTGTCTTGTGTAATAAGTATTATGGGATGTTTCTGAAAGACTTGAAGCAACTGTAAAACTAATCCAAAGTAAATCTCCTTAGCAGTTTGCATTTGCCAAGACGTTGTCAACATTTTAAACAAAAGCTGATTGAATGTTTTAGAAGGAAAACTTTTGAAGTTTACTTGCAGAGAAAGACATCTGGTGTATAATGTTACCAGAGAATGATGTCGTGTTTAAAGTACTGAGTACTAAATGATTGCAGCATTTAAACAGACAGCATTTAAAGAGATGTATTTTTGTTTTCAGCCTTAGAGGCAGAATATTATGCAAAATGACCACTGTCATTCCTAGCTTTAATGTCCTTTTTTTTACAGTGGTATTTGAAATGTTTGAGTTTTATTGAAACCTCGAATTTACATGTACACTAAAACATTTGTATTTCTCTATGGAACTGAGTGTTGATTTGCTCTTGTCACTCCTCTCTTGCAGTAGATGATCCAGTTCCTCACCTGGGCAGCTGTAAGGCTCCAGTAATCTGAGCAGTTCTTTCTTTCACTGCGCAGATGTCCAGTCCGTTTAGGGCAATCAAAGTGCTGAAACAAAAATTGGTTTCAAAAAGCTGGAATAGCTTTCGTAGGAAATTAGAAACATAACCGAGCCTACTCACAGCTCTCCAGAAAGAGGACTGGATAATGCTGGCATTAAACTTTTATTTTACTGCTTAGCAAAGCTTTGGGTTTCTAAACAAAAGTTTTTGGGATAGTATATCTATTTTTTCTATATATATATATACTTAAAAATTGTGGTTTTCTATTGCTTAAACATGCATTGCCGTTATTGTAATATGCCATATCTTTTTATTTTTTAAACTGATAATGAATTTCAGTTGTTTGTAATGGCATATGCTTATGCAAAGAAACACTTATTGATATCCAGAGTTTTCTGTTGGTATACATTTGTATCATCAAACAAAAAGATAAAAAAAAATCTTTATTTTCTTTATTTTGAATTTTTTTTGTTTTTTTTGTTAGATGGCTAATTTCATGAAGGTTTTGTTAAAAAAAAAAAGTTCAAACAGACTGCAGGGCAATGCAGGGAATGTTTTGTTGAATTTTTTTTTTTTCTTTATAAATATCATTTACTATTTTGTGAGGAATTTCATAATTGTTGTGACACCCGAGAGCCTTGTTATAAGCTGTGCCTTTTTTCAGTTAAACAAATAAAACCATTCTATAGCCATTTTCTGACTTTCGTTTTTAGTACCATAAAAGTTAAACATGGATAGAATTTTAATAAGCCTTATTGAATATATTCATTGATAAAGGGTTTAATGTTTAGGCCATTATCTACCACATATGTCTTGCATTAAATTCTATTAAGTGTTCAAAGGTTACTCACCCAGAAATGAAAATTCTACTCGTCACTCTCAACGTAAGTGCGTTGTGAAACTCGCACTTCTCGCGAGTTCCACAATGTGCTGACTAGAGTTTGACGGTTGGAAGTGATAGTTTATAGTTTAAAAGTTTAAAATATTGGTATTTTTCTCTCACACACCTATCACTTCGCTTCAGAAGATATTTATTCATAAACTGAGTTTAAAATATTGGTATTTTTCTCTCACACACCTATCACTTCGCTTCAGAAGATATTTATTCATAAACTGAGGTCGTATGGATTATCGCCGTGTCCATTTTGCGTGCTTTTGAAGCGTCAATTGAAGGACCTCTGCACTTTCATTACAGACTCAAAGAGATGGATTATTTTTCTAAAAATCTCCTGTTGTGTTCCACAGAAGAAAGTTTTATACATACATCTGGGACAGCATGAGGGTGTGTAAATGAGAGAATTTGCATTTTGGGGGTGGAGTATCACAGATAATAAATGGCAAGTTGTGCATTGAAAATTTGATTTTATTTACACTATTTACAGTACTTGTGGTTGAATTCAACTGACATTCATAGCAAATGTTCCCAACGCTGTATATGACAAACTTATGTAAAGCTTGTTCTGTAGCTGTTAAAAATTATATTGTCATGTACACCCTGATTTCCAGATTAGATATAAAACATGAATAGCATTTAAAACAGAAAGATATTTAGTATTTAACCTATTAATGTCCAGATATTTCCTAGAAAGTCTTGCACATCTTTTTAAATGAGCATATGTGTAGTTCTTTTGCAGTTTTTCACATAAGACGGGCACAAATCTTTGTATAGAAAGTCACCACATGATATTCAGCAAAATCTCTTTCTAAGTTTGTCTATTTGTATGGCAGTAGTTTAGACACCGAAAATATTGTCAGATGGAAAAAGAGTGATACATTCTTGGCAACACTGTTTTCCACAGGCTTGAATGGGTTAAGTGCCTTTAAAGGAGATATTTTCTCCATGAACATTCGGTGGTTGTTAGTGTTGTCCAGTAGATGGCAGTATTGCACAGTTTTGGTGCCATCCATCCATTCATCTGTGGTGGGCAGTATTTCATTATCCAGCTTGTAAAGCAGACATTAAGCTGACTCTGTCTTTGGCAGTGACTTTAGAGAAGAACCAATGTTTTTAAGTTATTTTCAAGGAGATCAATGGGGCAGTCTCCGTGGCGATGGGGAGGGGGGCCTTCGCACTGGGGGCAGATCATAATGCCCGGGAATGTGGCTGTTGATGGGCAGATCATAATGATTCTGAGGTTCCTGTTCCACAACGTTGCCAAGGGAACAATGTTCTGAAATACAGTGAACAAACACATTTTACACCAGATGTGATACATGACACACCAATCTGAGAAAACAAGCTGTGCTTTACACATGTATATATAATTTTTATCCCATTATGGGTACTGTCAACTCTCTCAAATCCCCCAGCACAGATGATATCAGTAATATCCAGTTTTTTTTTTATAAAACTACCTCTGCATGACAGAGTGGAGGAAGTCATGACCGGTGGGCTGATTTCAGTATAGGATCTTTCACGAGGCACAGCAGACTTCATCTCCATGTAGCTGCTCTCTGGAGGACACGGTGGCAGGCCGGGAAGATCTTTGATGGTGGCATACGGGTTCTCGCTGTTCAGAGAGCTGCTGCTCACTGCCACGCATGAATCTTTCAACTCTGCAACTACAACAGGGTGTTAGACACAGTTAAGTAAGATATATAGAAGAATAATATAAAGTGACTTTTACCTTTGTTGAAGTGCTTCCCAAGTGTAGCACTATAGCTGTAACTTCGATCAATCCCAAAAGCCCCTGCAAACACAATAAGACCACATCCAATTTACTCAGACAACCTCACAGCACAAAACAAACTCAAACTATAGTGCAAGCATAGACGGTGAAATTGTTTCCCGGTATCCATTACCTGTATCTTTAGGTGGTTCCTGGTGTTTCCAGCCTGGAGGAAGAGTTGCATTAGTCTCAGCCGCAAACAGACCTCTCCTCTCCCTCTCCATGTTCTTCAGACTGCAGAACAGCTGGTTGTTGGTGTTCTGTCAAAGCATGAGACATAAAGGAAAGCCATTTCTGTTATATGTGCAAAATTCAGCTGTCATATACTTCATTTAAAGGGTTAGTTCCACAGTGATTCAACCTTATTGTTATGAATCGACGAGAATACTAGTTGTGTGCAAAAACAAAACAAAAATAACGACTATATTCAACAATTTCTTCTCTTCCCTGTCAGTCTCCTACGCTGTTCACATTGTAGACACAGTGCAGAGCTTTCGGTTCTACGTCAGAAGGGCGACTCATTATTGGCAGGCTCCTGCATCAAATGTATGCGTCATGCTGCTCGTGTGTACAGCGTCGGCCAATACAGAGTCGGAGTTCTGACGAAGAACACAGAAGCGCTGCACTGTGTCTACAATGTGAACAGTATAGGAGACTGACAGGGAAGAAAAGAAATTGTTAAATAAAGTCGATATTTTTGCGCACAAAAAGTATTCTCGTCGATTCATAACATTAAGGTTGAATCTCTGTAGTCACATGGACTATTTTGACAATGTCTTTACTACCTTTCTGGACCTTGAAAGGTGCAATGACGTTGCTGCCTATGAGTGGTTCAGAAACCTCTCAGATTTCCTCAAAAATATCTTAATTTGAGTTCCAAAGATGAACGAAGATCTTGGAATGACATGAGAGTTATTAATGACAGAAATTAAATTTTTGGGTGAACTAACCCTTTAAATAAATAAATAAATAAATAAAAAGACTGCTTCAAAAACAGACAATGATTGCTAAAACTTTCTGTTAAACATGTAATCACTTAATACACATACTGCACTGCAGTGCACTACTGCTGACATAATTATGGCATAATTACGACTTTTCATCTCATTATGACTTTTCATAATTTTGACTTTTTATCTCATAATTTCAAATTTTTATCTCATAATGATGACCTTTTATCTCAAAAAAAAAATTTAAAAATTCATACCAGCTCTGGCTCATTCATCACATTGCAAATGGAATGTTGACTTGAGAAGACTGCATTCTGGGATACAGTGTTGTATACTTAACATTTGACTGTTAGCAGATGCTTTTATCCAAAGCGACTTACAAATGAAAAACATAACAAGCAATTTGTCACAGAGGCTAACAATATTCATACTATTAAGAACATAGCCATAGTATTACCTTGATGGCTCTGTCCTGGTTGTTGGGCAGGTGTGGCAGTGGAGGTCTGTTCTGAGACAGTGTGTGATAACTCGGGTTTGAGTAATAGTGATGGTAGCTGTGTGGAACATCTACAAGAAAAATGCAAATGTCAAATAAATTATCACATAATATTTGAATATGCTGTTTCTAACCTGCTTGTAACAACATATAAACCATATTTATCTTGATGTAAATGAAAGCAAAGCTGCGAGGAATAGAATAGAATAGAATAGAATAGAATAGGAAGAGCTTTACTCTTTTAAAGAATCCATGTCTGTTAGCAAATATTGGCTTATGGCTGAGGCTGACACAAACAAATAGCTATTTTCTATTTAGAAAACGGCAATAAGCACCTGAAAATACGGCCGTTCAAATGTTATGGGTCAGTACGTTTTTTTTTTTTTTCCTGGAAAGAAATGAATACTTTTCAGCAAGGATGCATTAAATTGATTAAAAGCGACAGTAAGATTTGTATTCCAAATAAATGCTGTTTTTTTTTATTAAAAAGTTTAATGGTTGTCACAAAAATACTAATAAGCACAGCTGTTTTCAACATTGATAATAATAAGAAATGTTTCTTGAGCACCACATCAGCATATAAGAATGATTTCTGAAGGATCATGTGACACTGAAGACTGGAGTAATAGCTTCCGATCAGGGGCAGCTTTGCTGTCACAGTAATATATCTTTTTTTTAAATATATTAAAATGAAGAAAATTATTTTAAATTGTAATAATTTTACACAATATTACTGTTTTTACTGTATTTTGATTAAATGCAGCCTTGGTGAACATAAGAGACTTCTTTCAAAAACATAAAAAAATCCCAAACTTTTCAATGGTAGTGTACAAATATATCATATGATATTCACTATAACAATTCTTTGTAGCCTTGGTGTAATTTGTGTACAAATAAATGTGGCACTACTGAAAGTATCAGAAACTCCTGTGGCTCATACCTGGCACAGTGTACTCTGAACTGACGGTGCGGGTTGAGGAGAAAGACACGACAGGTGTGTTGCTCTGTTTGTCCTGCTGTCTGCGCCGATATAACAGCAGAACAGCCAACAGGAGCACAACCAGAATCACCAGCACCACAATGCCTGCGATCGCACCCCACGAGTCCCTTTCCACCGGAGACACAGGCACCATCATACTCAGCTCATGCTCTGAAAAACACACAACCGTTCACATTACACACACTGAACAGCACTGACAATGTCAACATAACTGAAACAAATAAATGTGTGTTACTGAAAGCAAATGGATTCTAGGCTGCTTTTAATACCTGGTTTGCAGTCCTCGGCTGGTCCAGGTACACATACACAGTCTCCGGTGTGAGGGTCGCAGGAATGGTTTGGGGGACACGAGCAGGTCTGAGCACAGTTAATGCCGAACGTCCCAGTCTGACACACTACAAAGACAAACATTTGGCAAATGTTTGATGAACTTGTGGAGAGACATATTATAGAGACTGATCCAGGAATAAAAATTTATTTTCAGCTGAGAATCACAATATGAGGTATTTCTTCCGAAACCACATCCAGGAAATCTGGCAAACAGTTGTTTCGAGGAGAAACAACTCTAATATTCAACTTTAATGTAATCGTTGTAACATGCTGCACAAAGTCATTTTCTTATTCAGTAATTTTGTTTTCCAGTACAAATATCTAAACATTCTTAAATCAAGATATATTTACTTGAGGTGCAAAATGACATAAGACGGTTTTGTTTTCTGAGAAATAAAATGAAATGCTTAAAACTAGAAAAATATCTGCCAATGGGATAAAAACAATCAAAGTAATTCAAAGGTGAAACAGAGAACATTTTATTTTCTTCCTTTCATTTTGAAAAACTTCTAGAAAACAAACAATATCTTATGTTCTTTTGCATAAGATCTGAAAATCAAATAGCCAGTGAAATCAAATAAAGTCTGTTGTCCAGAAACTCACATAAAGAGCAGTCCGGTCCAGTCCTTCCTGAAGGACAAAGGCACAAACCGTCCTGGTGATGACATGTTGCATTGTTGGTGCACCTGCACACATTGCTACAATGGCTTCCATACCGACCAATGGGGCAGGCTTGAAATTAGATAAAAACAGCATTTATACAAGCCTTAAAATAGAGGATTGTACTGAAGACAGTCTGCTGCTATGGAAGATATGGCAGGTTTAAAGGGATAGTTTACTCACAAATGAAAATTCAGTAACTATTTATTCACCCTCATGTAATTTCAAACCTTTATGCCGTTATTTGTTTTTAGTGAATAATGAATTAAATTGACAACTTTTATGGTGCTTTTTGGCGTTTTTTGGCCTTTTTTGGAGCTTGACAGAGAAGGTCACTATGAACTGTCATTGCATGTAAAATTTCTGCTTTGAAATTCTCCTTTTGTGTTTGATTTTTTTGTTAGACATTCCATGAGTTGAGTAAATCTTGACAAAATTTAGATTTTTACATGACTGATCCCTTTAGGTAAGTGTGTGTTTGTGCATGTGTATATCTAACCTTGTTCACACAGTTGTCCGGTATATCCAGGCCGACACATACAATCGCCTGTAATGTGATGGCAGGAGACAGCATGTACACATGATGGGCATTGACGGCTGCACCTCTCTCCGAATAGACCAGCACTACACACTACAGGGAAAAGTTGAGAACACTCTATAAACCAGCTCTAATGTGACCTTAACTCACAGGGATGAGGATGAATGTATACACTTACTGTGTTCACACTGAGCTCCCCAGAATCCGGGTTTGCACAGGCAGGTTCCCGTATGTGCCTGACAGGTGGCGCTGTTGAGGCAGGAGCAGGTCTGGTTGCACTGAAGGCCCCACGTTCCCTCTGGACACTGCTGTGTACAGCGCAGTCCTGCAGAAAAATTCAATCATTGCTTAAACTCTTATGTGCTGTTTGAGGTGTAGTGCTTCGAAAAAAAAATCTAAGTTTCATCAGTTTCACACTTTTCTTAGAATTCTGAGAACTGATTATATACAAGACTGATAATATACTTCACCGTTTTCTATAAAAACTGTCACTTATTACTTATGTTTGGGGTCTCAGATATATTTTTATGAATCTCTGACTAGTGTACTGTATACTGTACTGTATACTGTAGAGATTTCAATATTACCATTATTATATTGACGTGCATTACTGGCACCAAAAAAACAAAACAAAAACAAATCAATCTAATATTAATATATTAAACAGGGTGTTAATATTAATATATAATATATTAATAAAAAATGTCTATAGTTCATTATGAGTGATATCAATAGAGAGGAACCATTAAAAATATATAAAATGACACTGCAATATACTACTTTAAATTTTCTGCAGGCATGCGAACTTGGATGACACAATTGATTATATATACAGAGCCCCGCACATGACATGCAGACAAATATATATATATATTGTGGACACAAATTAAGAATTCACTCTCTCGTTATAGATAAATCGTGGCCAAGAATTAAGACTTACTAATTTGTTCTCTCATTTTAGTAAATCGTGGCCACTTTGAAGTAATTCATTCCCTTGTTTTGATTTAACTAAAGTAAAGGAAGTAATTATTACAACATGCACATGATTTAGTAAAATGAGTGATTAAATTATTATATCATGTGCACGATTTACTTAAAACAAGGGAATGAATTAAAACATGCTGACGTATTAGTAAGTTGTGGGAATGAATTGTTAATTCACGGCCATGATATACATATTTTTCCCCCCCGCATGTCGTGCAGGGCTCCGTAAATATTGAATAGGGCATACTGCACACAATTCTCTATCCCATAATGCAATGCGCTTGGCATGTCCTTTTATTATCAATCGTGATTTTTATCTCCTGCTTGACTCAGTATTTGATCAACCAAAAGCTGCTACCGATTTAAACCTTCATCACAGCATACTGTATAGTTGTGTGTACTATTTATTAGGCCGTATACACAGTAGGCCTTGCAAATGTGAATGAAGTCCGTACCTGTCCAACCAGGTAAACACAGACACTGGCCTGTAACACTCTCACATCCTTCATCATGCAGACAGTCACATTTGTGCTGACAGCCAGGGCCGAATGTCCCGATCTGTTTAAACCAGAATGGAAATACTGATTCAGAATGATCAAGTAACTCTGACTCTGCCCAGTGAGATTACACAGCTCTAACAAAATTACTACTTTAATTTAAATGATGGCCATGCAACATATACTCATAAGAGTGTTATGCATTTGCCATCAGGTTAATAACTTATGCTGATGGTGTAAAAATTACTGCAGCTGATTTAGGAGACAGATATGCTGAACCGACAACAACACAGATGTCAAATTCAGTTCATGGGTGGAAAAAGTGTGACTTGCCTGCATCTTCTGAACTGGTTATTGTAGATCAAATACATGTGCACTGTAGGATAAAGCAGATATTTGACTTACTGGACAGGGCTCATCACAGGAAGCTCCTCTCCAGCCTGCGGTGCACCTGCAAGAACCATCGTCAGGGTGGCAGGATGCTCCATTTGCACACTGGCAGGTGAAGTTGCAGCCAGGACCCCATGTGTCCTCTGAACATGCGATGGAACAGTCAAGTCCTCTCCACCCTAAACACACACACATTAAAAAAAAAGAATAATTAGTTGGGATGACATTGTTCTCTGCGGAGCCCCGGATATGACATGCAGGAAAAAAATAGTAAGCTAAATCGTGCGCACGATTTATTAATTTGTTCCCTCGATTTACTAAAACATGAGCACGATTAAATTTTCTTTTTTGCATGTCATGTGCGGGGCTCCGTAGTTCTCATTTCTCCCATCAGACAGTCAATACTTGAGAGGAGAGGCTACAGAAGGGAAAAATATTTGAAAAGTTAATATAATAACTGTTTTCAGTTGTAATATATTTAAAAAAATAACAATGTAATTGATGGCAAAGCTGAATATTCAGCAGCCATTACTCCAGGCATCAGTGTCACATGATCCTTCCGAAACGTCTCAGGTTACGACTGTAACCCTGGTTCCCTGAGAACAGGGAACGAGACACTGGGTCCTAGAACACAACTGGGGAACGCACTCACGTGACCGGTGTCTGAAACAATCTGTCCAATCTTGACAATCCTATTGGCCGGCGACAGCCTATGACGTAATACAGGTGGTAACCAGGAAGTATAAAAGGGGCACCTGGAGAACATGTCATCCGCTTATCATCTGAAGGGACTGACAGCAGGCAGAATGGAGGCATGGCAAAGAGACGCGGTGTCTCGTTCCCTGTTCTCAGGGAACCAGGGTTACATTCGTAACCTGAGACGTTCCCTTTCGAAAGGGAACTCGCACTGCGTCCTAGAACGCAACTAGGGAACGAAATACCCACGCCGCTATGCCGAGAGGAGTACATGCCACATGGCTGAGAAAAAGAGGCTCTAGAAAGCCAAGAACTCAACTCCTTCTGGTCACACCAGGCTGTCCGTGACAAACTCCCTACGGCACAAAGCCGAGCTGAAGCCTCAAAGGAGGGAGCCCTCTGAGAAGAGGCCATGACTCACCAAGGCCGCTCAAGGCATGGAAACAGCATCTAGCAGAAGAGGTTCCTTAAAGAGAGTCAGGCCAGAAAGCTTGAGCGGAGCTCTGGCCCGTCCCTTTCAGGGGGACAAACGTCAACCCCTGGAGCCCAGCCCAAAAAGGAGGCCTAGTCCGCCAGCAACCTGTCCCTTACTCTAAACCCAAGAAGGGCAGTCAAATGAGAGGGACTGCAAAAAGGCAGAAACCACTCCACAATGTACAAAACATGGTTACGGCCTTATATAACCATAAATAGTATAAAAATCAAGAGGGCATTTGTAAACAGTATTTCACAGCATTGTTCCCTTCATTTAGTCTTTTCATTCATTATTGACTCATTTACTGACGCTCTAGATTCATTGACCAAGTGTTTTATTCACAATCTAATGTTTGTTCTTTCTTTTAATGTGTAGTGTACCAAAGCTCACCTTCCTTACAGAAACATGTTCCATCAATGGGAGAGCAGGCTTTAGAGTTTACACAGGTACAAGGAGACGAGCAGCCCTTCCCATAGAAACCATCCTCACAGAGCTTCTCGCAGTGCAATCCCTACACACACACATAGGTACAGTCAAAACAAAATGTATATTTAGACACCTTGAACATTTCATTCATTAATGCAGTTTATTCACTATAGTAAAAAAAAAAAAAAGGTAATAAAATATGACAAGATATGACAACTGTGTCAGAAAAAAATTATCTTAATTATGTCAGATAACACTTAAGCAAAACATGGTCAGGTCAAAGTGTCTGAATAGTTTTTAGTTCAAATTTTTTATCAGTTTTATTGGTAGTTCATTGTATGAAGAATTTTTGGGTATAATATGTCACAGTTTACTTTATTTTGCTATCCTCACTTACATAAATGAACTATAGTGTCCTGCACCCACTAGTAAAAATATTAAACATCTGAGCTGCCATTAGTTACCTGTATAGTGAGTTATTGCAGAAGTTATTTTGTTTGTGACCATGTCTGTCCCACTCACCGTATATCCGGGCGCACAGTGGCACTGGCCGGTCACCGTGTCACACACTCCTCCGTTCACACAGAGGCAGGGTTCCAGGCAACCATTACCATAGTAACCATGAGCACAGGTTTCATTGCAGTACAGCCCCGCCCACCCAGGCTGACAGGTACACTCCCCCTTCAGAGGGTGACAGCTGTAACATCCACGACACAATCAAAACATATGATGACAAGCTAATTTTTTGTTATCAAACAGCATTTGGTTAATAGAATGACAAGTTGATGGATAGAACTGATTGGTCAACACAAATAGTGAGTCTTTGTTCTCAACTATTAAATATTACCACTGTAATAAACTATAATAATGCCAAAATAAAATTGGCTCTGAGAACAAAGATGGATGTAGTTTTCTAGTAGTAGTTGTGATCACACTGACAAATCAAAGCTAGTGATCATCAGTAAGAAAATCGAAGCACAAGCACACCTGAGAGTGTTTTGTGAGTTGCAGAGGCAGCGGTGTTCGCAGTGCATGCCGTAGGCCCCATCAGGACACATCCTGTGATCACAGCGCTGACCCTTAAACCCCGGCTCACACAGACACCCGCCGTGGATGTTATAGCAGCGGGCTCCGTTAGCACAGTCACATACACCCTTACAGTCCTCGCCATACGTACCCACTGGACACTCCTCGTTACACCTTCACAGGAAACACTCAGTGAACAAATCATATAACTACATTGCTCAAATAACTATCACAGGTTTTACTGTGGATTTCAGTCTTTTTCTAGCTTTTCTACAGCTACAAATCCATAGTTCCATCACTAACTACTTTAAATGGCCAAATACAATCAATAAGTTTATACAATTACCTGCATTGTTAAATGCAGATAAAATACAGAGATTTATATTATTTATTTGATAATACAATTTTATTGATAATTATGTAATAATATTTTTATTTTATATTATATATTATTTTTATTCATGTAAAATGATTTTGACAAATGTAAAATTATTATTTATGTCAAATGTAAAATCTTGGCCCTGAAGAAAAAAGTATACCTTTTACAGGGAGAAACTGCGCTCAAGGACACTTAAAGCGGAACTCAGTAAGATTTGCGAAGCTCCCCCTACAGGTTCCTTCAGTGAATCACACTGTCGTAAATACTCCAAGCGCAGCTCTGGACTACAACGACTACAACGCTCACCAGCGCAGTAGTTTTGCAAATACAGTACAAGAAATCTTGATGGAGGTGGGTAATTTTCGAAATTGTCTTATAAAGTCATAATGTATACATTGTTTTTGAATTACCGTAAAGCATTTTGTCACTCTCGCGTGAACGTGAACATGAGGCGAGATTGTGTCGGGTCGGCTCAACTTGCAAGTGCTGTTTTCTGGCGTAGACGTGCCAGAGGGGGTTAGTGCACGCCTCAAACACACCACTACAAGTCAATTAACCATCGTAAAGACTTAGAAAACTATTTATGAAGGTAAAAAAAGTTACTTAGTTCTGCTTTAAAGGTGCAATATGTAAAATTTTCATACAAGAGGTCGCTAGAGGCCTATTAAAAAAAAAGACGTAGCTTGATGACGTCAAGTTTGAGCGTGGAATCTTGGGAAATGTGGTTTTCACCTCAACGGCCGATGGAAAAAAATCAGGATAGGACTCGGGCAGAAATCATGTTCATGGATGCGATTATTAACGATACTGTAGTATGAAGCAGAGCAGGACCGAGTGTTGTGGGAGCTGAACGAGTCCACTGGAGCGATTGTGCAACACACGCCTCACAATCAGCGGAACTTTTATTATCCCACAGTCGCCAGCGCCGCCTCCGCTTTTCCGGTCACGAGTATGAGGTAACACAGCTCTGTTTATCATATAAGATACATTTGAGTGTGTTGAAAATGTTATGACGTTACTGTGCGTTCGCTCAGTGGCTGCTGTGAGACACTTGTTACACACTGCAGTAAGCTAGATCGATATTAGAATATCATATTAAATGCTTGATGGCTTGTGTTGATAAATGGCATGCAATTAATTAATAACGTATTGTATGATGGAGAGAATTCTGTATTACTGTTACTAAAAATAAGGCTGCTTCTGATTATGCTATGTTAGCTACTTGACAAAATAGTGTTTTTCTCTGAGGCATGGTAAAGCATGATACTCGAAAAAAATCAAGAAAATTTGATTTAAACAATAAGACTAAACGTGTTGAGCTATATAACAACAATTAGTTTTCTGTCTATAAATATATCAAAACAGTTGTTCCCTTGTCTATTAAAACATGTAAATATTAAAGTGTCTTTGGTGTTTCCATGATTTCTACAAAATAAAACCGGAAACCGAGGGTAATGCGGGTATGACGCAATTGACAGGCGACTCCTCACACACGTCCCGGAGCCTTGGTTAAAATTGCAATTTTTTACGATTTACAAATAGTTGGAAACATTTGGGATATTGTAAGTACTCAAGTGAACAAAATATATAACACTGGCCTAGTGGTTTTTGGATATTTTACTGCAAAATTCTTACATATTGCACCTTTAAGCTGCTTTTCCACCATTGGTCCGAACGATTCTAAGAACTGTGAGGAGCGGTTCTGGTTATGCATGGCAGGTTTACAAACTGTTCTCAGCCTGGAATTCTCAGCAAGATTGGCTGAACCGTGCTGGTAGAATGCGTGTAGTGACATCACCACTCAGGATTGGTAACTTGTCTGTTGCCTGGCTGCCAGTTTCTCTGTAGTTGGTGTAAGTGTGCAATTTGAGTGAAGTAAACGGAAGTTAATAATAAAAAAGACATTTCTGATCATCCATATTGCGGTTGCTATTTACATCTCATATCATCTGTAATCTGTTGCCTTACCAAGCATTTGTATTACTTTCCAAAGAGCTCTGTTATCAGCCTCACAGTGGAAAATGAAACAATATCCATACTGGCTGGGCTGGATTGGCATGGATTGGAATGGTTAAAGGGTTAGTTCTCCCAAAAATCATTAATTACTCACCCTCATGTCGTTCCAAACCTGTAAGACCTTTGTTCATCTTCGGAACACAAATTAAGATATATTTGATGAAATCTGAGAGGTTTTTTTATCCTCCATTGAAAGCAACAAAATGGCCAAATTCAATGTCCAGAAAAGTAGTAAAAACATTAAAATAGTCAACGTGACTACAGTGGTTCAACCTTAATGTTATGAAGCAACGAGAATATTTTTGTGAGCAAAAACAAAACAAAAATAATGACTTTATTCAACAAATTCGTCTCTCCCCGTCTCTACGTCCGAACAGTGGCTCAGGATAAAAAAACATGTCATCAGAATATCTTAATTTGTGTTCTGAAGATGAACAAAGGTCTTACAGGTTTGGAATGAGATGAGGGTAATTAATGACAGAAATTTCATTTTTGGGTGAACTAACCCTTTAAGCAATGAGAACGGTTTAGCCAGATGGTGGAAAAGTGGCTTTACAGTACAGCTTGATACTTATGGGCCTCAAGCATCCTTTCAACTCTGATGTTTAAACTATGTATTTTTTAATTTATATAAGCTATAAATGCTTTATCGTTAGCCATAATTTGAAATACAACTGTCTATCACCTGTGCTGGAATATTAAATTCTCAGAGAATTCTGAGAGTACATTATACAGACCTTTCTCCAGTGTAGCCTGCATCACACTGACATTGGCCCTTTTCTGGATCACAGTGACCTCCGTTATGGCACAAACATTCTT
Organism: Anabarilius grahami; assembly: GCA_003731715.1. Classification (NCBI taxonomy): domain Eukaryota; kingdom Metazoa; phylum Chordata; class Actinopteri; order Cypriniformes; family Xenocyprididae; genus Anabarilius; species Anabarilius grahami. The sequence goes on along the minus strand of RJVU01062584.1, from coordinate 3,259,452 downwards.
TAGCACAGTTTGAACCAAAACGGCCTGGTGGACACCGCTCAGTACACACTGCACCCTGAAACAGAGAGAGAGAAGCTGAAAAATGGATGACCAACAAAGAATAATAGAAAACAAAACAAAACCAAGACACAGATTTCTCACCATCCAGCCGGGTGGACACAAACACACCCCTCTCCCCTGGCAGATGCCTCCATTCTGACATGCGCAGCGTGCAGAACAGCGGTTCGACCTCATACACGGCTTCTCGCACCTGAGTGACAAAGACACCATTCAAAAATTGTTTTAGGATTGTAAAAATGTAAAATATTATTGAGATTATTTAATATTTTTTAATTATTGGAACATTATTGAGTAAAATGTTTAAGAAAGAATTCAGTTGCACACTTTTTTGGCCACTAAGCAGGGCAGCATTTCCCAAAAGCATCATAAGCCTAAGTTGATCGTTGCTCCATTGGTGGCAATGGTTATACGATCAACTTATTATTAAGATTGTACATGGAATTACATTTTTCACTCAAACACCCAAATGAAATTGCAGAAAAGACAAGGAATACAAATGTACAGTATATAATGCAATGCTCTGCAAATATGCATAGGTTTAAGTGACTAAATTTAGCATTTAAAAATCCCTCCGTAATATACAGAGAGCAGTAAGAAAGTAATCCTGTACTTCCTGTACTTACAGAGTTCCAGTAAATCCATCTCTGCACACACACTCTCCAGTGGTTTTATTGCAGAATCCTCCTGTTCCACACTGGCATTCCTGCAGACAGCCTTGACCGAACGACTTTGTGGGACAGGGGTCCTGGCAGGAAGAAAAATTGTTGAATTAAAATGATTTGACTTTTATTATAATGTATGTTGTAGCTTTAGTTTTTTGTAAATATCTTCTCCCAAATCACACAGTAAAAATGGAAAATGTGCAGTTGCTACCATTTTCATATTAATATAATATTCAATAATATATTTGACTTGAATAAAACCAGTTCATTATTTACATGTTACCACATCAAGATCGATAAAGAGGCTGCTAGTGCAGCCATACCTGGCAGTTTTCACCAGTGTATCCGGCTGGGCACTGACAGGTTCCTGTAAGAACGCTACACTCTCCCCCGTTCTGGCACTCACAGAGTCGCCTGCAGCCTGTACCCCAATGCTGGGCATCACATGCTGAACAAAAACACAAATTCCAAATGTAGCTAAATCTGAGATATCCGCAAACACACATATTATAAAGTCTGTTTTAATGCATTTACAAAGTTTTCTTGTATAGATGGTTTTCTTATTGTCTTAAGTTGGTCTGATTTTCTTTGGGCATTTGAGGAAATCAGTGCTAAAGGCTTTCTATATACTTTAGAGATTCCCTTAAGCATCCCTGGCATTTAGAGCATAACAAATTGATAGTGTGATTGACTGGAGAATTTGTACGGAGCTCAACAAAAGGAATGAGTTTCAAATGGGAAATTTAACAGATGGAGTTTGGCTGGACCTCAGAGAGAGCTTAGGCCAGTGCTCACACAGGGATTGGATTTCGGTCATGACACAACCTAAACTGATGACACGTACCCTTTACGGGTTAAGAAGAGGAATCCATCACAGACAGAGACACAAACACACACACACACACACTTCTCTGGAACCTAAAGAGATCATTAATCAGTGAGGATCAGAGCTCATTTGTCTCCAACAATACATCTTAACTTCTGTATTTCAGTGTATTGAAGGGTTTCTTTCTAATTT
>RJVU01062584.1:3180822-3257658 GCA_003731715.1 Anabarilius grahami | reverse complement strand
ATATATATATATATATATAAACATAAAAGCTACATTTATTTGATCAAAAATACAGTAAAAACTGTAATATTATGAAATATTATTACAATCGAAAATAACTGTTTTTTAATATATTTTAAAATGTAATTTATTCCTTTAATAGCAAAGCTGAATTTTCAGCAGCCATTACTCCAATCTTCAGTGTCACATGATCCTTCAGAAATCATTCTAATATCAAGAAACATTTATTATCACATTTATTAACATGGTCAAGAATCATTTATCATTACAGTTGAAAAGTGCGAAAACCGTGATGTTCAAGAACATTTATTTCATTTAAAGTAGAAATCTTGTAATGTCTTCAACTTTTGATCGATTTAATGAGTCCTTGCTGAATATGTATAAAAATCTTACTGACACCAAACTTTATACTTTTTATATATTCTACAGACTGTTTGAGAAAGGTCTGTTCTGTTCTGTCCTTCCACTTCAGGGCAGATATTTAGAGTCTTGGGGTCTGACACTCTGACAACAGGGGGATGTGAATGATTCCAACACCCCACGTTCACATATCACACTTTAGGAAGTAGAGCTCACCAGCTGTCTCGATTCAAACACTGAGCTGACGTCCAACCAGTTCTCAAAGCAAACGCATACCACTTTAAAAAGACAAGAGGAAGCCTCAGAACTTGATTGATTTTCAGCTCAAAGCAGTTTCCTTGATGGTGACACTTAATTGAGCTACACTACAAGTCCAAATTTTTGTTCCCAAGCCCCCATGCCCTAAAGTCCCTCAGGGTAAATCAGCATCATCTGATAATACACACTTGTGATGGAATATTATAAACAAATGAAGCCGATCATTTTCACTCTCTTAGTTCATGTGAGTCTGTTTATATTGTACGAAGATGAAAACTCAAATATGAACAGTTATATCCAACAGCATGTTTCCACACTGTAAAAAACCCAACTTGAAAAAAGTTCAAATAACTGGTTTTGTTGTGTTGGCTCAGCAAAAATCTATGAAAAAGTCAGTACAACTATGTTTAATACACTTACTCAACACAATCCAGGTGTTTTTCCATAAACTTAAAACGATTAGTTTTGTGAACAAAGCTTTGCAAGTTCAACCAAAAAACTTCTGCTAACTTATTTATTTGAGTTAAGTCAATCTCGTTTAGGTAACTGCCCTCCCATAAGCAAATGCAAATTTTAGAATAAAATGCAACCATTTGGTTATGGTACAGTAAAGAAAAATTGGTGTTTAGTTATTTTACTTATTTATAACTTAGTTATATAATTTAACTCAGTTAAATGAGCTTAATGTATAATTGTAAATTAATAGTAATTGAATACTATTATTGTAAAATAATGATAATAATAATTAATATTAATAATTATTATTAAAAATATTATATATTATATAAATTATTTATGTTGTTGTTATTGATATTATTATTATTATAATTTAAAGTATGGCTACTGTATAAATAATATTATTTTACAATGATAATACAATTAGTATTATTATAATTATAATAATAATTATAATAATAATTATTATTATTATTAATAATTTCAGAGCTGCATTACAGAGGGTCATGCTGTTATGTTATCCCTTAATGCTTTAACATGAAATCAGGGCGATAAGATGATATGCTGGCTGCACTCAAAAAAAATTTCAGGCTAAACTTAAGTTTCATGTGTTTGCGCACTACTGAGTTAAAGTACCATTGAAGCAGCGTCAGAGTTAATGAGATAATTAAGTGATAAATTGAGTGATGATTGACCATTATTGAAGACACCTGATGATAACAAGTAGAATCACCAAAGGAGAAAATCACAATTTTTAAGCCACCATCGTGGAGATGAGGGTTTGCTTTAGTTGGGCTCTTGACCCTTTACTTTTTAATATTAGATTTTGTTTGGGCTGTTGTAACAGCTAGTCAAGCAAAAAAAAGATGATAAGGTGGTGTTGGTTATGTTTTTACATAGTCATAATTTGACCTGAATCACTGAACTCATTAAGAGCCCAATCTCTGAGTTAGATTTACATAATTGATTACAGCAGCACTGTGATTCAACAGCAGAAGATCAGCTTTCTCAATATAATCTGAAAAATCTCTCAAAAACTCTGATAAAAAAAGATAATGCATTTAGAGACACAGACATCAAGAATCAGTCTGTGAATCTCAACAGTGGTGGCCATCAAAAAACATGTTGCAGTGCATTCTGGGAGCCACCAATCAAAATTCATCCATGGCTCCCATCATGCATTGCTGCATGAATAAATTATGAGCTGAATTGTCACTATGTTGAGTTGGCCCAACTTAAAAAAGTTTGTTAAAGAATAGTTGGACCTCTCCAGAAAACTAACAATCTTAAGTTAACTCAACTAAAAAAAATTTGTATGACTGACAACTTAATTTCAGTCAGTTTAACTGTTATTTTCAAAAGTTGAGTAAACAAGAAAAAGCTAGGGAAAATTAGTACCAAGATTTTTTTTGTTGTACTGGCTTACATTTTTTTACAGTGCAGTAAATATGGAATGACTTTTTGAGATGTGGGAAAATTCCTCTCTTATCCAAGAGGGAAAAGTTGTTGTTGGGTTAACGGTCTTGTCTTGAAGGGCACTTTCCCAGAAGCCCCTACTTAAATAGTTAACCGTGAATTTCTTTCTAATGTGAAAATGCTGAACATTATGGACGTTCCACTCCAAAAGCTGTTTTTGCTATGTGTAGCATTCATTTTGCCTTTTAGTGTATCTACTATATGATGTTATGTATATTCTACTTTATCAATGATCTCTTTTGCATGGTTTTAAACAGGCAAGAAGTCTTATAGCAGTTTGATAGAGTTTGGCCTTTGGTCTCTTCAGGACAGAGTGAAAGAAATGTGTATTTAAAACCTCAAACCTCTCTAATTTCCCACAAAGCTCCCAACACACAGGAAGTGTCAAGCCTCCTCTTGCCAAAGCGAGCTAATAATGGGGTTTCACAGTCCAACCAAACAAAGAGCAAGGCCAAATTAGAGAGAGGTCTTCTGCCTAGAAACAGAGTCTTGAGTTTCCATTTCACTTATGTAAACTCCACTCAGGAGCCTATATGGCATTGTACTCCTCTGAAACCACAGTCTTTCAAATCAAATCAGTATTACAGACTAAGATATTACAGTAAACACCCAATGGTGTCACTGGCATACACAAGGACGGTCATGTACTGGACAGTCAGTGCAACACTACAAAATGACTAAAACTTAAAGGGTTAGTTCACCCCAAAATGAAAATTCTGTCATTAATTACTCACCCTCTTGTCATTCCAAACCCATAAGACTTTCCTTCATCTTCAGAACACAAATGAAGATCTTTTTGATGAAATCTGAGAGCTTTCTGTCCCTCCATACCCAGACAGCAACATAGTGTGGCCAAGATCCGGCCCACATCTGGTACATGTGGATTACACACGGACCAGATGTGGGCCAGATCTGGGCCAACACTATGTTGCTGTCAGGGTAGACAGCTATGTGACTACCACTTTGACAATTCAAAAAGTTCATGAAGAGATTGGAAAACTAATCCATATGAAGTGAGAGGTTTAATCCAAATTTTCTGAAGAGACACAATCACTTTATATGAAGAACAGATTGAATTTAGGCTTTCATTTACGATCTTATGAACTTTGTGAAGCATCAAAGTAGTTGCGTAGACTGTCAATGGAGGGACCGTAAGTTATCAGATAAAGATCTTCCTTTGTTTTCCGAAGATGAAGGAAAGTCTTACGGGTTTGGAACGACATGAGGATGAGTAATTAATGACAGAATTTTCATTTTTGGGTGAACTATCTCTTAAAGTTATTTTAGAGAAATGTGCCAAATTAGATGAGAAAAACTGCAGATGCACTAGAAAATGTAGCTGTGTAAAACTCTTATTTTATTTTCATTTTGATTATGCATACACATACTAAAAGAAAAGAAAGGAGTAGAGTTTGCAGAGAACAGATGCAGAGAGGAGAGAGAAAAAGAAAACAAGAGGAAAAAGAAAATGGGGCCCAATAAAAATATGCACAGCAACACTAACAAATGACAACACATTCAAAAACGAAGCCAGAACACTGGCTAGTGAAAAGTCTCTCCTTATGAAACCCTGTGCATGACCATGTGTGCTACAGAAAGAAGAAAAAAGAGTTTATAGTATTGGATAAATTAAACATTTATTTATAATCCATCCAGACCTTCTTGGATTAATTTTTTTCACATAGCTTGTTGCAAAGCATATAGGATTGCTGCCTTAGAATTGAGCATAAACAAAGTATCTTAACGCAGCAAAGATGTTGCCTACTTGTTTGAAACAGCTTTCACACTGATAATTCCTTTAAATGCTGCACTTTTTAGTTGTTTTTGTGTGTCAAAATAAGGAAAGAAAGTGTGACGCATAACTCACAGCTGGAACAATCGTCTCCACGCCAGCCGCTCTCACACTGGCAGCGATCAGGTGCTACACAGCGGCCATGGACACACTCCTTAGTGCAACGTGCTACACACACATAGAGCAGGAAGGAAAAAATAAACACACAGAGAGATGAAAAATACAAAAACAAACCGTTCAAAACCATTAAGTTAGAGGTAAAATGTCAACTTAATACTCACGAACACATTTATTACTGCTTTCATAGAAGCCACTGCAGCAGTGATACCTCTTACGATAGTCCATTTTCACCACCTGCCTATAAAGTGTTTTATAGGTGATCCTGGAGAGTGAATAAGAGAAAGAGTTTAATAACCTCCATTATAAACACTGGAAAATGCAAGACCACACAAAATTAATTATTTCATTATCACAGATCAGCTCAGTAAGACTTCTGATTCGGTAGTTGTCTTGGATCAACTTTTGGCACCTTCCTAAACATAAACGTATAATATTTAGAAATGTATTAAACATTCAGTGCCCTTCCCATTTGCCTTAGTTCAGATTAAACTTAAAAGGCCTTTGGGAACCGCCGTAAGACCGGCAGGGAGAGTGAGTTCCATGCCAGCATTATTATAAAGGGAGCATGTGTGCACGCCAGCATCACAATTACTTGGATTCGAAGCAATTTTAAGCCTCCACTGCCAAACCAAACAATCCCTCCAATAACCTAAGCTGAAGACCAAAAACCTCTGCAGCTCAGTAGGATGAAAGAATTCATGCTGCGTTTAGTCTAAGTCAGTTCAGTGTAACTGTGAGTAAATGCTTGAGTGCATGTGTGTTTGTCAGGGTATGTCACCTGTGCCGGGTACATTTGTTAGCGCTCCAGGGTTCAGAGCAGGTCTCTTCATGCACATAGTCGAAAGGCTGAGCATATGACTCCTTCACTGAAGTGGTGAAACTAAAAAGAAACAAATATTTTGTCATGCTCAGCAGTCGCTTGTTATTTTGCATCATTTAACATAATGTACAACACAATAAGTGCAGGAATTGTCTCTGTAGTAGAGTGTCTTGCTCAAGGGTATCATGTGTTCAGTTTGTAGTGATATAACCAAGAGAATTAGCTTCTTTTTGGGCCATAGGTTCCCTCAGGAATTTATAATGTATTTTTAGAGTAAAATAAGGTCTGTGGTTAAGATTACTTGAAAAGTAATCCCATCCATCCATTCTCCAGATAGCTTGTCCTACTGTATGTAGGGTCTCAGGCATTTTAAAATAATTGACATTTTTATTTTATTTTGAAATTAGAAACCATTGTGTGCTAAAAAATAAAAGTTTCTATGTCCTTAAGGACCCGATATTATGTAAGATTGTTTCTGCCATGGAATAAAGAAAATGTAAAAGATAATTGCAACTTTTTCTCTCAGAATTGCGATATATAAACACACAATTACGAGTTATATAGTCAGAATTGCGAGATATAAACTACCAATTGCAAGAAATAAAGTCAGAATTGTGAGATATAAATTCACATTTCTGACATTTCTTTCTCGCAATTGTTTATATCTCACAATTCTGACTTTATAACTCACAATTGTGTTTATTTCTCGTATTCTGACATTATAACTTGGAGTTATATAGTAATATAGTTATAATAGGAGTTTATATCACAAATTCGGAGAAAAAAGTCAGAATTGCGAGATAAAAAGTCGCAATTACCTTTTTTATTCAGTTGCTGAAACAAGCTTCCATACGATATATTTTAAGCGAAAATGAAGAAGGAACTGGTGAGACATCATTTCAGGCCAAAACAAAGTTTGGTTGGAGTTCATTTCAGGAGTTTGAAACAGCTTGCCAAAGTGAACTTTCCAGAAAAGCACAAACATCCCAGAAATGTGATTGACGAATTGGAAATCGGAAAACCACTAGGCATCAGTATAAAGCCACAGTCAAAATTTCCTCAGACACCACAATGAACAGGATGTTATGTCATGCTCTAGGGCTTGTTTTTATAAATAAAACATAACAAATAATAATATATTCGAAATATGAAAATATACCATCTACTCGACTTTCCTGCAACACTGCAAACCTGTAGCTTTGAAGTTTTAAAACTTCCGCCCATGTCTCCCGCATTTGCATGCGAATGAATGGAAGTAAGTGGAGCCCAAGTCAAGTGTGATCGCTAAGTTTCTTGTGATGTCCAGAATGTCTAACCACCTTTAAACGACATTGAATCTTTCCAAAGAATATTATTGCAAATTATTACCAATAAAGGGTGAGCAGTGGCATCTAGTTTAAATAAACTAAGGTCACAGAAACACAATAGAACAAGACATTGACTAATATTCATACACTTACTGTATAAAAGACATTCTCATAACTCTTAAAGTATGTTGTCTGAGGCAGGTCTTGATATATTATGCAGTTTTTCTACTTCTGCAACTTTATCTCGTTTTAACAATATTTAGATGCTTTAGTTTAAGTTTTACAAGGAAAACAAGACACATATATTAACTGGGAACTGGATTTTTGCAGTGTTGTTGTTGTTTGACTTGCAAAAAATGATCTACAACAGCAGTTTTGGTTGCCAGTATGCAGTGGAGCAGATCGGCTGTTGGCAGTGTCTTTCTGAGCTCTATATTGGAGATGATGCTTACCTTTCCCATAAGCTGCACACATTTGGATCTCGGGGGTCCAAAGACAATGACAGTTCACACACACAGCCCAAGACAAACAGGACCACACAGATCTCCGCCGTCTTCATCCTGCTGTAAGGAGAAAAACAGTCAACTGCCTTATAAAACATTAAAACTCTGCCCCTCAGAACTGTTGATGTGACACTGCAAGGCCAGTGCAATGCTCTCCTTCCATTTCAAGACATATTGAAGCCATCTGGTTTTATTTATGAGGATGCTTTAGGCACGCTGTAGGAAAGGGACAGATAAGTCTCCCATGGTGAGGATTTCTGAGACTTTATGAGCACATGCTCTCACACACATATACACACAGAACACACACACACACACACAGTCTTCAGTATACTGAAATATGCTATTCTCAGTATACTGTCTTCTTAGGAAAACTGTGAACCCATGGAGTGTCACAGTGTTAAGCAGATACCTTCCTTGTCCAGACCACTTTTGAAATTGTGTTTAGTAAGGTTAAAAAAATGGAACATAAACATGTTGTTTTGTCTTTTATGAAAAATTTACTTATAAGGGAGTAAGCCGAAAGAGAGATATAGTACTTATATAGGCTACTGAACACGTAAAGAGGAACGTAATTGCCCAAATATAAATTTAAAACTTTTTTTTGTGTAGTACAGGGTCTGGGGAAAGTTTCAGAGAGAAAAAAGTTAAAATAAATAAATAATATTAATATAAATAGTTCTAAATAAATAAATGAAACATTCTTGGATATCATGAGATTAATATTAGTAATTCTTTTTTTATTGACAGATACAGTTCAAATTTCCTAGATAATATTTTTTATTCACAAATGAAATGTAAAATATAAAGCTGCCTATATATTTTAGGAAAGGGGTTTCTTCCAAGGGGACCATTATATTTGGGGGTCCATGGCATCAAAAAAAATTTACAACCCCAGGTCTAGTAGACCTTATGAGTGGAAGAAACTCTTTAAAATTATATTGAATCATAAATCAGTACTGTCAGTTTTGGTTTGAGAACAAATAAAAAGAAAAAGTCATATGAAGAGTCAGTGCACCATTACACTCAACTCAAATAGACACAAACAGAAAGAAAGAGACCAGAACAATCCGGGTAGATGACAAGTTTTCATTAAAGAGCTATAGGATTTTATAGGTCCCCTTACTGGAATGGAGTATATTATTACTATTCTTTCTGGGGTTGTTTTTTTCTTTAAGGGCTTCATTAGAAAAAGTGTTTGAAACCACTTTAGGATTCCTGTGAGCTGAGAAACTAGCAGCATGCTTAATGAGCAGTGCACCGCGACAGAGCGTCTGTGACAAACAAGTGGTTTAAATTTACTCTGAACCTGAGGCTGCGTTAATTACATTTACGTCTAAGTAAACAACAGTTTTATGCAGGAGCAGATGAATTTTTTGGAAATTGCATACTTGTCTCCAGCAGGGATTTGGCTTGTGTAAGGATGCTGACAGTTCACATGCTACCTCAATACAGAATCCATCACATAAGTTCATGACACAAGCAACGTTAATATAAAAATATTCTTCTTATCCCAGAAAGCAGGTGTTACATCTCCATCTAGGAAAAAGTGAATTCAAAAGCAACTGGAATTGGTCTTGCTCCCAAAATAAGATTCCTTTGATTCAACAATACAATTACACTTCATTACAGTAAACAATAAACCAATAAATATTTGTATTTTAATGTTTAGAATACTACTTATTAATTTATTACATCAAAATATGTTGTCATATAAACAAGCAATCAGTTTAAAATACACATCACAGTAATGGTTCCTGGCAAAAAAGAAAAAAAAAAGAAAAAAGAAAAAAGACAGTTATGGAGTCAGTTGTGACCTGAGTAATGTTTCTGAATGATTCACTGACTAATTCAAGCCACTAACTTACATGTGTTTTGTGAAATTTTTTCTGAGTGATTCATTAAAAAGAACCGGTTCATAAGAGTCATATGTGCACAAATTGGACATACGGCTTGTGCTATGTTCGTTCGTTGCTGTTTTCAGGAAAACAAGTTTTACCGACTGTCACCAATGCCAAGTAGATTTTAAAACACTGGCGCAAATGTTTATTTTTTGTAGCATTGGCCATTTGAGTGGCAGCCTGATGACCTAGAAGACAAAAACCCATAAGTTTGATCGCTCTTGCTAAACTGTTGCAGGACTGCAGAGCTTTAAAAGGTGCAGTATTAAACCATGAGCGGATTTTAATGAGCCGAACAGATGCTGTGCCCGCACTCGACTGCTTTCATGTGGACAAATTATGAGGAGGACGCATACACGGAACAAACAAGAAGGGAGAGAGAGTGAGGGATTTCTTTCATCAACATTTTGTTTGCATCTGACACCAAGGATTGGTACCACATTAAAAATGAGTACCATACGGCAGGATATTTTTAGGGGACACGCTCAATAATGGTGCTCACAAATGTCAAATGCTCCACATCTGCAGTAGCGTGAGTGAGAGTGCTCTGATAACCCAAACCAAAGATGTTCTGTCATTATAAGGCCCCACAACGATGTTCCTGGGTGAAGATAAGGGCACAATGGAAAAAGAAAGAAAACACATGTAGTCATCTGCCTCTGGCTGGGTCGGTAAAACACGCTGTCCTCGAGCTTGGGAAGAGTACTTAAAGGGTTAGTTCACCCAAAAATGAAGTTCTCACCCTCATGTCGTTCCAAACCTGTAAGACCTTTCATCTTTGGAACACAAATTAAGATATTTTTTATGAAATCCAAGAGTTTTTTTTATCCTCCATAGAAAGCAATGCAATTTCCGTCATTAAAGGTCCAGAAAAGTATTAAAGACTTTGTTAAAATAGTCCATGTGACTACAGTGGTTCAACCTTAATATTATGAAGCGACGAGAATACTATTTGTGCGCAAAAACAAAACAAAAATAACGACTTTATTCAATAATTTCGTCTCTCCCCTTTCATTCTCCTATGCAGTAGTGAACGTAGTGCATCGCTTCAGTGTTTGCGTCCGTATGCCGGCTCAGTATTATTTTAGACGAACGAAAGTCTTATGGGTTTGGAATGACATGAGGGTGAGTACTTACTAACAGAAATTTAATTTTTGGGTGAACAAACCCTTTAAGTGAATACAAAAGCAAATCATTCAGATATGAGGTTTTCATGCAGCTGGATATTGTGATTGAATTTTCATGGTTTTTAACTGTTTGATTCTATGCAACAATCATTTAAAACATAGACAATTAGGAAAACTTTGTGTGCGTCAATATCTTGTTAGACTTGTTATTGTTTACTAACTAAAAACTAGTGAAAAAAATACTTGGTTGAACCAGTTCTTTTTAATGAGTTAGTAAAAAAGATTCACAAAACAGCCTTAAATCAGATGGTTTGATATAATTAATAATTCATGGTTTGAATCAGACTCACTACAAGAATAACAGTTTATATAAAACATCCTTCAATATAGTGCATAGCAGTGTTTGTTGGAAATGAACTGAATGAACTGAAGCACTTTTGAACATAGTATCCTATGTTTAATTTTAGGTGCTATTGGCTCTAGTAGGTTATTTTTTTTGTTGGTCTTGTTTTGGCTGTACTGTTGTGTCTCATGTTGTTTTTTAAACATCTCACCATGTGCATTGTGGTTTTAAGACACTGTGTCAAGTTAAAAATAGTCCTTTACTCTGTTCTGTTTAGCATCTTATGTAATCAGCCCCTGAAACGTGTCCGTTTGAGGTCAGATGAACCTTAAACTACAGTACATTGCACATTTTTTTTCAAGCTATATTTGGAACACAGAAAAAAGAAAAAAAAATTAACATGCAGTCACAGTTTCTCGTAAGTCTATTTCAGCTCTGATTGGAGTGAATTAAAGTTGAATTTAAAACTTTAATGCTGGCACATAGGGGTATCATACACACAGGACACATGGCATTGATCATATTTCCTTCTTTCCTTTCCTGTCCCTCTCCACAACTGCTTGGGTCCACATGCTAATTTAAGGAGAAAATATTAGTCATTATTTGGAACGGAGGGACACGGGGAAAGGAAAATAAGAAGAAAAGAAAAATGAGCCATCAAAAAAGACAGCCAGAAAGAGAGGGAAACAAAAAAGGAGAGAGACAGAGAGAGAAAGGTTGCATAATAGCTCTGGACCCTATGGACCCGCATGCATAAATAGTCTCTCATATAACAACTCATAATAATCATTCCAGTTCTCCACCAATTCCACAGACCACTGACAAATGTAGCAAAGAGCAGATATCCTGGCAGGATCCAACTAACACGTGCTCATTCAAGCAAAGAAACACATATACTGAAACTGCCAAACCTGCAGTGAAATATATTGGGGAAAGACTGGAAAATGAGAAAAATAAGCTCTTCAACATTAAACATGTCTTTCTAAATCGACTGTTGTAGAAGTCCACTTCAACAAAGAATGAGATTTGTGTATTATTCGTTAAAATAACACATAAACCTCTTTGCCCCTCCAGAGAGCATCCAAAGCTGACATCAGGACTTGGAAGACACAAATTCATAACCATTCGGAAAATGAGCGAACTATACAGCTGGAAAGCAAGTGTATTCAGCCCTTCTGTTTTAAGAAATATAGTGGGAACACAACAGTAACCAGATCTTTGGCCAAGGGTTAGGTTGCTTATCTCTGAGTGAGGTCATGTGTCTGCTCCTCAAAGTGTCTGTTAAAACGCACAATTTGTTGTTGCAGTTCATATTAGGGCTGCACGATTTGTCGATTAATGTTATCATTCCCTTGAAATTGTAATTGTGAATATTAATTACGATTATCACAATTTACACGGAATAATGTTTTGAATAGCTTTAGACCATTGTTTGAAGCAACTGCATACCATATTTTATAAGAAAATAAACAAGCTGAAAACACTCTTTCTGAAAAACCTATTGCTTTTCTATAGCATTAAGCCTGGTTCTAAAGTTTGGTTTCTTCTTTAAATAAAAAAAAAAGTACAAATATGCATGGTATTATACTAAAACTAAAATTAAAACAATGGGGGGAAAAAACCCTTAAGATAACCTGTAGAAAGAAAAAAAAAATCTTAATCACACAGAATAATCTAAGTGTACTTTTTTTGTAATTGCGCCTTTGAATGATTACATAATTGTGGCATCCGTAATTGTAATCATGATTACAAATTCGATTAATTGTGCAGCCCTAGTTCATATGAAATTGCAATTTTTAGATTTAATTCGATCTCAATAGTTTGTTGCACACAAAAGAGAACAGGGCTGCGTTCAGCACTGACAAAACGTTGCAAAATGTTTTTTAAACGGAAACGGTGGTGCATTGAACACCCTGTTCTGATGACGCAAGCGTTGCAACTATGGCAGCTGAGAAAAATGTATAAATACGTGTTTAATACTGCAAAATACGCTCGATGTTACAGTCACTGCCCTTGCCGTCCAGAATAAAAGAGAACATCCCAATCAAGTGAAGGGATTTGTGGAAACTTCTAATTATTGTGATACAACATTTGCCTTGCATTTCAGCATGAAAAGACAAACATTTTAGATGAAGGATAATCCACTTCTTACCTCCGAGACTGTGTTATGATCTATATGACATTATTTGACATTCTTTTTATTGTGAGTATTAGGCTTATCATTATTGCTGATCTCTGTTGTGCTATGATATTGTAATATTTACCATTATATAATCAGAGGAGTATAGAAAAGTTTATGAAAGTGTCACTTCACAATACAATAGCAAAATATATAAATATGTATAGTATTTTTATGTTACATTAATACCCATTGTGCGAGCTGTCTCTTTAATACCGCGTGGTTTATATACAGGTTGCCGCTGATTGGGCTCACATTTCTGACACACCCACCAAACAAGAGAAAACGTATCTCAAACCCGTTGCACACCGTTTCCAGGAAACATGTCGTTCAACCCGGAAACCGTAGCAAAACGTTGTGCACTGGTTTGAGCTTGAACGTGCCAAGCTGATTGGTCAATTGCAGCATTGAGCAGTCAAATATTTTTTGCATAATAATGATACTTCATTGCCCATGGCAAAATTATTTTTATAATTTTAATAAGTTATATAATAAAGAAAAATGCATGTTACAGATTACGTTTACTGGTATGCAGCAAAAGTAGCATATCACTCGGCAGTCTCCTCAAACTTAGAATAGCTCATTACAATAGTGCCATCTTTTGACTTGATAAGCCTAATTATATGATAAATAGCTAGAATATATGTTAGCTAACTAGTCCATATAGTAATTAATAACTGCAATAACTTGTATTGCAGATTAATATTAATATATAAATTAATATTGTAATGTTGTTGCTAGGCCAGTTGTTGTATTATTTTCCTAGCTGCAGCTCTAAGCTAATCACCAAGTAAAGTAATAAAATAAAGTCAAACCTGGGATTGTTAGAGCCCTTTGAAGCTGCACTGAAACGGCAATTTGGACCTTCAACACGTTGTACCCCAGTGAAGTCCACTATATGGAGAAAAATCCTGGAATGTTTTCCTCAAAAACCTTAATTTCTTTTCAAATGAAGAAGGAAAGACATAAACATCTTGAATGTTTATGGGGGTGAGTAAATTATCAGGAAATTTTAATTCTGAAGTTAACTAATCCTTTAAATTTGTCCATGCTGGCAAGTAACCATATAATAAACTTTAATACACACCTAGCTTTGCGTTGGATGGTTCTTTGCCTTCATGTGTGCATCAAAATTGTTTAATGCACACCTAGCCATGGATTATCCCTTACATAATCACCAGACTGTACATTATTGAGCTAAACATTACATTCATCTTCAAAGCCAGTAACCACTCAAATTATAGTCAAACTCAGTTTCATCCACATTCAACTTCAGCAGACCAACCTCATAAAAACATCTCAACAGACTGAGATTGAGTGAGCGAAGGATCACTACAGACTATTATAACCATGGTCTGCTGCTGACCTGCTCCTGTTCTGGCAGTACGTTTGTATGTTATTCGCCACACCGTTGTTTACCTTGCCAGAAAGAGACAGAGAGATGAGGTCAAGGAATAATGCAGAGCTGACTGTCATTTGACCGAAACCCTAGTCCTGGCTCAGACACACTAACTCCAGTTAAACCATAAAATCTCAGTTACGGTAAACTGGCATAAAAGCCCCATAATATAAAACATCTGGGGCTGAATTTCAAAACACACTCTCAGCCTCTGCACCACAGAGTGTTTAGCTGGCTGTGGTCTGGGTTCAGTGTAGCACCACATTGTCTATGTGTCTTTGAGTGTGGGGGTAGTCAACCCCTCATCAATAAACCAGGGGTTAGTGAGTCAGTACAACATTGTACCCCACCCGTTTTTCCATGTTTAATGCTTCAGTAATCTCAAAGACTGTGGAGATGTGTATTTCTATGGTAAACGCTTGGGTTTGGCAAGCCAGCTGTATTTTGTATTATAGATTCATACTGTAAAAGAATTGTTTATGTCTCTACTAGAAAAATAATTCTCATGCCAAACGCTTCACAACTTTTGCTGGCTGGTTTTATGCAGCTTGGTGCAATTTTGTTTACGCACATTACCTACCTCATAAAAAACATTGCAGCCACACAAGAACAGCAGAGTTTGGTGGCATTGTGGGAAGGCGTCATATAGGGGCCGGGTCTGAACCGCCAAAATATCCACTTACGAGCCATAATTGCACTGGAAAAATACATAAACTGGCAGCTAGAGGCTATTCTGATGCATCTCAGGCGACAATGGATACGTTTCTGGGGTTCTATTATTTTATTTGTCTGTCATTATTCAATTATTGAAATAAATTATCAAATTTACAAACATTTAAACGGAATATTTAATTTGAGTTTTTTACATTCTTTTACATGTTCTTTTAAAAAACGTAATAATTAAAAATGCAGTAAATACCAACATCTAGTACGAGAACAACAGAAGAATCTCTACTTTTGATGTATAGGAATAGCTGTTGAACTCTGAACTTTGAGGCCTTATTAGACACTGTTAAATTTTCACATACACTAATTTCTTCCCAAGCTTTATCTCTCTGCTTTTAGACTGTCTGTTTTTACATTACTGTTAGCTTATGACATACTGTAAAGGCAGTAGCACAATTTGTTCCTTTCCGCAAACAGCAACACGTTTCTGTTTTTTTACTTTTAACAGAAAGACAAAACACAGAGCTTGGAGAGGAATGGCCGTTCACAGCACAGATGGATTTGTAATACTGTTCTTTACAGTATGAGTAACAGAGGTCTCAAACCCAAACACTCTTAGCAGATGAAGTGACATGTTGGCTGCTGTCTGCCAACCCTTAAGCTAAAACACCCCTATACCCAGCTCTCACATGCTGTTGCCCAAGTAATTGTGATGGAAACCATATAAACACTGCTGGAAAGAACTGCTTGAGAAAGAAAATCTGGATGACAAAACATGCCTCCTAAAATAAGCATCAAGTCCTATTGTAAGACTAGCATTCTAAGTTGGGTATATTTGTGCCTGTGGCTTTTATGTGTTTTCTATTTCAAAACATTTTGTATATGTCAAGGCAAATATTTTTGTAAAAAGGTGCACGTTTTTAATATTTAGAATAATTATCAAATAAACCCTCTGGTGTTGTTTGGTCATTTTAGACTTCTTGTGTTGTTCGTGGTCAAAAATGAATGGGAAATAGGCAAAAATATGAAAATACAGAGTTGTGACACTCTAAAATAGACACAATTCCTAGTAAAATTAATGCAAAAACTGACTCTTCAAATCAACATTTCAAAAAAAAAAAAAACTATACCTTGACAAAAAGTAGTCTTTGAGAATGTCTAAACATCCAAATCCACAACTTAATAAAAATAAGTGTTTACGTCTAAAAACAACTAGAGAATTTATAAGCTTTTTAAATAGGAATCTAGTGGTTACACCATGGCATTACAGATGTTTTTCTTTTTTTACTCCAACCAGATGGCACTAATCTGCCTTCAAAAATTGGATTTTAAAGGCATTGTCTCTATTTTAACATGAAATACAGCTATAATTGAAAAGTAATCAAAAATTCGATTTTGAAAAAACTGATCATAGTTATTGCATAAATAATAATACCATGTAATTCTCTCAAAATACAAAATAAAAAAATTTTCTTGAACAAAAATATATTACATTGATTTTACTGAAGAAAAAAAAGTTTAACTTTTGACCGTGAACAACACAAGTGTTACCCCCAAATGAAAAATACCAGAGGGTCAAATTATCTAAATTATTTTAAAATAATCATTATATATATGCATTTACTTTTTAGTACAATGCACAGTATAAATGCTATAAAACATATATATTATAGAAAGGTAATCTTTTACAAGGGGACCATCATATTTGGGGGTCTTAACTTTGTGTGAGGAACAGACCCAAATTTATGTTATTTTCTGTCTTGAATCAATGAATGATGGTCAATTAATCTGGGGTGCGTTTCCCGAAGCAAACTATGGTCGCAAGTTCCGTCGTTACCAATAGAGTTCAATGGGACTTACGACCATAGTTGACTAACGATGCTTTCGGGAAATGCACCCCTGAATGATTTATTAATAAATGATACTAGTCCCACTTTAATTGTATGGAAAAGTGCAACTTTCCTCCTTTTGTGCTTCACAGAAGAAAGTAAGACTGGTTTAACTGACGAGGGGGTGAGTAAATGAACATCCATTCAATTAATACTCTGTTTCAGATAGCTTAAGGATTCAGTGAGACTGACAGTGTCTGCCTTCGTTGGGTTTGGCTATGGAACAGAAGCTTATGTCATGCTCTGCTCTGTGGCCGGTCTGTAGCTTCTCTAAAAAGAGAAAAACAGGATATGTGGGGGCCCTTCCTACTTTATCGCTCTCTCTCTTAACACTCGCCATCTCTTTAGGGTCAGACACCACTCTTCCACGCTCGCACGGACCGCAGAAACCGACCTGGCACACATCAAAGAACCTGATTCCAGATATCCATCAGAGACCACACCCCTGCATCCGCTTCATGTATCTCCGAGGCAAACTTGACCTTGTGTGTTTGTGTTGGTGAGCGGTAACAGATTCTAGTCCTGAGGGTATTGCCCAGCTGGCTTATGTCATACCCGCTATATCTGCATGACCTCACGCCTAGGGGAAACTACAGTCGCACAGACACAACGATAAGGCTGCTGTCATCACAACAGTTGTGTTGTGGTCATACTGATGTATATTTTTAAGAGTCAGGAAAGACGACAGTACTCTATAAACAGAAAAAAGTTTCTCATCAGGGTGTGTTTTGTGATAAAAGGCAAGCCAGGTCAGTACGACCAAAAATGGACAGATGAAGCTTTATTTTTGGCTTTGTCTGTAGTGATATTTCAGCCTGAGTGTTTTAAGTGGTGTTAAGTTTTCTGCCATTTAAAGGCATGGAGCCGAGAGGTCCTGAGGCCTTGTGGGGGACCTCACAGTTTGACAGCTGGTTCCTGCTAGACATTGTAGACCATATAACCACAGAATACATGACTGTGGCTTCACTGGGGCATAAGGCACGTGGTGGCCAAACAAACAAAACACATTTATATAAAAATAAAGGGTTTTTATATTATGCGCATATTTATGCCTGGGTTTTTCACGTATAGGTGCACACAACCACAAAAAAATCAAATTATATTCACATAAAAGCACACACTCGTGTTCACAAACCATGGTGATTGTCGCAATGCTAAACCAAACCCTCAGAGGCAGAGAAGTTAAAGAGATGGGCACTTCTGAGGTTTGCACTCTTTAAAAAGACATGACCAAGCACCACCATAATTACATGGACCATAATTTATATGGCCCAGAACATGTAGAGGCAAAAACCAAAGCAGAAAAAAACATATCTTTTTGTTTTAAATTTAATTTTAATGTTAATTTCACATTTGAAATTCATTTAATTAACTATAATGTTATTATTGCCTGTAGATTTCTTGTAAAAAAAAAAAGAAAGAAAGTGAAACATCCACCTCCATGACTCAAAACTATGACATCTGGAGTATTTATTCCTGTTACGAATGCTTTTTCTGAACAGGAAATTGATAATAATTTTCAATGGAATGTTGATTAACACTGCAGCATGACTCTTTACATCCTTATCTCACCGGAAATGCTTCCTAGCATACCTCTTCCTACTACTCACTTCTTCCTCTACTCCTCCCCTTCCTCTCTGCCTCCAGTGTGGTCAGAGATGTCCACCCACAATTATCAAGACAGATGCCAACTGTGAGTGAGTCATTTAACCTGTTCATAACTGCAGAATCATTGTTCCAGAGCCACTTCACTATGAACTCATCATTATTTGATATTAGTTTCAAAAGATAATCTTGAAATTTTCAGCCCTAAAACCAAAGAGTAGGTTTATACAGTTCATTTTGAACCTTTAAAAAAAGATAGATTATTTTCAGTTTATTTGTTTCCTTGTCTAGCTTTCTAATAAAACCTGACATTGCACACTATGAATATTGTTGGCACTGTGATAATGTTGTTTTTTTCCCCTATTGTAAGCCGATTTGGAAAAAAGTGTCTGCTAAATGCATACATGTAAATATTCTCCTTTCCATACAAAATGCTGGGTTAAAAATAACCCAAGTTGGGTTAAAATGGACAAACTCAGCAATTGGGTTGTTTTGACCCTAATGTTAAATTTTTGATCCAACCTGCTGGGTAGTTTTATTTAACTCAACTATTGTTTAAAAATGACTATATTGCTTATTTAAAATGAACCCAAAATAGGTTTGAAATTAACATTTATTTATACGTTTAATAAATAATAATTAAATAATAAACATTTATTAAATTGCTTATTAATAAATGTTCACCTTTTGATTATTGCTGTTGCCTCTAGTAATTATGTGTCTGAATTTTTAAATTCAAATCTATTTTGGGTACATTTTAAGCTAGCCATATAGTAATTTTTTAAACAATAGTTGAATTAAATAAAACTGTCCAGCAGGTTGGATAATGTTAAATTCACACCTTCCCGGACTCCAGTTCCCAGTATCCTCCTGTTCCGAGTTTGTTATTGAGGAGGTTCTAGATAGATCATGTAATCCTCGTCCAGTCCCCCCAGAAACACAGGCGGCCTGGCCAGTTCGCCAATCTCCATTTCCCTCCGCCTGCCCCTCCAGTGAGCATTCCCCTGGTGTCCTGCCGGACCCAAAAACCCCAATGGCCACTGAGAAACCTTCCGCTGAGCCTAAACGGCCAAGAAGGAGAAAGAAGAAGGCCAAGCAGCCCCAGTCTCCTGAACTTTCTGCCTCCGTGCAGCCCAAGCCTCCTGAGTTTTCTGCCGCTGAGCCCGCTCCAGTTACAGTGGGGCTTTTAATCGAATTTGAGGGGATGGACTGGACCCCGTTTCCAGACCCCGCTCCAGTCCTCACCGAGGCCGCTCCAACCCTCGCCGAGCCAGCCCCATGCTCCGCCGAGCCAGCTCCAAGCTTCTCCGAGGCCGCTCCAAGCTTCGCCGAGCCCGCTCCGGCCGCCACCGCCGCTCGGCTCCAGACCCGCCATGGCCGCCCTCGGCTCCAGACCCGCCATGGCCGCCCACGGCCCCTGACCCGTCACGGCCGTCCTCGGCTCCAGACCTGCCATGATGGCCCGAGGACCTAGACCTCCGTACCCGTCTGCACCCCCCGCACCTGCCTGTAGGTCTCCAGGGCGCCCACCCCTCCTCCCCGTTGTATCATCTGAGGTGTGGGGACACGCCTACCGGGGAGGAGGAGGTAATGTTACATTCACACCTTCCCGGACTCCAGTTCCCAGTATCCTCCTGTTCCGCACACCTGTCTGCACTTCCCTCATCAATCTTCCCGCCATCTCCCCGGATTCCCAGCACCTGTTGTCCTCGTCTACAATCCCTTTAAGTTGGACTCACTCCCTGCACTCCTTGTCCGTTCATGTTGTTGTTTCATGCGTGTGATGCTGTGTATATTCCTGGATTGTCTATTAAAGCCTATTGCATTGTGGATTTCCGTATTCGCCTCGTCTTTACAGCAGCACTGGTAACAGATAAACATTTGACCCAACTGTTGGGTCAAACAACCCAAATGCTGGGTTTGTCCATATTTAACCCAGCTTGGGTTGTTTTGTATAATCCCTCACCTCAAATTAATACAAAAAGTACTGTGAAATATACAGAAGGGCTTGTTTGTTAGTTCTTCATCAAAACACCATGAACTCCAAGGAGTTTTAGTATTAAAATATGTGAGCATTCTCAATCTAAACAAATTCAAGGCATGAGAAACTCATATAATAAATGAGATCACAGAGGATGGTCTGAGATTTTAATTTCTGTAAACTGTTTTTGTTTAAGAAAGAGGCTTTGAGAGAAATTACAAGTATGTTTTTCAGTTTTTGTTTCTTCCCAAAGGGAGAGGTGAGGTTACCCTCTTAATTTCAGTGACAGTACAGCCAAACATGACATCATGACCGTTGCTTCAACATGATTTATCTTCCTTGTTTTTCCAATACACACAGCATAAACAAGCATGGACACTATTCTTCCATTACAGTGATAAAAGGAAAGCTGGATACCCTAAAAGTCTAGGCTCTTATAATCTTTTGCTTATTGCACTTGGGACTGTGACCCAGTTTAGTTAATTGCTCTCTGAAATTTCTGTCACAATGATTGTTAGGCCAAAAGACTGATAGGGAGAAGACTGAGTTTAATTTTAGCTCCAGCTGTGCTGGCACGTCAATCACATATTCGTGAATGATTGGCCAGTAGACTGCAGGACAGAGATGAGCTGCGTTTCCCCTGTCAGTACAACAAAGCATACAGTATGTCATCCATAGAGAGGAAATGCTGAACAAATGTGTATGTGTGTAAAGAAACAGCCAGGCCAATCATCACAAGCCTACATGAGCATACTCAATCTTCACGTGCACGTATGCCTATATACACAGCTCTCTTAAAATGGGGGGTCTCTAGTATAACGCCCCCTCCTCTGCTAGCTAAATTGATTGCAGATTTCCATGAGTGCAGAGCTGGCTTGTGTATGTGTGTGAGGCCCTCAGTCTGGGCGTACTGTCAGAACACATGCGAGAGAGAGAGAAAGGAGGAGAAAAAGAGTGCCGCGGTCCCAATAGGACCCAAAGGAACATCATTCCAGGCTGGAGACCCAGAATCACAGCTGTGGAGTCAGCTGAGCAACCTCTCAGTGAGGGACATTTTCCTGAAAGAACTTCTGTCAGCACCATCAAACGTAACAACTGTGGAACTGTGCAGTGAAATAACAGGACCTAAAGAAATATGAGCTCAAATCTAGAATTTTAAAGTGACATCATACATCAAAATGTGAAATTTACAATAGAAAACATGAATACAGGTGATTAGTACTTCAGAAAGGGTTCCCAAAAAGTATTCATCCTTAAGAGATTTTTTAAAATCATTTTATAGAGATTTCATTTTTTTTTTTTTTTTATTATTATTATTTATAAATTTAAATATGTGACCCCCATGGACCACAAACCCAGTCATAAGGGTCAATTTATTTAATAAATAATCTTTCTATTGATGTATGGTTTGTTAGGATAGGACAATATTTGGCCGAGATACAACTATTTGAAAATCTGGAATCTGAGGGTGCAAAAAAAAAATCAAAATATTGAGAAAATCACCTTTAAAGTTGTCCAAAAAAAATCCTTAGCAATGGATATCCACTAACAATTTTTTTTAAATATATTTATGGTAGGAAATTTACTAAATATCTTCATGGAACATGATCTTTACTTAATATCCTAATGATTTTTGGCATAAAAGAAAAATCAATAATTTTGACCCATACAATGCATTGTTGGCTATTGCTACAAATACACCTCTGCGACTTACGACTGGTTTTGTGGTCCAGGGTCACATTTTAGATTATTTTGGTCATCAATATAATTTTATTTGAATTTCAACTTGTCAGATTTTAAAATTCCCTGATATTACCAGGTTTTTCATGACCGTGGGAACCCATTTTGAAATCTGGCATTAAAAAAAAATAGTACAGTGAATTTTGATATAAAATAAAATATAAAAACAATGTTCAAATCTGGATATTAAAATGGAAGAAATAAATCTTGATATTATTTGTTTCCAATACAGGTAGATAAAAAACAACAGTATGGTCCATCTAACAAGGCTGCAAAACAAATTCCACATATGTCAATTAAAAAAATTAAGTTCAGTTGCTTACATTTTTAAGTATAATCAAATTGGCAGTACAAGTTATTTCAACTTAAATTAAACTGACTTTAAAATTTTTTACTGAATCTTGTATAGCTAACTTGTAAGAAAGTTGAAATTGCTTAAATTATTTTGATGAGTTAAATTATGACTTATCGGTCATATAATTTTTTACAGTAAATATCATTGTATTTTAGACAAAACATGCATCCATGCAGAGAAAACTTCTTTAGCTTCACTATTCAGAAAAAAAAGTAGCTTAGTTACAATTCATTACATTTATTTAATTATAATTAGCTGTTCACTGCTCAGTTGACAGCTGGTCAGACAGTCCTCGTCATCTCCGTGAGAGAGGAGGCATCATATATCAGCAGTACACTAAAGTCCTCTCACATTGTTTAGAAGATCGCCATTTCTTTTTGCTTTAGTTTGGTTAATGAACTGCCACAAGAGTGAAGTGAGATAACAGACTCCAACCTCCCCTGCATCTGGTCTAAATCAACACGCTGTTGGCTGGCAAATTTATTTGCAAACACTAATATGGACTCAAGCTCATTCTGCGCAGTTAAGGAACTTTTCATATGTGTGCTATTTTCCCCTTCTCTGTGTTGTTTTATTGTACGGGTCTGGGCAGTACTGCATGTCCTGGGTATAGTAAAGCTGTCCCACACAGGAATTTACCTTTAGAGGCCCATTTATTTATGAGACAGAATAGCAAACAATTGGATCAGAAGAATGAGGAGACAGATGGACAAATTGTAGCAGGTTGATGATAAAGCTAATGCTGTGATGAATAAATTCATGTACTTATCTTTACATTTATATTTATTCATATTTTTCGCAATTTTATTTCTTGCATTTTCAGAGATTTGGACCAGGCCTGGATCCATTCAGTCGAGTGTGACATACAACGCCAAGCCTCCCCTAAGAGCAAAGAGGAGTTCAGCACTCAGAAAAAGCATTAGGACAGAATCCAGGTGCATGATGAAACCAAAGCCCTCGTATTTTTCCAACAAAATATCTTTGTAAAGCAATGCTAAAATATTTTTTCTGTTTGCCAGCTTAAAGATCTGCTATTTCTCTCTTAGCTTTTGACAGAATGTATGGGGATAATGCTTTGAATGAGGGAATTCGGGGATTTGGTACCACACAATATCACTGCATCACCCATTTGCCATCATTCATCTCCCAAGAGGAAGTCCACTCTCTGCCAGTACATTCCTCCTAAAGCTTTCTGATTTACTCAACTGGCCATCACTGCAGAGCCCTTCTGGAGAGTGAGGAGGAAGCCTGCTGCTTATTGAAACCATCTTTTTATCACCTTTTTTACAGCTGAAAAAATAACCAGATGTTTCTGAATCTGAGCATTTGAGAGTAAAAAGGTTTTCACCAGAGGAAAAAAAAAAAACGAATCACTCTCTGTCTGCCCCTAAAATGACTCCATAGAAATGCTTCTAGATTCTCTTCCTCATCCTCTCACTCCCATCACAATGAAGACAATATTTTAACCCCAATCCAGAGGTTTCTCAAACGTTAAAGTGTCCCTTGCCATAATGCATTTTCAAAACTCTGAATGGGATGTAAACTTTAAAGGCGCACTCAGTAATGTATAAAATAAATCAGTAATACAGTAAAAAAAAAAAAAAAGTGAAATATTACTAAATATTCAAATAACTGTTGTTTTTATTTAAATATATTTTAAAATCTAATTTGTTCCTGTGATGGAAAAGCTGAATTTTCAGCCTCATTACTCCAGTCTTCACTGTCACATGATCCTTCAGAAATCATTCTAATATGTGATTTGGTGCTCAATTATTGTAAATGTTGAAAACAGTTGTACTAGCTACTTAATATTTTTGTGAAAACAGTGATACACCTTTTTTAAGGATTCTTTGATGAATAGAAAGTTCAAAAGAGTGGCATTTATTTGAAATAGAAATCTTTAGTAACATCATAAATGTCTTTACTGTCACTTTTGATAAGTTCAATGCATCCCTGCTGAATAAAAGTAATCATGTGACTTTGGCAGTTTGATACACGCTCCGAACCACTGATTCAAAACAAAAGATTCGGAAAGCTGCGAAGCTTCATGAAGCAGTGTTTTGAAATCACCCATCACTAGATATTGTTGAATAAAGTTGTTATTTTGTTTTTTTGGTGCACAAAAAGTATTCTCAGCGCTTCATAACATTAAGGTTGAACCACTGTTGTCACATGAACTGTTTTAAATATGTCTTTAGTACCTTTCTGGGCGTTTGAAAGTGTTAATAATTATCTTGCTGTCAATGCAGGCCTCATTGAGCCATCGGATTTTATCAAAAATATCTTAATTTGTGTTCCGAAGATGAATGAATGTCTTACGGGTGTGGAACGACATGAGGGTGAGTAATTAATGACAGAATTTTCATTTTTGGGTGAACTAACCCTTTAATGATATGTGCAAGTCATATATATTTGACAACAAGGCAGAAATAACAGGATGAGAGTTAGAAGGAGAGACAGAGAAAGAGAGCAGGTATTTGCCAGATGCTGGACTCAGGATGTCCTGGGCACAAGAGAAGAAAAGAGGAAACAGAGGGGTAATTTCCTGTACTGCCAACAAAATCTGCGTCAAAACTAAATTTCCATCTAAATCTTTCTTCCATTTGCATCGGATGTGCTTGTGTTTGAGGATCTATGATTTAATGTACATTGTGTTTACAATTCATTGTCTGTAAGATAAATAACAATATCCGAGTCCTCAGGTCTCTACTGTCTCCTCCTCTCATTCAGCAGAACACCAGGGAGTTTAACAGAAACAAACAAAAGGAAACATCTTGAGAGAAAATACAGGTCTGTCATCCAATGACCATTTCCCATCGGTAGACACTACACACACACTCTCTCTCTCACAATACACATGCATATAGTCAAATCTATCTTTTTCTGTCTCTTACATATAAAAGACAGTGTGTCCTGACCTCATATTTTACCACAATGAATTTTCCGATTGGATCTCATGGGACAAACAGCACAGTGCCAATATGCCTTTTCCATAATGCTAAAGCAAAAGGAAAAAATGAGGAGGGTTATTATTTTTCCCCTGTCGTCTACCTGATTTAAAATACAACTCTGAGACGGCAGGACGACAGCGGTAGAATCGATCGCTTCAAATGTCAGTCCCAAATATGAAGGAGTGTATTTTTATGTAACAATGACTTTGCTCTGACTGATATAATAAGAAACAATTACTTTTTGTAACGACTCCTCAGATATAATGATTTAAGATCATAAACTTGTTCTGAAACACTACAATCACAAGACAAGCTTTACTGCTGGCTGTCATTATCATTTTTCAAGAGTTCTCCACTTAAACACTTGTATAAGATTTACAAACACGGCTATGTTTTTATATTTCACCCTAGATGGGTTGTTTGTCTTTTCTTCCGTGCAAACAGGCCCTTCAAAACAACATCACTTTCCCCTCTCCTAATGACTACCAGCACTGCGGCTGTGCTTCAAGCCTCTCCAATACCACCGACTTTCAGATCAGAGCAAAGATCACAGATCTTGTCACTGACTCTACAACTCTGTGGTGGTTCTGCAGTGAAAATAAACAGGGATATGCAAACAAAAGTAAACAAAATGCGAAACGAGTTACCAAAAATGCAATGCAATTGTCCAACTCCGTTTTAACATAAAAGGCTGAACAGTTTCTAACATTTTAAGTGAGTCTGCATGAGGTAATCCGCGCTGCTAACATGAGCTCTTGAAACTCTGCCCTCTTCTTGAGAGCAGCATCTCATTTGCATTTAAAGGGACATACACAAAAATGGAAGGTTTTTGCTCACCCTCAAAAAGTGACAAATTTAACATGCTATGAAAAATGATGTACTTCACATACATACTCTGGGGACATCAGAGACTTATTTTACATCTTGTAAAAGTGGCATTATATGACCCTTTAAAAAAAAAAAAATTGACATTTTTTAAGTACACTCAACACAAAAATAAAGTTTCCAAAAGAAGGTTTTCACAGCGATACCATCAAAGAACCATATTTTGTTCCCCAAAAGAACCTTTCGGTAAACAGTTCTTAAAAGAACCACTTTTTCTTAGTGTGAAGAACATTTTAAAAATCTAAAGAACCTTTTGTGTAATGGAAAGGTTCCATGGATATTAAAGGTTCTTCATGGAACCATCAATGCTAATAAAGGACCTTTATTTTTATTTTATTTTATTGTATAAAGAGATGGGAAGCAGAACCCTGCAGATCCAAAGCCCTCCTCTGGCCTCTGCCTGCAAAAAGCATGACTTTTAGAGAGGCTTATGTAAGCATGTGGTGGAAATATTACCCACGGTCCTCATCCGTTAACAAAACACCCCCATCTCATCACCACTGACCTCCGTATGTTCTTTTCTCTATGCTTTTTTTTTTATGCTGAACTCATATAAAGTCACTTTAAAGACATTTTAGAGATTTGCAAAACTTAAATTCAAATATTAAATTCTCTTTTTGGAATGTTTACATATCAGATTCCTTTACAGAAAACAATTCTAGTTTATTAGCTGCTAATTTACAATTAATATCATCACATAAATTATCTAATAACACAAGCAGCTGTGAACTACCGAACCAAGAGGCGTAATCCAAAGAATTTCAGTTAAAGAGTCAGTGCCAACCCAGTGCTCATGACCCAACAGAGAAATCATATCAACAGCAGATGTTTTTTTATGAGGACCTTAGTATGCTGCTGTCAAGGTGAAAAGTTTCTCCTGTGGAAATCAATTAGAGTCTCTGCTCTCCAGATGTGGAACCATTGGCAGGTACTAGTAATTCTTCCTGCACTCCTATTCATAAGTCTGTCCTTTTATATGGGATATTGTGGTCTGGAACAAAAAGATGGAGAAACAAGTAGTGGACTCCTTTTAATTGTCTGGAATCAACTAGAACCAAGGTCAAGGTCAACATCTCCTGGGTGGGTTAATGTGCTTTTTTCCAATTATGGTTTTGCGATGCTGGGGTTTGCTTGTGTCTGCAAGCTATTAACACTCCACAATGTCAGGTGGGGAAGCAAGCAAGACTCAAAACAAAAACATTATGGCTCTGATATGACTCAGAGACACAAAGAAAGATAATGTGTTCAGGGCAGTGTGTCATTCCACCATTGTCCTTCACATTACACAGCCATGACTCAGATATTTGTATTATGACAATCATCAAGCTCAATTCACTCTCTAAATACAAAATATGTGCAACTTTTTACAAATATAACGTTTTATTATGCAAATTATGGATTTTTTTGTCATCTTTGAGGACAAAAACACATGATGGATAAAGCAGCATCAGTCTTTCTACACCTGCTCAAGATCACATCTGTCCCTGATTTGTTCTGAAAAAAGTCAACGGACATTTTTGTTTTAACAGCTAAATTGCACCATAATTACAAGAAACACATTATGTTTTTAATAATAAACACAATGTGTGAGCTAAAGAAAACTACCTATATAAGTTTACACTGTTTTGAAGTATGCATTTACAATAAACACTATTGATTATACAACTTTAGTTTGCATGAATTATATGATTTGTTTGAACTGCATTAAATTTAAGAGTTACCCTAAGAAAAACCAGTCACATAATCACATCAAAAACAGACTTCAAGAAGTAGGTCAGGGAAGAAGATGGAAACTTCAGTAGACAAAAACTTCAGAACAAAGAAGTGAATAAAAGTAGTCTTTACCTAATTGATGAAAGGTATTAAATCGCATTGCAGTTGTATTGTGGGTAGCGTAAACTTTCTTACCTTACTGGAGAAGTGGCATTGAACTTTATTAATCGAAGTTCTGGGGTGCTGCGTCCTGAGGACAATGAAGACTCTCTTACAGACGTACGTCCTTTTGTATACTTTATAAACCTGTAAATAAAATTTGAAGCTGAGTTTTGCTCGCAAAGTGACCGCTAAACCGGTGTTCGCGTAACCATTAGCTGTATCTCTATCCTATGTGCTGGAGAGCGCGCGACAGTGACAGAACTGCAAGAAGACGAGTCGCTGGTGCGCGAGGAGTGGGGACGCGCTTACGCCTACTGTATTCTGTCCCTCCCACTGTTTAGTGTTCGATTCTAAGTATAGTTTAGCGTCAATTAACAGATATAGAATATATAGGGATATATAGAATATATAGAACTTACTTTAAAAAGCCATTACAAAAAAATAATAATACAATTACTTCAATCTTAAGAAATTGTCTTAAATGGATGTATATTGAAATATTTCATTTTTCATGACATTTCCATACATGGTATTATATGCTATACTAATGTTTATAAGTGTTAACCCTCATGTTTTGTTGAGATGTACTCACTGTTTGTATGCTTGGGATCCCAGAGATCCCAATGATGTGCTAAAATAATGGGAGTAATTCAGTAATGAATATTTTTCTATCATATTCTTTTAAAATAGTACATTTCTTTGACCTAATAAAACGCAGTAGAAAAATATTATTGAAGGTTTACCACAAAATATTCATGCACTTTTCAGAAATGTGACTTGTATCCATTCTAGTCGCTTCTGCTTGGGGTCAAACAATGTTGAACAATACAATAAAAGAAATCAAAATAAGAAACTGGCAGGAGTGTATTATAGTTATAGTTTACTCAAAATGATGGAAAGTTCAATTAGGAATATAAATGGGGGTGTAAAATGGAAAATTCAGGATCGGGAACATCAACAAAGCAGCCCTCTTTCTAAATTACTATTCAGAATGTCTGTTCAAAAATAGCTGTCCAAAAGAAGGCTAACAGATTGGTAAGCCACTGCACTGAAGGGTCCGTGAGAATGGTTTCCTGCAGGCTTTTATGATAAGTGATGCTCTGGGATGTATTTCCCCATCATGCATTGTATTAACAGATAACACTCTGTAATTTAGGAAATAATAGAAAATGAAGGAAAACGGAGTTTCCTTTTCACTAAGACACTCAGCAAAAGATCGGCTGAGTCAGTTTTGGCATCAGCTTATCATCTGAATACAGGAACTTCACTTGCACATTGTAGGGTCTTGAATTCCCCAGGTGATCTGTTTCCTTTTACAACTTATTGTTGAAAATCTTTAAATAAGTATAGATTTTTTTTAATATGCTCTAATGCATTTCTAAAGAGGTCTAATGCACCCCAAATATATTATACTATATTTTACAGCAGTTAATTACAGTTTTCAACAGTGATTGGCCTGTTTAGTGACCATTTCTGCAGGTAACATCATTACACCAGTATATGTGGACAAGTATTGTCATTGAATTACTCTCTTAAAGAGTTAGTTCCCCCAAAAATGAAATTTCTGTCAGTAAGTACTTACCCTCATGTCGTTCCAAACCCGTAAAACCTTCGTTCATCTCGGGAACACAAATTAAGAAATTTTTGATGAAATCTGAGAGTTTTTTTTTTTATATCCCATAGAAAGCATTGAAATTACCACTTTCAAGGTCCAGAGAAGTATAGACATGGTTAAAATAGTCAATGTGACTACATTTGTTCAACCTTAATGTTATGAAGTGACGAGAATACTTTTTGTGTGCAAAAACAAAACAAAAATAACAACTTTATTCAACAATTTTTCCTCTTCCCTGTCAGTCTATGCAGTTGGTGCAGTGAACGCATTGCAGAGCTTCCGTGTTTACATCTGAATGCTGGAAAATGACAGAAATTAAATTTTTGGGTGAACTAACAATGTTTTTAAAAAAAAAAAAAAAAACTATCTATTCAAGGCTATTCAATAGAATGTGAATTCTGTACATTCAAGAACATTACCACCACTACTCAAGATGAGTAATGTGTCTAAATTACCCAATATTGGCTTTTGTTACATTAAAGCAGTATCAAAGTTACAGTCAGACCTCGTTGAATATCAGAGTACATCTTATTTATAACAGCACTCTTGGTCCTGTGATATTTCTTAAATATTATATTATATTATATTTTTCTGATTTAATATCTGTCCAGTCTCAACTGCCAAGTCAAACATCCTTTTAAAAATAAGCCTCTTCTGATATGATGCTTCTAATGGTGACCCCTAGTGCTAAAATAAATCACTGCATACCTTTTGAATATACAGTATATATTAATCACGTGTTTTTAAACTAGCCTTATCTAAAAGAGTAAAATCTCTGGATGAGCATAAATCCCATGTGCTGCAGCAGGTCGCATGATTTGCCAAGTAGCCTAAAGGCTTTGTGTGTGTGTGTGTGTGTTTGTGTTCTTGTTTATATTACATCGTGGGGACCAAATGTCCCCACGATGTAATAAAAACCTGAGATCACCTACATCGTGGGGACCAGCCAGCGGTCCCCACGAGGGAAATGGATTAATAAACATACTAAATTATGTTTTTTTGAAAATGTAAAAATGCAGAATGTTTCCTGTGATGGTTAGGTTTAGGGATAGGGGTAGTGTAGGGGGATAGAATATACAGTTTGTACAGTATAAAAACCATTACGCCTATGGAGAGTCCCCACTAAGATAGCAAAACAAACCTGTGTGTGTGTGTGTGTGTGTGACAAACAGAGGTGACTTATGAGGACATTACCCCATGTCCCCACTTTTCAAAAGGCTTATAAATCAATGAGTTTTTGTGAGAAAGTAAAAGTGTGCACAGTTTCCTGTGATGGTGTAGGGGGATAGAAAATACAGTTTGTACAGTATAAAAACCATTACGTGTATTGAATGTCCCCACAATTCACAAAAACGAACATGTGTGTGTATGTGTGTGTGTTATTAAAGCAGAAAGGTTCACAGATTAAAACCGAAAGTGCTTGCTGACTAACTTTTGTTCATTGATGCAAATTAAATCTCTTAATTTTAATCACTGAATATTTAAAACACTGTGCACTCTGTTATGCTATGTATGACATTAAAAGATGACTACCATATGACTACTGGAGGGCAATAATTCAGGTTTCATTCCCCATATTTGAGGAGCCTGAGAATGAGAACCTCATCTCAGTGGTGCGGGAACAGCAGAAACTTCATGCCCCACATCCCTGGTCTTCAGTGATACATCTGAAAGGCTCAGTCTCTGCACTCAGGCTTCTCAGATGCAACACAAAAGACCACGAAACAGTGAAGGCAGAAGACAAGGGGAGCACTCATGCATGCCAGGTCCACACAGGGAGCCAGTGAAGGAGGATGTCACCTCATCCCTGGTCTTCAATGATCATCCCCGCACTCAAGCTTCTCAGATGCAACACTGAAGACCATGAAGGAGTGGAGAAAGCGGAGGCAGAAAAGCGG
Organism: Anabarilius grahami; assembly: GCA_003731715.1. Taxonomy (NCBI): domain Eukaryota; kingdom Metazoa; phylum Chordata; class Actinopteri; order Cypriniformes; family Xenocyprididae; genus Anabarilius; species Anabarilius grahami. Next base: position 3,226,157 of record RJVU01062584.1, on the reverse strand, counting down.
AGGAACCACCTGTGCCCGACAGGTCCCAACAAAGAGAAAAACTTGGGATACCTGAGCATCTGCAAAAGGCCCCTTTTGCACAGGGAGCACCTGTGCCTGCCAGAATATTGTGCTTGTACATATTTTATATGAATATATGTATAATAAAGAATCAAATATAAACTGTTTTTATTTATTTATTTATTTATTTATCTATCTATCAATCAAGGACAACTCACATTATTAACAATGATATTAGGCCTGTATAAATGTGCCACTTTAAGCCAAAACAGTATTCATCCTGTCCCTGCTGATTAAATGTTAAAAAGTTGCTGTACCCTAAGGGAGCTTCTTTGGTGCATTTCTGTGGTGCATGTTTCGCCGGATTTGCAGTTTGCTATGTATAATTTAAAAACAATGCAACTAAAGGTTAAACTGTGAATCTCTAAGCATCTATAATTATTAATACAAATTATGCTATATATTTACATATAATAAACAAACTTTCCGATTCACGTTTTGTTATTAGTAGTGGTATTAGTTTGTTTCTCTGGTGTGTTTATAGAGTTCGTACCAATGTGCCAAATTTATCAAACGCGTTCTGCCAGGAGAACGGAGCTTTTGTGGGCCTCCAGGCGACCCATACATACATCTGCTACTCGGCTCAGCACCTCACGCAGCGGGGCTAACTTTATCATTCACGCGTCTCATGGTCTCCGCTGACACCAGTCAAAATGCGTTTACCTCGGTTTATCATCTGTCTAGTATTGACTGTGTGGTGTGCGGAGGGCAGCGATGTGCTCGAGCTCGGAGACTCTGACTTTGACCGGAGCGCAGCCGTGCACGAGACTCTGCTAGTAGAGTTCTTCGCACCTTGGTATGTCCCATTGCCAGATGTTATAATTGTATAAAACAAAGCATAATTTCAGCTGCAGCCAGGGTGTATATTGGTTATAATGAACAATTTGTACAGCGACCAGAGCTTAAGCTGGTTTAATGTTTATGTTTGGATTTGTGTAGAGAGTGACAATGGTTATGTTAATTGTAGTGCATGAATTTAAAATATGATTTTTGGAGGTGCATGAACCTAAATTATGCTGCACATTCACAATTCTCTGATTTAAACAATAATGAATACCTAAAACATTAGGATTTAGATGCATTTTAACCTGGAACTGTCAGTTAAAATAGTACAATGCCTTAAATGTATCATTAACACTCCTCATATGATGTTTCCACAGGTGTGGTCATTGTCAGCGGCTCGCTCCGGAATATGAGGCTGCTGCCACAAAACTGAAAGGGACACTGTCTCTGGCAAAGGTGAGTGGTGATGGACCTGTCAGTTCCTGTTACCTAGCTCAATCTTCAGCAATCTGCCAGATTATGTTTTTATACATATTTTTATAGTGAATAAGTCTCTTTCCTGTTCTTTGATCAGGTTGACTGCACTGTGAACTCCGAGACCTGTGAACGTTTTGGAGTGAATGGATACCCCACCCTTAAAATCTTCCGCAATGGAGAGGAAGCTGGATCTTATGATGGACCCAGAACAGCAGGTTGATACTTTGTTGTGTCTATGCATACAGTACTGTTCAAAGGTTAAGATTTTTTAAAAATGTTTTTAAAAGAGGTCTCTTATGCTCACCAAGGCTGCATTTATTTGGTAAGATAAAGTAAAACAGAAATATTGTGACATATTATTACCATTTAAAATAACTGATTTCTATTTTACTATATTTTAAAAAGCATTTTATTCCTGTGATGGTAAAGCTGAATTTTCAGCAGCCATTACTCCAGTCTTCAGTGTCACATGATCCTTCAGAAAGCATTTGCTGCACAAGTAACATTTCTTATTGTTATCAATGTTGAAAACAGTTGTGCTGTCTAATATTTTAGTGGAAACCATGCATTTGTTTTTCAGGATTCTTTGATGAATAGAAAGCTCAAAAGGACAGCATTTATTTGAAATGGAAATATTTTAACATTATAAATGCCTTTACTGTCACTTTTGAACAGTGCATCCTTGCTGAATAAAAGTATAAATTTATAAAAAAAAAAATCTTACTGAACCCAAGCTTTTGAATGGTATTGTATGTTTTATTTTGTGGTTCCCTTCTTTGGCTGTAACTATTTTAGTTACTTGCGTACGTATATCTTGATCTGAAATAGATGGCATTGTGAGCTACATGAAGAAGCAAGCAGGCCCGAGTTCTGTGGCTCTCCACAGTGAGGCAGATTTGGATTCTTTTGTCGACAACTACGAGGCCAGTGTGGTGGGTGAGTTGAGTTTGTAATACCTGCCAAAACATCTTAAATCCCTCCTGCAGCAGAAGATCAAAACAAATCAGGTTTGACTTCTGCATTCAACTTTTGGAACTGAAAGAGGCTGAAGATCTCTCCTTTCTTCTCTTGTCTCTTTGTTCATCTCAGGCTTTTTCTCTGGGGAAGATAGTGCACAGCTTGCAGAGTTTCTAAAGGTCTCCAGTGCTCTGAGGGACAGCTATCGATTTGCTCATTCCACTGATGTGGGAACAGGCCTGAAATATGGGGTAGATGGAGAGTATGTATGACATAGAGCATGAAGGAAACATCCATTTGTGAAACTGAGCAAACTATGATCAGTATTTCATGTTAAAGTATGTCCTTGATGCCCCTTTTTCGACTTTCTGTCAGAGATTGCGCTGAACAAAAATGTCTACCAAAACCTGTTAAGATAAGATTCCCAAAGGTAAAATGGTTTAAGGAGTTTTACACAAGTAGGCTGAGAAATGTCCTTTTTAATTAGTGGAAATTTTAAGAATTTGGTATATCAAGATAAAATGAATATTTTTTGTATTTGATTACATTTGGTAAATCAAGATGAAATGAACATTTTAGTATTTGAGTACTGTAGGGGAATTTTACAGTTAAAGACCAGATATGATGAATGAAGACCCGGAGTCAAAGTTTAAAAAAAACTAATTGAAGAAAATTTTACTGAAGAATAGTTTGCAGTTTCATCAGCAGAAGCCAGCTTTAAGTCTCACAAAGAGTTTATAGGCCGCTCTGCGTACATTCACATTTCCACAACAATTATACTCTAACAGAGTCTACTAACTACGTCATTACTTCAGGTTAACTGATTATGATTGGCTAAGACAAATAGGCAAAATTTGTAATTTTCCACACATGGACTGATAGACAGAAGCGTATGCTGAGGCTCGGACCCTGGATTTAGGCACAGGATGTCCTTTTAGATCATGGCAAGGCGTCTGCAGGTCTCAAGCAGATTGCCAGTTGTCCACCAGCACCCATAAAGAACCTGCACAGAACACTTTAGCGCACATACACAGATACACAGGATTCACAGCTTCTTCAAGGTTGAAGTTGGCCCAGGCTTTAACTATAACAGGAAATATTCCCAAAACATACTGATAAGTTGTACTTTTCTCTCAGTGAGAGGTACAGACAATATTCATCATTATTTTCTAGTGTTTGTAGATGAAAAGGAAAATAAACGCTTTAACATATGTTGAAGAAGTCAACATAAGTAATTTAATATTTAGAAGGATAAATGTTGATTAATAATGTGATTTATAAATCACTCAAAAGATATGTATTGAAGCGATTCTAGAATCCACCCCCTTCAGTACATTTGATATATTAAGATGAAATGTACATTTTGAGATGTAAATTTTCATCAGGGTCTCAGAGATTTTGAACTTTTTAAAAAAATTTTGGAGCAAAGAACAGCCATCAGCCAGATTTCTCCATCCTCAGAGTGGCATCTAAGAAAACATTTGGAATGGCATACATTTGTACAATTTAGAGAAAATAAAAAACAGTTGGTCAAAAATAGAGTATGACAGAAAATGTACAACCCATTACTTGCATTGCAGCTACTGTTTGTTGTTCTAATGTTGTATGCATCTAATGTCATCTCTTTTGCATTGCAGGTGTGTTCTGCTGTTTCGTCCCCCTCGCTTAAACAGCAAGTTTGAGGACAATGTGGTGAAATACACAGAATCAGTTTCGATCTCCTCTCTCCGTACATTCATCAGAGACAATGTGTATGTTTTATTTTGTGGGTGATTGGTCAAACAGTTGTGACCCCACATACAAATGTAATTTGATATATTATAATTTGTTTGCCCATATGTTACTATTCATGATTTTGTTATTTTTCTCTTGCTTTGCTTTTAGATTTGGTCTATGTCCACATCTAACCACAGAAAATAAGGACAGTCTGAGAGGAAGTGACCTGCTTACAGCGTATTACAATGTAGATTACTTACGAAATCTCAAAGGCACAAACTACTGGAGGAACAGGTGAGCGGCCAGTCATTGGAACCTCAGTGAATTCTTTCTCTTTATATCTTTTCACTTTTCTTTGTCTCTCTCAGAATAATGAAGGTGGCGACACAGTTCCAGGATCGAGGTCTGAGTTTTGCAGTGGCAGATCGACAGGAGTTCCAGGATGAGCTTGAGGAGGAGTTTGGTGTGGGTTCGTTTGAGGGAGGAGACATTCCCCTCGTCACCATCCGGACCACAGCGGGACACAAGTACTCCATGCAGGAAGAATTCACGTGAGTCTTGCAACACACTAGTCTCCACGTAGTGCTTTTCTGTTAGCATCCAGTAGGACACAATCAATAGATTTTAGAAAAAAAGTTTTTAAAAGGTTTAAAACTTTGGCCTCTGTTTGGTTCTGTAGGCGAGATGGCAAGTCCTTGGAGAGGTTCCTGGAGGATTACTTTGCTAAAAGATTGAAACGATATGTGAAGTCTGAACCTGTTCCAGAGTCCAACGATGGCCCTGTCAAGGTACATTGACCAACAAAGGTGTTTTTGTCTGTAATGTTTTAAGATAATAATATTTTCTGGTATACATCATGCATGTGGTTCCATAGGTTGTGGTTGCTGACACATTTGATGATATTGTGAATGATCCAGAGAAGGATGTGTTGGTTGAGTTTTACGCTCCCTGGTGTGGCCATTGCAAGAACCTGGAGCCCAAATACAAGGAGCTTGGAGAAAAGGTTTTTTTAAAATAAAATTTATATACATTATAATAATTTTTTTTTTATCGGGTATACACGACCATTCAACAGTTTGGGTTGATAAGATTATTTGATGTTTTTGAGAGAGTTTCTTATGCTCACCATGGCTACATTTATTTGATCAAAAATACAGTAAAAACAGCAATATTGTGAAATATTATTACAGTAACTTTTATTTTCAGCAGTCATTACTCCAGTCTTCAGTGTTACATGATCCTTCAGAAATCATTCTGATATGCTGATTTGCTGCTCAAGAAACATTTCTTACCATTATGACAGTTGAAATCTATTGTGCTGCTTAATATGATACATTTTTAAGATTCTTTGAATAGAAAGTTCAAAAAAGCATTCATTTGAAATAGAAATCTTGAAACATTAAAAATGTCTTAACACTTTACAGCCTTGCTGAATAAAAGTATTAATTTCTTTAACATTTTTTACTGAACTCAAACTTTTGAACAAGAAATAAAGCCACCTTGGACCTCATGCTAATTTTTTGGATTGTATGTGTGTGTGTGTGTGTGTCTTAGCTCTCTGGGGATCCAAGCATTGTCATTGCTAAAATGGACGCCACAGCTAATGATGTGCCTCCAAATTATGATGTCCAAGGGTAACATTCTGTGTCTCTCTTTATGTCTCTGATCTATTTATAGTCCATTACAACAGACATTGTGATATTCATCACCTGTTTTGTTTAAACTGCAGATTTCCAACCATTTACTTTGTGCCCTCTGGACAAAAAGACCAGCCACGGCGATACGAGGTGAATATAATCATGCACACACACTGATTAAAAGACAAATTACTACAATGTTGCTTAAGCATTTTTGTCCTGCAGGGTGGTCGTGAGGTTAGTGACTTCATCACCTACCTGAAGAAAGAGGCCACAAATCTGCTCATCTTAGACGAATCAAGGGATGAACTGTAAACAGACATAAAGATGCTGAATTTAGCAGGTGGAGAAATGCACTGACCCACACTGAACTTCAGCCAAATATGTCACACGCAGCTATTCATCACATCCATTGGGATCATCAAAGCACATGATAAAATTTATCACTTGTAAAATGTTAGTCAGCACACAACTGGACACATGATAAAGAATTTAGTTTACTATATTTATAGTTTAAATACTGTTTTTACATCAGTTATTATTTAACAATCTGCTGCCAAGTTGCCCTAGTTTTCTTTTACTCTCTGTCTTTTATAACAAAATGCACTGCATTTGTGAAATATGCTGATTTCCTGTCTCTATATTTAAAGAGAGACTGTTTATAGGTTACTTATCACATACATGTTATGGTAGCATCCCAAAGTGTTCCATTGACTGAATGCTTTAATTTAAGTTAAGAGGATTCCCTGCTCGCTGGCTTGTTTAGTTTACAAAATGTTAAAAATGTGTTACTGTGTTGGTACTTTAGCTACACAATCCCTTCATAGTCCATTCAGATATTACTATAAAACTTTGTTTCAAGTCTATAGGATGTGTTAGAGATTCTGTAAGCAGTTGATGACTGTGTAATAACAGTCTGTGAAAAGAGTTGGGGTGCCTCTACTACCTCCTCATGTCTGTCTTATCAAATCAAACTTCTGTAAGGGCTTATCTTGGATCGCATCCTCCATCCACACATGTGAGGACATGAGATGTTAACAACTGTCCCAGGCTAGTAATCTTTTAGAAGTTTGACACTTATTTCTTGAACTGTTTATGTAATCGCAAATGGGAAGTGTTTGGTGTTTGCAGACACAATAAAGAAATGGACAGACACCTTATTCTGTGTATTGTACCATTTTTTTTGTTATATATTTTATAGTATTCTTCTAAAGTTACGCAGCAAAATGAGCTTTTATGTTTGTAAATTTATGATCCAAAAACAGTATATAAAATGTAATTATAACAATATTTAAATAATGTAAAATACATTTAGCATAAATATTGAAAAATATCTTGTTAAATATATTTTCCTTTGCATTTCAATAAAACAATATTACAATATTAATTATATTAGTATATTTAACAATATTAGTATATTTACTATATTTATTAGTTTATATTTCAGTACATTAATTTATTTTTAATGTTACCTTATAATAGTAAATCACCTCCAACTTGGTTAACCATTTAACAGTTTACTGTAATATTTTTCACATTAAAATAACATTTTTAGTGTAGTCATACATTGGCATACATTTTGAAATATATACAGTGTATATATATATATATTATATGTGTGTGTGTGTGTGTGTGTGAAAATGTGTGAAAATCCGGCGTTGTATAGAATGCCGGAAGTTTGTGGGCAAAGTATGAAATGGTTTATATTTCCCTCATTTCCTAGGCATTCTATACATTCTATCCTAGGCATATTCCAGCTGGCTTGTCATTCTGTATAATACTCAGGTAATGTATAGAATGCCTTGGAAAAGTATGCAACATAATCACAAAAACCAGACATTTCATATTTTGTCTACAAATTTCACGCATTCTATATATTCCCAAGGCATTCTATACAATACCTGCTTTTCACACATTGCCGGTAACATACAGTGCCCTCCACAATTATTGGCACCCTTAGTAATTATGAGCAAAGGCGGCTGTGAAAATAAATCTACATTGTTTATCCTTTTGATCTTTCTTTCAAAAAATTCACAAAATTATAACCTTTCATTGAAGGAAAAGAATTGAAAGTGGGGGGAAAATCACATTATGAAATAAATGTTTTTCTCCAAAACACGTTGGCCACAATTATTGGCACCCTTTTATTCAAAACTTTTTGCAACCTCCTTTTGCCAAGATAACAGCTCTGAGTCTTCACCTATAATGCCTGATGAGTTTGGAGAGCACCTGACAAGAGATCAGAGACCATTCCTTCATGCAGAATCTCTCCAGATCCTTCAGATTCCCAGCTCCATGCTGGTGCTTCTTCTCTTTAGTTCACTCCACTAATTTTCTTTAGGGTTCAGGTCAGGGAACTGGGACGACCATGGCAGAAGCTTCATTTTGTGCTCACTGACACATTTTTGTGGTGGTTTTGATGTTTGTTTTGGATCATTGTCCTGATGGAAGATCCAACCACGGCCCATTATTGGATTTCTAGCAGAAGGTCAGGTTTTGATTTTTTATCTGTTGGTATTTGCTAGAATCCAAAATACCATGTATCTGAACAAGATGTCCAGGACCTCCAGCAGAAAAATAGGCCCACAACATTAAAGATCCAGCAGTATATTTAACTGTGGGCATGGGGTACTTTTTATCCATGTGTGCACCAAACCCATCTGGTGGGTTTGCTGCCAAAAAACGCTTTTTTTAGTTTCATCTGACCATAGAAGCCGGTCCCGTTTGAAGTTCCAGTCTTGTCTGACAACTGAGTATGCTGGAGATTGTTTCTGGATGAGAGCAGAGTATTTTTCTTGAAACCCTCCGGCACAACTTGTGGGGATGTAGGTTCTGTTTGATAATTTTTTTTAGGCTTTCTGAAACTCAAGACTCAACTAATCTCTGCAATTCTCCAGCTGTGATCCTTGGAGAATCTTTGGACACTCAAACTCTCTTCTTCTCCACGCATTAGGACGATTTAAACACACATCCTCTTCCAGGCAGATTTGTAACATCTTTAGTTGATTGGAACTTCTTAATTATTGCCCTGATGGTGGAAATGGGGATTTTCAATGCATTAGCTTTTTTCTTATAGCCATTTTCTATTTTGTGAAGCTCAACAATCTTTTGCTGCACATCAGAACTATATTCTTTGGTTTTTCTCATTGTGATGAATGATTAAGGGAATTTGGCCTTTGTGTTTACACATATTTGTACTCCTGTGGAACAGGAAGTCATGGCTGGACAATTTAATTGTCCTAGTCACCCTGGTGTGCTAAAAAATGTAAATATGAATGGGAATATGCTTCAGAGATATTTTACTCATAAGAATTTCTAGGGGTGCCAATAATTGTGGCCAACATGTATTGGAGAAAAACATTTATTTGATAATGTGAGTTTCCCCCCACTTTCAATTGTTTTACTTCGATGAAAGGTTCGAATTTTGTGAATTTTTTTAATGAAAGATCAAAAGGATAAACAATGCAGATTTATTTTAACAGCTGCCTTTGCTTATATTTACTAAGGGTGCCAATAATTCTGACCACCACTGTATATTTATAATTTTTTTATATAAACTAGTATAATTATATAAAATAGTATAATTGTTTTACAAAATGTAGATTTTGGATTAACACGTAAATTGTAATTTTAATTATTTGTAAGTTTATTTTTTATCTAGGAATTATTCATCTTGACAGCTCTCATAGGATTCTTTCGAGAACTTTTCAGTTCTGCTCCAGTCTAGTCCCACCTACAAGCATTGCTGAGCTCTCTTTGATTGGTGGAGATAAGTGTATGTCAAAGGCGTCTCGTTTGCTTATTGGTCCACTGTGTGGCTGAATCCACAGCCACGCCTCGTGCATCCTCTCCTCTTTCCGTTGTGCGTTGTCCGGTACCGGTGATCTAAACCACGCCGCAAATATGATGGGCCGACCGGTTCTCGTGCTTAGTGAGTGCTTTTTTCATTATTCCCTGTGCAATTGTGGCTTTCGTATGACCCACTGCTGGACTCGGTAACAGTTTGAATAAGAGTTTTATTCATGCAGCGATGCTAGAATGCTAAGCTAACTAAGCTAACTAGTGTGGCATGGGGGCCTCGCGTGTCTGACAAGCTCATGTCAGTGTTCAGATTAGTCATTGTGTTAGCCTCGTAGCTAACGTTGCTTATTAATAGTAATATTATTTAAGAAATTTCACCACAAGTTACACAGTCAATAACAAAACAAACACTGCTCAATTCGCAGTTATTTGCTAAATGTATCCGGCAATAGGCGCTGACTAACGGACTTTTTAAAGTAATGAATAAGCTAGCAGCACGCTAACTTCGCAGAGGGTGTGCTGACCAGAGCGGCACCCTGTTCATGTTTAGGAATAGACAGATAGCAGATATTGTTTTTGTGTTAGATTTTAAAGCAGTGTGTGCTTTATAAACCTTACTGTTTCTTACTGAATAAAAGATTGAGAATCTGATTCAATGCACACTGACTCTATTAACAGGTCAGAACGTCAAGAGGGAATCTGGACGTAAGGTCCAGATAGGAAACATCACTGCGGCTAAAGTGGGTCTAGTCTTTTTTTCTTTTCTTTTTTTAACAACTTGCTGACATGCCAAATTGGACTAAATCGCTAACCTGGTGCTTCATCTTCCCTTTTCAGACCATAGCAGATATCATCAGGACATGTCTGGGACCAAGGGCTATGATGAAGGTGTGTTTTTAATGCTCAGTCCACATTTATGTTTTGGTGTATTGTCTATTGTGAAATGTGAGAAGTGATATTGCTCTAAAAAGATGTTTGAGGAAACGATTTGTTCTCTGTGTACAGATGCTTCTGGATCCCATGGGTGGTATTGTCATGACCAATGATGGCAATGCCATTCTGAGAGAGGTGATCATGAACTCTGATTTGTCAACTAAGATGTCTGTTTTGTATTTATTAAATATTAACATAATGTTCTCGCTTTGGCATTCAGATCCAGGTCCAGCACCCTGCTGCCAAGTCCATGATTGAGATTAGCCGCACACAAGATGAGGAGGTTGGAGATGGGACCACCTCTGTCATTATTCTGGGTGAGGGTCATCTGTGTTCTCATTGCATGTCAGTAGTACAGAGTCTGTGTAACCATAGAAAAATACAGAAAGAATTAGGTGTTGGAATAAATGTTTACTTGAATAACTACTTTCCTAATTTAGTAATATTAAAACAATATTACTGAAAATCAGTAATATTGTAAATCATATAATTATTACATAAATAAATCTTATAGATACATTTATTTGTTAACTATTTTATAAATTTTAATAGGATTTGAGCATGTCAAATGCTAATGTAACGTTCTGTGTATAGCGGGTGAGATGCTGTCTGTGGCTGAGCAGTTTCTGGAACAGCAGATGCATCCTACCGTGGTGATCAGTGCATACAGACAGGCTCTGGATGACATGTTGAACATACTCAAAGACATCAGGTAATCACACACACACACAAACAGTTTAATTGTTCTGTATGAGCTCTCAATCATTAAGCAGCTGAGGTTGATTGGTAGGTGGATGATTGGCTGTGGTGGGCTGAGATGTTCCTGTGCTCTGGAGTCTAACAGTTTCTCTGCTACCTCTTATCTTTCTCAGCACCCCAGTAGATGTGAATAATCGTGACATGATGTTGAAGATAATAAACTCCGCCATCAATACCAAAGCGCTCAGCCGCTGGTCCACCTTGGCCTGTAACATCGCTCTAGATGCTGTCCGTACTGTTGAGCTGGAGGAAAACGGACGCAAGGAGATCGACATTAAGAATTATGCCAAAGTCGAGAAGGTAGGACACGGCGGAGAGGATTTTTAATTATTTTGGGCTTACTTCTCTTATTTTAAAGTCAACATGAAATTAAAGTACATCATGTACAGTAGTGGCAAAAAGTGATGTCTGGCCTAGGAAATTTGACATCTTCACCCTTTATTTAAATATTATAAAAAATGTGTTAAAGATTTTGTAAGCATTCTACGTAGTTGTGTTTGGAGTCGATTGTTTTATTTGTGATAACGCAATTAAACATGCCAAATTGTGTGGACATAATTTTTGGCCAGGCTGTCATAAAAAGAATTTATGAAAACAATGAAATATTAACAACTGAGTATGTTGTAGTCAATACTTTTCCCTATGAGATGTTTTTTCTATGCATTTTTTTTTTTTTGCATTTGCATTTGCAGTATAAAACCTGTAGCTGTAGTTTCTTTTTTGCCAAATCATTTTGTCAGATAAATACCTTAACCAAGTTTAGTTAAAGGGTTAGTTCACCCAAAAATGAAAATTCTGTAATTTATTACTCATGCTCTTGCTGTTCCACACCCGTAAGACCTTCGTTGATCTTCGGAACACAAATTAAGATATTTTAGTTGAAATCCAATGGCTCAGTGAGGCCTGCATAGGGAGCAATGACATTTCCTCTCTCAAGATCCATAAAGGTACTAAAATCATATTTAAATCAGTTCATGTGAGTACAGTGGTTCAATATTAATATTATAAAGCGACGAGAATATTTTTGGTGCGCCAAAAAAAAACAAAATAACGGCTTATATAGTGATGGCCGATTTCAAAACACTGCTTCAGGAAGCATTGGAGCATTATTAATTGTGTGAAACTTTGTGTGAATTGTGTGAAACTGTGTGTGTGTGTGTATAGGTGCCTGGTGGCTTTATCGAGGACTCGTGTGTGCTGAAGGGGGTGATGGTAAACAAGGATGTAACTCATCCCCGTATGCGAAGACTGATTAAGAACCCCAGAATTGTTCTGCTGGACTGCTCTCTGGAGTACAAGAAGGGTGAGAGTCAGGTGAGGTTTTGTCTGAATCCATAAATCCCTATGAATATGTTTACAGACTTTGTAAAACCCTAACCTTTGACCCTCTCTTTCCCCCCTCAGACTGATATTGAGATCACTCGTGAGGAAGACTTTGCCCGCATCCTGCAGATGGAGGAAGAGTACATCCAGCAGATCTGTGAAGAAATCATTCGTCTCAAACCTGACCTGATCTTCACTGAGAAGGGCATATCTGGTACTTATGAGCACTCATGCAGTCATGTGTTTATGAGAAGGAATGATAATCCGTTCAGATCACATGTGAGTTGTTCATTTCTTTGTCATTTCTCTAGATCTGGCTCAGCACTATCTGATGAAAGCAAACATCACTGCAATCCGTCGCGTCAGAAAGACAGACAACAACCGCATTGCAAGGTGCAGAAATATCTGCTTTTGTCGATATATTTTATTTTTCTTCGTAATTTATTGCATAAAGGGTTATTTTGCCAGAGGTACATGCACAAAGTGAACCGTTTTCTTTGTTCTAAGGTTCCCATGGTCATGGGAAAACCTGGAAATAAAAGATTTTTACATTTTAAACTACCTTTCTTTTAAATGAATTTGTCAAGTTCTTTTGCAAATCGGCACTAATGATTCATCAATGAATGGTTCTGTTATTTTAGTCTTTATATACAGCTATAATATTTTCATATTTTATTTTTATATTTTCAGTTTTCATTGTAATTTGGTTATGTGCCTGTGTAATTTTTTTTATTTTTTTTATTTTTTGTTAGTTTTTAATTATTTTTGTTTTAGTACTTCAATGTAAACTTATTTCAGTTATTTGCCATGGCAACATTTCCAATTTTCAAGTTTTTCATCTGTTTATATTTCATTTTATTTTACTTATTTAGCTTAATTTCAGTTACCCAAAACAAATGTAATAGTTACAACTGATGATTCTGAATCAAAATGATTAAAAATCCTGAACCAGTAATCAAAAACTACTGGAGAAGTTATGAAAATGTATTGGTCAAAAAGTGTGGCAACCCTTTTAAGTGTATGTCTGCTTGTCTCTCTCAGAGCATGTGGGGCACGTATTGCCAGCAGAACGGACGAGCTCCGTGAAGAGGATGTGGGAATGGGAGCTGGCCTGTTTGAAGTGAAGAAGATCGGCGATGAGTATTTCACCTTTGTGACAGAGTGTAAAGACCCCAAAGCCTGTACCATTCTGCTAAGAGGAGCCAGCAAAGAGATCTTAGCGGTGAGAGACGACAAGAAGAGGGTACCAGAGAGATAAGAACTCTGGGGCCATTGTTAAAAATTCATGACAGTGCAGCGCTCAGAGGAAGATTAATGAAAATGTGTTTTAATCGTTATAAAGAGTCTCACAAAGGTCTCTATAGTCAGAGCAGGCCTCAGGAAGAGGTGCTTAGATATTTCAACAGGCCATTTGTTGAATATTTGATCAGCTCAGCCAGAGTTCTCTGGTACCAGGGGATTTTGCGCAGGTTAATTGACTTGTCACATTTTGACTGATGATCTTTCTCTGCTTTCTCAGGAAGTGGAGCGAAACCTACAGGATGCCATGCAGGTCTGTCGTAATGTCCTGTTGGACCCGTATCTGTTGCCAGGCGGTGGAGCAGTGGAGATGGATGTGTCCCGTCGGCTGATGGAGCGTTCGCGAGCAATGACCGGTGTGGAGCAGTGGCCGTACCGCGCTGTGGCTAATGCCCTGGAGGTCATCCCACGCACGCTTATCCAGAACTGTGGAGCATCAGCAATACGTGTGCTCACTTCCCTTAGGGTATGTTGATTAAAAAAAAAAAATGCACATTTTTATTCTTGCATTTTTCTGTCAGCACGTTGCTGCCTCTCCTGAGTAACTGACACTCAATTAAAGTGTTTCTGACGTCTCTGTCTCTTTTCCAGGCCAAGCACACTCAGGAGGGCAACACCTCATGGGGTGTCAATGGAGAGACAGGAACTCTTGCTGATATGGAGCAGCTGGGGATCTGTGAACCGCTGGCAGTTAAAGCTCAAACCTACAAAACTGCAGTGGAGGTAAAGACAAACTGAGAAACTGCTTTAACAGGGTCACTGCAGATCCTTAAGTTTTATCAAATTTAAAGGGTTCACCCAAAAATGAAAATTATCCCATAATTTACTTACCCTCAAGACATCCTAGGTGTATGAATTTCTTCTTTCAATTTTATAATGGGAGTGAATAGTAACCAATATTTTGAAGCCCCAAAAAAGCACATCCATCCATCATAAAAGTAATCCATATGACTCCAGGGGGTTAATAAAGGCCTTCTGAAGTGAAGTGAAGTGAAGTGAAGCGATGCATTTTGTAAGAAAAATATCCATATTTGATGGATGGATGTGCTTTTTTGGGCTTCAAAATATCGGTTACTATTCACTCCCATTATAAAGCTTGGAAGAGCCTGAATATTTTTTAATATAACTCCTATTGTGTTTGACTGAAAGAAGAATTTTTAGGAGAACTAACCCTTTAAGGCCAAAAGGTCTTAAATGGTATAAGAAAAATCTTAATTATTATTTCAAGAGGACATGTGATTATTAATCTTCAAAAGACTATGAAACTTGCAGCACTCACATTTAATTAAAGTAAAAACACAATGCTGCTTCAGCATTATATGAATGTATATTTGTCTTCAGAAATCTTTCAGTAGCATTTTCTTTTCATCTTGCCTCCATATAATGCCCAATGATTTGCATACAGGGGTCGATTAATTGAATAACCTAATGATTATTTCAGAGCCGCCATTATTGGGGAACATAACCAATGCGACAAATATATGACCCCTTTTAAATGATTATTTTTACAGTCACTTTACGGTTTAGTTTGATAGACATTGTCCTACACTGCTCATGTTACTAATTTTATTTCTGCAGGTTTTAAAACAACTTTAGCTGTTGATTTAAAAAAAAAAAAAAAAAAACNTACCTTAATTTTAAACACCTGGAGGAATGTTTTTTTTTATATGACTTAACAAATTTTCTCTCTTTTCATTTAGACGGCCATCCTGTTACTGCGCATTGATGACATTGTTTCTGGTCACAAGAAGAAGGGAGATAACCAGTCTGGTGGAGCGCCGATGGAGGAACAGTAGAGAGAACAGGAGATAGAGGATGAAGGAACACGAGTACAGAAAGGACAGTAATGCAGCAAATGAAGAGCAAATATACACAAGCATTTATCTGTGCGAAACACCATTCTCCAACACAACGTTCTCATCAGAAAGCCATTTGCACTGTTGCTTTGTGTTGTCATTAGGCCTGAAGCTCTTCTCACTCATTTTTTTTCTCCTCTGGCAAAAGAAACAACTCTGGATTGGATTAGGATGTGTTTGTGCTAGTATCTCTGTGCTTCACTTTGCTGGTATTGTTACTTTGTATTTCCTACCGGTGATAAATTTCAATATCTAACCATGTTGCGTTGAATTTTTTGCTTTGTGCTGAAACCCTACAAATTGTACATAAATTAAGGTATTTATAGCACCTTGGAAGTTTAGCATGATTCCATGATTTGTAGGGCAATTAAAAAAAATCAAGAAAGCTGCAACCTTTGCAAACAAAACCACACTATTTTAAGATTTATTTGAAAAAAAGTTTACATGCATCGAATTTCAACTTCCATTTTCCCAAATAAACACTTAACAATAAGGTTCAATTCAATAGCATGCATTAGTTATCATGAACCTACAATGAACAAAGTTTACTACATTAATGTAGGTTCATATAAATATACTATTCATTCATGATATATTAATACAAATGCTAAGAATGTTTAATACATGTGGAAACAAACATTAAAAGCTAACGTGAAAGTACGTTGACTTACTTTATTATTAGATGCTGTAACTCTTGGTTAGTGTATAGACCCTTATTGTAAAGTGTTACCAGTTTCTGCATTTAATATTTAATGCAGATATTTTGTCAACAAATATCATTGAGGCGCCACACATTAATAGAAACACTGTTTTGAAAACATTTTTGGATGTTTTTTGCTACCAAACACAGCATTTACAATATGTTAGTAACTGTTGCTGTAAAAGAATACAATAAAAAACATTGAAATAGTACAGTTGAATAGGTTACATTTGATTTTATTGGTCCACTTTAGACATTCTACTAACTATAAGTAACTTCGCAACTACGTGTCAACTAGCAGTCATTAGCATATTATTAGTAGACTGGCTGCTTAATATCTGCTAAAACTTTATTTTGATTGTCCCCCAATAGACATTCTACTAACTATAAATAACATGTCGACTTATTCTATTAACCCTAACCTAACAGTACTCTGAGTTGACATGTAGTTGAAAAGTTAGTAGAATGTCTAAAGTGGACCATTGAAATATGTAACCATTTAATAAATTACAGTTCTTTCTAAATCATTACCCTTAAAATATATTATACTCTTGATTTTTTTTTACTGTAGTTTTGTACTGATAAAGAAAAATACAACAAACAACAAATTCAAGTGTTCAGCTTCCCCTAACTTCAAATCTTCTAGAAGGGAAGAGCACCAATAAATGACGTGAAGATCAGTTAATCCACAAGTCTGCATTGGTTGCATGTTATTTGACAATATTTCAAATGCAAAAATTAAGCATTTGTGTCACTGAATGGCACTCAGACCTAATCGGTCATTATCACCACAAGTATTGAATCTGTCTGCAGTGCTTGCCTAGAGACAAATTACATTCAAATTTACCCAGACTATCAATCATGGGTTGCAATATCCACCATTCACACTTAAGGACAGCATGCTATAGATTTGTGATCATGAGAGAGTGATGAGGACGTCACCCCTGGGCTCGCTCTCCTGTCTCTGGGTCCACTCCACTGTCCAGATCTGACAGAAAAATAGGAAAAGCATAAAAATGATCCTTTACAAAATATGTATCGGGCATATAAAGTGATAGCATACATCACTGCCAGAGCCAAGGTCTGCTTCTCTTACCCATGATTGTATTGTTGGAAGACAGGCGGCATTGGTGGTTAATGAGGCTGAAGTTGGAAGGTCCTGGATTGTCTGATACTGTGTAACTCGAACCAGTTGGTGGATCCATATCTGTGTCCATGGCTGTTCAGATGGAGGGGGAACAATAGCTTTAATAATAATTTAATACCATGCATGCATATCATTAACTCTGTGTGTCACATTTGGAACCAACTAGTTAAAAGTCATTTTAAAACAGAATTGCTGTTAGTTGATTTTATCATCAAATGCAATAAAACTGGACAATATTGAGGTCTCTCTCTCTTTCTAGCTTAATATAAATATTTAAAAATGTTATATTTAAATATATTTCAATATTTATATTAAGATTNTATTAAGATTTAAATGTTAATATTATATATAAAAGATTTAAAAATACATTTTATATTGAATTAAGATTTATTAAAATGTACACATGTATTTAAAGATTACAAACTGCACTTTTTAAAAAAATTTTGCTGACGTTAATCACGTAAACTGCTAGTTGTTGCAACGAAATTGTTACATTCACGCTGACCGGAGAACTCTTGCAGGTGTGAAGCAGACTGTGGGGGTCTTGAGAAGGTCTCGAGTCTCTCGACGTCGACGGCTCTGCTGATACCGCAGTCTGACACGGAGGCTCGTGCCTGAGGCGGGGTTTCACACGTTCGCCATTGGCCTCCAGTGGGCATTAACGTGCTCCTGGAGTCTGTTGAATGCGGTTGATAAAACAAGTGTATTACATAACTTTATTTCCAACTTCCGATAGGCAGCTGGCATAATGAACAAAAAAATTACTCGTAAGCAATTCAACAAATCAACTAAATGCACTTAAGTGTCAAAACGATCGTCGAGGGTAAAGGCAGACTTATATTGGGATAAATGTCTTGCATTTCAAACCATAACTTTATCCCTTCAAAACAAATCTTCAAGAGCACATTTTTTATTATTTTTTAATTATTTACACTTGTGGTGGGTTTTAATTGCTTGCATGAATTAAACAATTGATAAATCAAGTTATTACATCGGTCTTCTTACCATTGCACATGTTTCTCCTTAGCTTTCGAAATGGGCAGTTTTCCCTCACCCGAAACGGACAAGCGCTGTGTTTCCTTCGGCCTTGAGATGACATTCTGGCTCAGACTGATACAGTATGATATAAATGTATTATCATTAAAGTGCTGGTGGTCTGCCGTCAACTTTCCATGTATTCAAACTGTCAAATGACAACAGGTAAAAGGAAATATTTTTTGCCCTCCGACAAAAATTGGACTAGGACTTGAAGAACAGGTTAGAGAGGACCACCGTCACAAGCACTGAACTGCGTTTTTATATTTAATTTATGAACAAAGTCATTCACAGAAAGGATAGTCAAGACTGGTTCTGTTTAAAAAAATGTTTATGAAAATATAACAGGAATTAATTCAAGCTTAATACAGTCATTTGCGCTAAACAGGTTATGTCCTTGCAGCTTTGATTTAATTACAACTACTTAATTACAAGCTCTTTTCAGATAACTATAGTTATAGCTTTCTATAGCTTTTTACAAATATGTTAAAAATCTATGTCTACACTTTGCTCAAAGTAAACATCACACAGCCCTTAAATTAGTAAAGGGAGATAAAGGAGTGGCTATGGAAAATTACAAGTTTGGGCAAGCCACTAACTTCACACACCACACAATATTTTAGACTTGAATAAGCAAACAATGCCTAACCAAATTTTAAAAAATACATACTTGTGGAATAAATATTTGGAATTTTGTTTTCTTCTCGTTGACATTCACATCTTAAAATAGATGAATTTGAACCATATGGAGCTGTTAAGATTGATGAAGAAGCTTATTCTACACCTGCTTGTTCATGTTTGGCTATACTAAAGGGTAGTTCATTTTAATTCGCAGTTTAGTGTTTAAAGCTTCACTACACAACTTCTATTTATAAGTTAGTTCTAGAACAAAAAAACAAAACAAAAACAGATTCCCCCTTTGTTCCACACCTCCTTTCTCTCCCTTGACTGGAGTTCTGGCAAATTTGACTCTCCTGGTCATGATATAGAAGTAATCAGGAAAGCAAAGAATAGGAATGAAAAATGAAAATCACAGTTTGATTAAACATTCACAGACACAAATGTCTCGTAGTCCAATTTAAGTTGGCTCTAAGCCTACAGAGATCTGGTCTACATTTGGCAGTAGCAGAGGTGTCAGATGTGGCTTGTTTAGCCCCAGAATCTCTGTTTGGTTTGAGGAACAGGTTGTTCTGGGATGTCCGAGGCGAAAATGGAGCCTGCGGAGTCAGAGAGGAAGATGAAGTAGAGGTTGGCCACCAGCATAGCCAACATCGGCAGAAATGAGAACCCAAAGCCAACACCTCTCAAACTGCTGCCACACGATGCTGCAACCCAGTACAGCAGCCTGCGATAGACACAAAGACACACACACACACTCAATTAAAAAACATAATAAAAAGTATTGTTAATACACATTGAATATCTCAGATTAAAAATGAAATTAAAAACTGAAATCTACAGTATGACAGGGTTTCTGCAGTTTTTATGAAGGTCAATTTAAGTTTGAGGATGATTCAGACAAAACTGCATTTTCTTTTTTTCCAAGGAAAATGTAGGTGTCTTTCCAAAAAGGACACATGGAGACTCCAAAATGACACCTTATATCCAAATGAAATAAAGAGGCCATTTAATTCAAAAACTACTGTGCAAACCAAAGAGCACATTAAAAAACATTAAACATTACATAAAAAAAAAAAAAAAACGTTTTAAATTAACTTTTTAAAATGCTCATGTTTTGACCAGTCTGTATTTCATTCAGCACTGGCATGGCTGAGAAACAATCTCTGAATATGAAAGGTTGTTTTTAATGCTAAATACACACTGGAATTAATAATTTTTGAAAACCGAGTCTCTCCACCATCTCTGATGGGTTTAGCGCTGTTTTGGACTGACTGCTTGAATGGATTCGCTTACTAGATCCTTGGACAGAAAACTTTCCCAGAGTTTAGCTGTTTTAAATGATCGGAACTGCAAAACAGAGATGCTAAAACACAACATGTCTCTTGTCAAAAAACCTGCTTCTTTTCGCTTTTTAAACTATTATTTATAAAAATTCTGTCATTTACTCACCCTCAAGTCATTCCAAACCTGTATTAATTTCTTTTTTCAAAAGAAGATATTTTGAAGAAGAAGGGTAACCAAACAGTTGGTGGGCCACATAGTCTTCGATAGTATGGAGAAGAAAAAAATACTATGGAAGTAAATGGGGTCCATCAACTGTTTAGTTACTGACATTCTTTAAAATATATTCTTTTATGTTCAGCAGAAGAAACAAGTTCATACAGGTGACTTGGGGGTGAGTAAATGATGACTTTTCATTTTCAATTTCATTTCCTTTTCAGTTTTGGGTGAACTATCCCTTTAAGGTTTTTAGCTTTTAAAATGTAAGTTATATAGTTCATGAAGAGTAATTGATTAATTAATATAAATAGTATGAATGAAAGTATGAATTAATGCATCTTCATTTAAAAGATATTTCTATTGGAATACAGAACATAAATACTGAGGAAGATATACATTTTTTTGCAATGCATGCAACATTTAATGCCATGACTTTATGAATTTAAGACTTTTTGCACTGATTTAAGACCTTTTTAAGGCCTTAATTTGTGTAGGGCAAATTAAGACTTTTTAAAGACCCGCAGAAACCCTGGTATAAATAAATTAAGTTTAGCTTTAAAAAAAAACCCCAAAACAAACAAAAAAAAACTTCAAAATAAAGATGACAAAAAAATTTTATTTTAAAAATTTGTCATTGCCAATCACTAGATGTGTCTGAAATGTCTGAGCACATGTTTGCAGCCTTTTCTAAATCAGAGATTCAGTCCTGTAAGTTTAAGGAGGGATTCTGTACCTGCCAAAGGCAAAGACAATGGTGAGAAGAGGAATTAGTTTCAGCAGATCCTGATTCAGGTAAGCAGCCATGACAGCCAGTTGGAGGAAGTAAAGGAGGAAGAGGGAGATGGAATCCTCCACGTAGCGCTGGTGAACTGCCACCTGCTTAACTTCTCTCTCCCCCTCAAACCGTGGCTTCAAGGAACGATACCACAGACGAGACACACCTAGTACCAACATACCTAAGAGTGGATAGAAAGAACAGAACAACAGTTTCAAAACAGCTCTGAATGAATGTACGAATGAATGAACACAAAGATAAGCTATATCTATCAATGTCAAGTCATCTTAATAGAGTTACAACAGCCCTGTATTCATCTGGGTGCCTCCTGCTTACCAAGGACAATAGGTATGACTGCAAAAACAGAGCAGCGCAGTGTGTAGACCAGCCTTAGGGGGGCACTGTCAAGCAGAGGGGCATCAAAGGGCAGGAAGACGTAGCCTCCCCACACCAACAAGGGGAAGATCAAAGCTGAAGTGAACATGGACGCACCCAGTTTAAGAGCATCACGACTAGATCCACCAAAGTCACCTGGGAGGGAGAAAAAAAAAAAAAAGATTAAATCTTACATGCTTTTATAAAAGTACATTTAAAAAAAAATTCCTACCATTCCTTTTTTTTTTGTGAGATTTTACATACAATTGGTAAAAGTCAGGGATGCAATATTAACATTCCTGTATGTAAATAAATTAAAAATAAAACTATAAAAACTAAAGTCAGTTAAATGCAACAAATGATTTTAGGCATCATATTATCATAATATACAGTATAAATGAATATTCAAAATACATATGGCAAAGACCTAACAGTGTTATTAAATTATTAGTGTTTTAAAGATTCATTTTAAATGAGTATAGATGGCAAAGGTCATTTAAATGTAAAAATAAGGGGAATGTTCATGCACAATTAAATAACCAATATAATTTTTATATTCAAATTTAAGATTTTCATGCTTTTTTCCAACACTCTTAAAAATAAAGGTTCTATTTTATTTTTTTGCAGCCACAGGAGAACCATTTTTTGGTTCCATAAATAACCTTTCAGTGAACAGCTTTCTTAGTGTGAAGAACATTTTAATAATTTAAAGAATCTTTTGTGCAATGGAAAGGTCCCATGAATGTTTTAGGTTCACATGGAACCATCGATGTTAATACAGAACCTTTATTCTTAAGAATGAATTGCATTCAAGACATACATTTGACCAGTTCATGCATTCCTGGGAATTGAACCTATGACCTTGCCGTTGCTAGCGCCATGCTGTTGTTTGAGCTACAGTAATGCATATCACCCTATATTGGGCTGATACAGTTAGGAAACACTTCATGAATTAATGATTTAACTTACAGCAGCGTGATTTGGATGTGATTGGCCAGTCGTGGTAATAGTCTTCTAGTGGTGTTCCATGTGTCCCATGCGTCCCGAGGAAGGGGCTTCTCTGTTCTTCATCATCTCTCCATTGGTCTGCAGCCTCCTGCTGGCTGGTGGAGCGCAGGATGGTGATGCTGGGGCTGAAGACTCGGGCTGCGTTCTCTGGCATTATGTTAATCTCCTGCACCTCTATTTCTGAACAGGTGCTTTTCACTCCATTTCTCAGTTCAAAGTCAGAGATGCTCTCTTTCCCCATCTTAATTTCTCTCCATTCTTCACCTGTCTTCCTCTTCTCTCCCATCCCAAACTCCTCCCTCTCACTCTCAGTCCGACTCACTCCGCCCCGGAGCGAGATGCAATCTGATCTCATGCTTGCGCTCTCTCCATCCTGGACTGGCAGAATCTGTGGTTCAGGTTTATTCTCAGGCCACTGTAGAGTACTGGGTTCCATATTTGCAGACTTGATCATTTCCTCTTCCTCTTCCTTCACCTCATTGCTGTTCACATCCTTTGTTAACTTGTCCACATCTGCTACCCATTCAGGTGTTTGAAGCACCATTGCTGGTCTAGGAGGGCCCGTGTCCATTGTCCCTGGTCCTGAATACAGAAATTCTGGCAGTGAATGAAATGGAGAAGCAGGAAAAAGCCTGACTGAGTAATTTTGTAAGAGGTTTAAATTCTGTGAAAGGTCATCTCCTACAGGAACCAATATGTAATGAATTATAGGGAGAATAAATTTTGAAATGTATTCATATTACAGCAAAGCAGAGCAAGAACTTACCCAAACCTAGACTCTAACTTCAGTCTACTGTCTGAACCACAAGATTACATTATTATATTCGCTTTTAAATAAATACACGAAAGTAAAATAGATAAGCTAGTATCACCTTGAAAATTTACCTCAGTTATTATTATAATACATACAGTAGCTCTATAGTTAAAACTGTGATATTTTTAGTCAAGACTATCATTATCAAAGACAAATTAAAGTAACTATGTCCTGACATTTCACCCTACCTGCCAAATTGTCCAACCAGGGCTAACTGCACATGCGCACATCAATATTGCGCATTGTATTTAAAAAAAATATTTGCATTGTTTTAAGGGTAAATTTAGGGTAGGGGTAGGTATGGATGTTAATAAAGCTTCAAACCACATGAATAGCATTTTTCACCGTCGAATTGTGCTACCTACTATTTTAATGGGAAGAGACTAAATCTGACAAGGTAGGACAAATCGACACAACACCAGGTTTCACAGACAAGGTTTAAAGGAATAGTTCACCCAAAAATGAAAATTCTGTTATTATTTACTTACCCTAAAGTTGTTCCAAACCTGTATACATTTCTTTCTTCTGCTGAACACAAAAGATGATATTTTGAAAAATGTCGGAAACCAAATAGTTAATGGGCCCCATTGACTATCATAATATGTTTTTTTCACACTATGGAAGTCACCCACATTCTTCAAAATATCTTCTTTTGTGTTCAGAAGTAAAATAAAAAAATCATACAGGTTTGGAACAACTTGAGGGTGAGTAAATAATGACAGAATATTTGGATTAACTATCCTTTGAAGCTTGTCCCATGACTAAAATGCATGATTGAGCTGTCTTAATTGAAATGAACTTGCACTGACATATCTTAAAATACCTCAGTGCCATTGTTTTGTCTAAAGACGCACACAAGTTTTTTTTTTCGTTTTTTTTCTAAGGCACGTTTAAAAAAAAAAGCTACTTAAATGTCCTAATTTAATGAAGGCCTACTCCTGGCTTAATCTATGCCCAATGATGTATATATATAAAAAGTTCATGGTAGTAGATTATGAAAAATAATTGGCTAAATTGTTAAAATTATAAAAATACTAACTATAAATAAGCTATCAAACTCGTAAAAGGAAGTTGAGTTCCCCAATTTATTAAGCCAATGGAATATTTATTTAGCATGAAATTAGGTCATACGACATTTAAGCCATAATAATAAGTGTCACTATACCTTACTCTCGTATTTAAGTTAGCCCGATTAGTTCGCAGACGAAAAACTGAGACAACGCGAGCGAGGCCTCAAAACAACATGGACACATGATCACATTAACAAAACGGGTTCAGAAGAACCACATAATAACTCTAAACGACAGTCCTTAGGCTATTCTCAGGTTGTTATTGTCTACAGGACACATCTGATCTTCATTGTGTGCAACGAGCCTTATTTTAATAATGAGAAGACGAAGATTCCTTAACCAGGCCAAAATGAGTGTATTTGACATGTCAAAACTGTCGAAACGGTAAAACGCGCTGCAGCGACACGGCTTGTGGAACATTTATGATGTGAAGTAAAACTTTATAATGTGCTCACCCAGGTTTCAACGCAGGATATTTTCTTTGCAGGTTGTTTTTCCTCTATTGAAATGAAAGTCCCGTAGCGGAAGTTCAGGTGTGTCCAGGTGAAGTTTGTTAAAGGGACAGACTCTTAAAGGGGAAGTTTGTCTCTGTCAGGTTCTTACAGTGTCATCAGCGTGTTTGCACTATGAGCCTCTTTACACATGCATAAACTCAAGTGAAGTGTGTAGCCCTGTTCATAAATGTATACATACACATATATATCTATCCGTATTACTTTATTAATCATTTTGTGTTATTAACTCTGTAGATAAAATCCAAAGCAAACCAAAGGGTTTTGGCAAGTGTGTAGATATTAAGTAGTTTAATTATAGAACTATGTGTACTATACAATTACATTAATTGTATAATTATAGATTACTGCCACAAGTTCGTACAGCACAATTACAGAAAATAATTTCCCCTGAAATTTCCTGCAGAAACCAGCTTAAGGTTGTTTTTTGGTCTTTGGCTAGTAGGTTTCCTGGTTGAAAAGTGCCTCAAAACCCCTCTAAAACCATCAAAACAGACCAGCCCACCTTAAAGGGTTAGTTCACCCAAAAATGAAAATTCTGCAATTAATTACTGACCCTCATGTGGTTCCAAACCCGTGACAATTTCGTTCATCTTTGGAACACAAATGAAGATCTTTTTGATGAAATCTGAGAGCTTTCTGTCCCTCCATAGACAGCTATGTGACTACCACATTGATGTTTCAAAAAGTTCATAAAGAGAAAGTAAAACTGATCCATAATTGAATGGTTTAGTCTTAATTTTCTGAAGAGACACAATCGCTTTATATGATGAACAGTTTGAATTTAGAATTTTATTCACATTCATCAACTCACATCAGTTGTGGTAAACAAAAGCTCAAGCATGTTTGCTTGACGCGTGAGAGAACCAATGAGGTTCATTGGTTCATTCTCGTGTGTTATGCAGCACGTTTGAGCTTGCGGAAGAGGTTTGTTTATATTTTTTTTTTAATAGGAATTATAATGTTCATTGATACCATTGATAATTTGAAGTTTCAAAAGGTCATTCGGTTTAACCGTCCAAAGGCCAATACAGCCATTTAATTTGTGATTAAAATATCTTAAAATGTAATAAATGAATATATTTTTTATTCTGGCATGATTTTATAACATTGTATACCAACATAGTGCAAAATGGTATTAAAATTTTGTGTAGAAGTCATTGCTTTGTTGTGAGAAAGAATTTCCGGAAAAATTTATTTTTTATTGATGTCATTCGGAGTAACCAATATAAAGGGACCAAGTCATGCAGTCAATATCATGCGACAGGATGGGACATCATTCAAACACCGGCAAAGGACCACACGGTCATGAAGCAAAGTAACTAACTCTCTCTTTTCTATTTGAAAAATTCACGTTTTCAATTGCTCATACGCATGTCCCGAAATATCAGGTCATTCAGTAAAACTGCTAAAAAAAAAACCATGGAAAACTTGTACTAAATATAAAATGTTTGATTGTCCTTTTGCTAACTAGCTAGATATCAGCCTGTTACCATTGTTTGAAAATATCGTCAATCGGTAAAACCGAAATGTCATTTGGTAAAACCGAAATGTTGGTTAAACCGAATGACTTTTTTGGTGACAAATTTTGTCCATCTCATAAAAAAATGACAAAAGCAGTGTTAACTGATTATAAAAACCACATAATCTCATTGTTAACACCTAATAAAACTTCAAAATTATATCTCCATTATATTTTTTGACACTTTTAAAAACCTTATTTGCAATGAGTCCATCTAGAGAATCAAATATGAAAGGTGATGGAGACTTACAGTATCTCACAGAAGTGAGTACACCCCTCACATTTTTGTAAATATTTTATTATATCTTTTCATGTGACAACACAAATGATACTTTGCTACAATGTAAATTAGTGAGTGTACAGCTTGTATAACAGTGTAAATTTGCTGTCTCCTCAAAATAGCTCAACACACAGCCATTAATGTCTAAACCGCTGACCACAAAAGTGAGTAAACCCTAAGTGAAAATGTCCAAATTGGGCCCAAAGTGTCAATATTTTGTGTGGCCACCATTATTTTCCAGCACTGCCTTAACCCTCTTGAGCATGGAGTTCACCAGAGCTTCACAGGTTGCCACTGGAGTCCTCTTCCACTCCTCCATGACGGCATCACGGAGCTGGTGGAAGTTAGAGACCTTGCGCTCCTCCACCTACCGTTTGAGGATGCCCCACAGATGCTCAATAGGGTTTAGGTACCCTCAGCTTCTTTAGCAAGGCAGTGGTCATCCTGGAGGTGTGTTTGGGGTCGTTATCATGTTGGAATACTGCCCTGCAGCCCAGTCTCTGAAGGGAGGGGATTATGCTCTGCTTCAGTATGTCACAGTACATGTTGGCATTCATGGTTCCCTCAATGAACTGTAGCTCCCCAGTGCCGGCAGCACTCATGCAGCCCCAGACCATGTCACTCCCACCACCATGCTTGACTGTAGGCAAGACACACTTGTCTTTGTACTCCTCACCTGGTTGCCGCCACACACTCTTGACACCATCTGAACCAAATAAGTTTATCTTGGTCTCATCAGACCACAGGACATGGTTCCAGTAATCCATGTCCTTAGTCTGCTTGTCTTCAGCAAACTGTTTGCGGGCTTTCTTGTGCATCATCTTTAGAAGAGGCTTCCTTCTGGCACGACAGCCATGCAGACCAATTTAATGCATTGTGCAGCTTTTGGTCTGGCGTATGACAGGCTGACCCCCCACCCCTTCAACCTCTGCAGCAATGCTGGCAGCACTCATACGTCTATTTTCCAAACACAACTTCTGGATATGATGCTGAGCACATGCACTCAACTTCTTTGATCGACCATGGCGAGGCCTGTTCTGAGTGGAACCTGTCCTGTTAAACCGCTGTATGGTTTTGGCCACCGTGCTGCAGCTCAGTTTCAGGGTCTTGGCAATCTTCTTATAGCCTATGCCATCTTTATGAAGAGCAACAATTCTTTTTTTCAGATCCTCAGAGAGTTCTTTGCCATGAGGTGCCATGTTGAACTTCCAGTGACCAGTATGAGGGAGAGCGATAACACCAAATTTAACACACCTGCTCCCCATTTACACCTGAGACCTTGTAACACTAACAAGTCACATGACACTGGGGAGAGAAAATGGCTAATTGGGCCCAATTTGGAAATTTTTACTCACTTGTACTCACTTTTGTGGCCAGCGGTTTAGACATTAATGGCTGTGTGTGGAGTTATTTTGAGGGGACAGCAAATTTACACTGTTATACAAGCTGTACACTCTCTACTTTACATTGTAGCAAAGTGTCATTTCTTCAGTGTTGTCACATGAAAAGATATAATAAAATATTTATAAAAATTTGAGGGGTGTATTCACTTCTGTGAGATACTGTATATGATTTATTTGAAAATAAATTTAACAGGTCACTCCTCTTTAGGTACTATCATTATGAAGGTAAAACAGTAGCAAAACCCGAGAGGTTGCTGATTTGAATGTGAGAACTTGTCATATTAATATTTGCATTTGTAAATTGAAATTTACACTCACAGCCCTGAAGTGAAAAGCTGAATGCCGTTTTATTGGTCAATGCCTGACCAATGAACAACGCCAGTGTACGCACTGTTTGTATACCATGAGAGGGTGCTATTTTTATTTAATTAATTAAATAATTAATTTTTTACAAAATTTTTAAATTGATTATTGAAATCTTTCTGCATTAACTCATTACATATTAAGAGAGCAAGAGAGAACGATAATAAATAAAGGTGTGCGTTTGTGTGTTGTAAAGTCAAATGTGTGTATGTGTGTGCATGGGGATATGGGTGAAAAGAAATCTGATTGGATATGACGTTACAGATAGTTAATGTTTAAAAAAAAAACAGGCTCAAAATGAGTAAACGCTCAATAAAACAGCTAAATTCGACTGAAACATTTGCAAAAGGGCCTAAAACCACTGAGTAGGGATGGAAAAATAAAGCCTCTTAAATATTTGAAGCTTTTCTCTAAACGTTTCGGGAAAGGTTTCAAAGCATCAAAAGTGTTGAAATAGTGCAATCCTGTAGCAGGTAAAATTTACAGCAGCCATAAACCTGAGATCGCAGCAGTTGTTTTATCCATCAAACACAAATAAAAGCCTGACAACGCTAAATGTGTTTATTTCAATAATATAATTCACATCTTAAGGTTTGGCAATAAATGAAATGGATCAACAAAAATAATAATTATAATAATTACTAATAATACATAGCCTACTACATAGTTTGATGCAAGTAAATTGTGCTGTAACTGGCTAGTTCTGTGCCCTGAGCTAAAAATCCCTGCTTTCATTAAAACATCATTAGTTTTAACTGAGTTTTATATTACAGTAAAAGAGTAGTTAAGTCGTTTATTGGTTGGAGTCAGCCAATGAAATGGGACATTTTTGTACGCGATGACATCACTACATAGAGCAGATCGCGCCGTTTTGGTGGGCCATGTAGCAGCCACCCAATAAACAACTTTACTACTCTTTTACTGTAATATAAAAAACCCGTTAAAACTAATGATGTTTCAATGAAAATATGTCTCATACATATGCAAATATTTATTACCGCATGCCAAGTCGCACTGGATGGCGTTGTTCATTGGTCAGGCATCAACCAATAAAACGGCTTCACCCTCCAAGCCCCCACCCCCCGTTCTGCTCTCTCACTTCTGCTTTCAAGTGCTCAAGTCAGTTTTGCAACAGGAACATCGCAAAAAGAGTAGCAAAAGTCAAAGCGCCAGGAATTGAACTTGTACTGCCAGTTCTGAGAGGTTGTAAGCGGCGACTTGAAGCTGTACAGCAAAACTGAAGTAAAGTGCAACAGTAAATCTGTCTCACACATTTGTGTCTGTCATTTTGTTTATGTGAATGCCATTTTCCACATTTGTAACTATTAATCTGCAACTACAACTTCGTAACACGGGTGTTTTGATTGTTGTCTGTGTGTGCAAATCGAAACATTCAGCTTTTCACTTCAGGGCTGTGAGTGTAAATTTCAATTTACAAATACAAATATTAATACGACAAGTTCTCACATTCAAATCAGCAACCTCTCGGGTTTTGCTACTGTTTTACCTTCATATATCATCAAATTGGTACGTCAGTGATTGTCACAGTAGTCAGTGTGTTTGTTTTCAACTACAAGATAAGGAAAATGTCCCAACAATACTACACTTGTACTCAAGACATAAGGAACATTGGTCATATTTTGCCATCTTCCGAGAACATAAATGTAAATTTAAATTATGATACTTCAAAAACAAATGAGGCTGAACAATATAGCACAAAAGATTGATTCAGTTCTGCACCGTTACAACGTTTCAATGAGAACATGATGTCAATGAAAGCCATGACCGTAAATGGCACAACATGCTTGATGAAGTAGCACTCCTCTCTCTACATTACATGTCTCATTACCTTTCCCTCTACAATAGGCCTGATTCATTTTGCACCACAGTACGCTGTTCTGAGCTCAAAGAGCCCCTGTGGGATGTGGTGCTGTAAAATGGAGCCGTCACAATTTTCCTGAGGTTGAGTGAAAGCACATCTGTACATGGTGGCATGAGAAGATGAAGACAGGTGACTTTGAGATGTTGTCTTGCTACATACTCCCTCCTGTGAAAGCTGCTGCCAGCATGTGTGCCTGCTGTTAGCATAATGCTAATGAAGGGGTTAAGGCTGTTTGCATGCTGTTCTGGAGGGTCGATCTGATGTCTTTCTCAACAGGAAAAAACGTTTTTGGGTCAAAAAGAGTCAGAGTGAAGGGATGAGTTTCCCCTGCCATCTGACCAGGTCTTTGAATTGGAACTTAATGATGTTATATGTGTGGTTTATGGAGTTGTTCATGAATAATGCATAGAATTACATGAATCAATCGATAATTGCAAAAACTCTTCTCATGCACCAGGGTTGTGCAGAATTCAGAAGTGGAGAATGAAAAATGTCTCCCTTTCAATTCCTGACTGAGAATTTGAATTGAATTGGCAACACCCCACAAGAAGTTGAATTGGAATAACAGAATTTACTGAATTGTGTTTTTGAAGATTCATCACTGGAAATACATTCTGGCAAAAGAGGTGTTCTTCCACCTCACCCATAAAAGTTCATTTTGAAATATGATGAAATTTATAAACTAAATACAAATTTCTATAGGTGACATGACACGACACTTTAAAAATGTTTGCTTTTCTAGTTCACTTTAATACTACATTTGAATTACAATTCTGCAATTTTGCTACCTCAATTCAAATTCAGCAGCTAAATTGGATTTTAAAAGTATCAATAAACATCCCTGTCATGCACATGTGCTTTCATTTCCATTTTAATGTTGTTTTATGTATTAAGACACTCACTAGGGTGAGATGTAAACATATCTTTTTTTTATTTGGAAACAAATATAAAAGCACATTAAAATGCAAAAGCCACTTGTAAACTACATGGCACATTTTCTCATAAAGTCACCAGCATCTCTCTGCATTTTAAAGGCTCAAATATACTGTACACACCACTCAGCTAAGACACAATGTGCATTGTGAGAACAGCAGGTCGGTGTCATTAAGAAATAACACCGCCACAATACTGACTCGAAAGCAATAGCTAAGTTGCACCTAAATGGCAATATTGACCTCCTCTGCACGCAAGACACATATCGCACCTGTTTATTTCAGCTTCATTTCTATTGAACATGTAAGTCAAGCAAATCACAGGTGAACCAGACTTTGAGAAGGAAAGAAACACTGTGCTGATAGCCCGGGCAGAACGGCAAACGTTTGATAGAACAGTCCATTTCAACATCAGCAAATACTGAAGAACAACAGAGAGGAAATCCGACTCATCCTATTAAGAACACTGTAGAGAGAGGCAGGGAAAGGACCTGGCAAATCAAACATTCAATTTACCCACAGAGGCTGGTAGGTCAGTACATTGATTGACATTTAGCTGAATAACAGCAGGGCCAGTTTCTCTGGCTGTTCTGTAAACACACGGATTTATAAGGCGCAAAGCTCAAGAGTCCCAAACCGAAGAGCTCAGAGAATGTAATCATCCTGGAACCAATGCACTGTGCTTTTATGATAAGTGTGGAATGAATCATTGAGAAATGGATTACCCTACTTTTTTTATTTTCCAATTTCGGAATTGTTAATTTGTCTTTCTTTGGACATAGAAAATAATTAACCATATTGTTTGTCTGTAATAAAGCTATTTGGCTGGTTTCGAACATAAAAGATTCATCGCTAAGACTTTTCAGCCATGCCGAACGTGACATCAGTGGTGGAAGCTATGAGTTGAAAAACCCTGTCAGAACACATGAGACATGAAAGTGGGTTTAAGTGCAGTTTTCAAATGGAAAATCCAGACCCACAAGTACACAAAACCACCATCACGGAACAACAACACTTGAGGGATACAGTCGGCTCTTGAGGTGGAGGAGGTGGTTGTGAGTGTCGGTGTGTATGTGTGTGTGTGCGCGTGTGAGGTAATCATCGCATGTCTCCTAGCCCGAAATCTGGCTAGCAGCTCAGGCAATGCGGTAGTCGAACGTGTCTTTTTCCATATAGTCTGTCCATGTGGAACTCGGCATGCTGCTGTACGGATCCAGAAGGATTCGGAAGCAGCGCACGATCAGCAGCCCCAGAAAGATGAAGAGGAGGAGGACGAAGACGAAGGCAGCCTTCTGTTCCAGCGTGAGGAAAGGGATGGGCTGGTTGGCCCCAGACGCAGACAGCGTGCTGCTGTGAAGATGCTCGGCCATCCTCTCCAGTTTGTCGGCACGGGTCAGGGGCACGTGGCCATTTTCGCCACATTCGTGATCAACAGGTTCTTGTTTAGAGCCATTCTGGAAACACACAAGATGATTAGGAAAAATCACAACAAGAACATGAAATATCATCAATATTACATTCATTTCAAAACAAATACTTCACATACATTCAGTTTGACGACCTAACAACATTATTGAGGATTCACAACAACAATTTCACAGTCGGTACAGGCCTCACGTTTAAAGACACACTGTTATATAAGATTAATGTGTACATGTTTTACAGAATTAAATCCTCCAGCTCACATTACGGATGCACATGAGTGGAATGATTCAGCTCGCTGAGGACAGTAAGTAGCCTTGAGTCAATTATCTCTCTCATCTTAAGGCGAGCGAATCCGTTTCTGACTGGTTTTGTCATGCCCCCTGATTCATTCTCTCAAAGCGTCGGTTTCTGTGGTAGTCGCTGACCCTTTAATGGTTCACTTCTTTGATGCCAGCGCTCACGATCTGCCCTGGCACTCCCTATAAAGCCTGGCTCAATTTCCCCAAACGTGAAGATTTCTCTTGTACAACGTGAAGTCGCACGCATGATATGGCAATGTGTTGTTCACAATCCAACCACATCAGCACTGGGTACCTGGGGTTTAGATTACAGAAACAAAGTGCCCGACACAAACACGTCTCCATTTGTGATTTTATTTATCGAATTTCCATGTAAATATCCAATCGATCCCTCCTAAAATCGGCTAAATTGCATTCTCACCACTCTGACAGTTGAACCAGTGACGTCTGTACACACACACACAGGGCTGTGAATGTAATGTAAGCATTAGTTTCTCACCTGTTGTTACTGAAGAGGATTCATCAGTGGGAGGGTGATGGAGACCCAAAATAAGCAGGGAGAGAGACGGCTTCCATCACGGCTGTCCGCCCAGAGACAGATGGTTGTCACAACTTTTTCAACCCAGCTCGTCGATTTGTTCAGCATTCAAAATAAAATCTGCGACTCTCCGCTTCCATTCCTCTCCTCTGTGGTCCAACTCCCTCTTTCCCTCACCAAGACGAGCATGTAGTGGTGTCACATCACCCATAGCAACCAGTTGCCATAGCAATCCCTCCAAGTGTGTTCAGTAAAGCTGAGCTGGTGAGAGACAAGTGTGATCCAGCCAAAGCGCAGTGTAAACGTGTGTTTCTGTGAAGGCGGAGGATTTAATACAGACCCACTGATGTGTGATAACAACAGTGGCTAAAAATAGTGGCCGCTTTTAACTTTGCAGGATTAACACATTTTAATACGTCTCTACTACAAGCTGTGCATGAATGTCAGCCAATCAGCTTAAATGGGGAATGTCATGCTTTCAGACATGCTGCTGTCATTTGATATGTCTGTGTGTACGTACACCCAGTCTCCATATCTTCAGCACTGTCAGTAGAAACACAGTCTGTACGAGTTCTATAAATGTAGGTGTATAAACTGGATATATTTAAACATTAGTGATAGATCAGCTGACTGACTGATTTATTTATTTACTGTGTGATTGATGGCTGTGGAGAAATAACTGTGAAGTCTGGGTAATATCCAGCCCTGAATGGTGCAGAGAGGCTTCTCCATCATAGTGAATCAATGAGGTTTTTAAAAATACAGAATGTTTTGGATGCATGTGAGACGTAACTCGATGCACATAATCTTAAATAATAGGTAATGTTTGTGAAGGAATAAATAGTGTGTAAACCACTAGAGAAACATGGGGTGGGACTATTTTTGGTGATATTATTATGAAGATAATAGTTCATGACTATGATTCAGTGTTTTTTAGTCATCATGGTTTATTCAATGAAAGTTAACTAAATTGACAAGCTGTAGACCTATAATTTAGAATATATATGCCTATATAATCACAGAATATATGATTAATTACTATTATTATAAATAAGTAAATAAATCTGTATAAAGAAATATGTATTATTGACAATCTGTAAAAGCCTCAGAGGACAATAATATGAGTGTTGTGAACATCATGAATACACAGTCTGATCACTATAAATATTATGGGGGAGGGGGATCAATATCTGAATTATAAATGGGCAATATTAAGTAGTTAAGCATATTGAAAAGTCTATTTATTATAAATAATTATGGATATTATACAAATTACTGCATGAAGTCCTATAACATTGCTTTACTATACACTGTAAAAAATCAAAATTATATACATTTTAATGGTAAAAGCTAGACTAAAAATGCTAGGCTACAGTAAAAACCTGTTAATTGGTTCACAGTAAGTTTTCTTACTTTATACTGTGAATAACTGTAATAGATCTAACCTTATTTTTTCAGTAAAATACTGTTAAATTTACAGTTTTGGGAAGTGAAAAAGAACAAGTCATTAAAATGTAGTGAAAAAACGTAAATTGACATTCCAGAATTCCCTGCGTGACAAAATTGATGTGTTTTTATAGAAATAACTGTGTTTATAACTATCTTATTTTTTCCTAATCATTTACATTAGGGTTTTATGTTACATCTAATGTTGTTAAATTAATGTTAAGCTACATTATTAATGTCACCATGATGGTGTTTAGTAAGCCTATTTGTGTGAATGACACTGTGCAATTTTTACATATTAGCATTGACGTCCTCAGCTTGTGGAAAAACTGCTTATGATGAGCTATGATTCATCATCTTTGTCATAACCACTTGTTTTTGGTGGTTCTCAGTGTCTATTATAAAAGTTCAAAACAAGTAAAAATTAAAATGTTGCTACTGTATATTTTTTATGGTAGGCCTAAATTCCTGGCAACCCCAGCTTTTTTTTTTTAAACCGTAAATTCACGTTATTTTCTTACAGTGTAATTTGACAGACCTTTTTTTATTTTTCGACAAACAAAACTGTCCTATAACCTAGCTATCTAAAACACACAGCATATGCTGTACGTAGTTTTAGATAATAGATAGATCGTTTTATTCTCAGATGGGCGATTTAAAATATTTTTTTTTTATTATTATTTAAAACATTTAAAACCCATCACCTTTGAAAAGCATTAAACTTTAATAACTTACCTGAGATTTACGTCTTCAAACCATATCTTATTTGACATGTTTAGACAAACTTCAGTCAGAGAATTTCCAGTCAAAGAATGGCCATCTCAAAGCTCGGTCTATTCTCGTCTAAATATGTTGAAATAGCGCCACCTACCCGATGTCCGTTGTAGTTCACTTCACCTGAACTCATAGTTTCCTCCAAAGGGACGCAGAGAACACCTAAACAATATATAGCTTATATGGCCTGGTTTCACAGACATGGCTTATTTTAAGCCCGGAGAAGGCCTTCGTTAAATTAGTAGCAGCTTGTGTGCCTTAAGGCCAATTCACACCGCCCCGACAACAGCCAACAAACACCAACAAACGCCGACGAACAAGTTGGCCGTTGGATTTAGAATTCTATGAGAAAAAACTCATGTTCACACCGCCCCGACAAACACCGACAAACGAGTGACGTCTGACTGGGAAAATTCCACACGTGTAACCATGTTAACAACATTGTCAGGCAGGTTTATTACATTAATAATTAATCATATATATTTTCATTGTATTAAAGTATTGAGGCAAAACAAAANTTATAAAAACATTCTGCTGTGCATCTCTTGAGACAAAACAATGGCACTGGCATATTTTAAGATATGTCAGTGCAAGTTGCTTTCAGTTAAGACAGCTCAAACATGCAGTTTAGTCTAGGACTAGGCTTAAACCTTGTCTGTGTGGCTGTGGTTGTCAACAAGCAAATGCATTTTTACGATATTCTACCTTCATTTTTAATAGGCTAATCAATCTGTAAGATTCAATGCTGGTAACAGATGGTGTGGAAACTGGCATTAAACTCACCAGAGGTCTGATACAACTAGATTAATGTGTCAAATCCAAAAATAAGAAGCTTTATAATGAAGCATGGAGAACATTACATGACTTTCCTATTCCTGGCCGCTGGGTGGCAGTAGGGCACCACCTTTGGGTTCTTTTCCCCTCATTGTTTTATAAAAGTAGATCTGTAGATGGCGCTCGATATCTCTGGATTACTTCTGTGCCAGCGTGTTGCAAAGACAAAAGGAAAACAACTACATGAAAACACAAGCCTTTAAAACAGACTCAGATTTTATGTGAAGTGAAGCCTATAGTTTGTTAAAAACAAGTATGCTGGATACTGTAGTATAGGCTGTAGTCTATTTAGTTAGAACCATAGTACATTGATTGTTTAGTAACTTTGGCATAGTGAATTAATTAAATTAAACCAAGGTTGTACTAGTTTTTTTACTTTTAAAAAATCAAAAAACACACAATAACCATTCGGTTAAGGCTAAGTAGCCTAAGGGTTCCACTAAGACAACAAGTAATCACTGACCACCATTAATTAAAATACTTCCATCTGGCCAATCAAAAACAACATAAAACCAGTAAGCTTTCAATCTTTGCTTTCTCTCTCTCTTCTTTGTTTTAAATTATGAACACAGTGAGACACTACTGCTGTACATCCTCAGCAGAAATATTACAGTAATGAAACATTTGACTGATTTATTCCCATTTATTCTAATATGAATGCAAATGGCAGAAAAGCGTGGGTAGCTCGCAGATATTTGATCATATATTCCAAAGATTAATGATCTTATCGATCGTTATTATTCAGCTGAGAGTGCT
Source organism: Anabarilius grahami (assembly GCA_003731715.1). Classification (NCBI taxonomy): domain Eukaryota; kingdom Metazoa; phylum Chordata; class Actinopteri; order Cypriniformes; family Xenocyprididae; genus Anabarilius; species Anabarilius grahami. Next base: position 3,188,545 of record RJVU01062584.1, on the reverse strand, counting down.
GAATTAATGAGGTGTGAGGCATTCAATGTGGAATGCTAAAATGAAAACGCAAGAAAGGAACATTTAACACCATAATGTGTTGCATTTAACGACCTACATTCATCGTTTTGCGCTGTAATGCACACAATACTTTTGTGGTTGCTTCTTCTTGTTCTCCATATCTCTTAGTCTTTTTAGCCACAACCACAGCCAAGCATCCATGTGCGACACGCCTGCAGTGACCTTTGACGGATATCCTCTCAAGAGGGTGATGAAAGACAAAATAATTGCTTCTTTTCCAAATGTTTCTAGCTCAAACCTCTCTGATGCTTGACACTTGTGTTCATTGCAATCAACTGTCCTAAACACGTCTCCCTCACCATCAAAGCGCTGGATAAATGACGTGTTTATAGAGAACTCAAATGCAGCTCTAGCTGAACAAAAGTATGCAAGCCACTTTGAAATATTTTAGCTTCATTTCATCAGAGTGAAATCTTTTGAAAGAGGGAAGCGAGAAAGAAAGCGGCAGTCGAAAAGACGGGGAAATCATCTCCACGCTCTCACGCTGACTGTGATGACCCTCAGGCCATTTTTTTCTGTCTTCCATTTTGAGACAAGTGATTTAATTGAAAAAAAGAGGAAAGAAATGATACTTGTGGAAGATTGTGGTTCTGAGTCATTAACTGCGGGGAGGTGCACTGGTTAAGGGAACTAATTGAATGTCAGCATGAGCCATTGAGAAAGAGTTCAGGTGCAGTGTCAGCAAAACCAGGTGGGCGGGTGAGAGGGAAAAAGTTACAAAAATGAAGACAAGAAGGGTTTAATCTTATTACAGGAATAGTTTGCCCAAAAATCATTTACTCAGCCTCATGGCATTCCTAACTTTATTTCTTAAAGGATTAGTTCACTTTCAAATTAAATTTTCCTGATAATTTACTCACCCCCATGTCATCCAAGATGTTCATGTCTTTCTTTCTTCAGTAGAAAAGAAATTAAGGTTTTTGATGAAAAAATTCCAGGATTTTTCTCCATATAGTAGACTTCAATGGAGCCCAAATGGTTGAAGGTCAATTACAGTTTACAGCGATCCCAGACTAGAAATAAGGGTCTTATCTAGAGAAACCATTGCTCATTTTCTATATGTTTTTTAAATATGTTTTAACCATAAATGCTCATCTTGCACTAGCTCTCTTCTTCTTCTCTATTTGAATTCCAGCAGTGTAGACACTAAGTGTATTACTGCCCTCCACAGGTCAAAGTTAGAACTAAATTGTCATATAAAATATTCTAGTGCAAGTATATAACAATTAGTTCAAACTTTGACATGAGGAGGGCAGTAATACACTAAGCAGTGTCTACACTGCCGGAATTCTAATAGTGAAGAAGAAGAAGAAGAGAGCTAGTTCAAAATGAGCATTTATTGTTAAAACTTATATAATTTGTTTTGTAGTTTTTGTTTTTTTTAGAAAATGAATGATGGTTTCTCTAGATAAGACTCTTATTCCTCATCTGGGATCGTGTAGAGCTCTTTGAAGCTGCAATGAAACTGTAATTTTGACCTTCAACCGTTTGGGCTCCATTGAAGTCCACTAAATGGACAAAAATCCTGGAATGTTTTCATCAAAAACCTTAATTTCATTTCGACTGAAGAAAGAAAGACATGAACATCTTGGATGACATGGGGCTGAGTAAATTATCAGGGAATTTTAATCTGAAAGTGAACTAATCCTTTAAGTGTAACCCAAAAGAATGTGCTTTGAAGAATGAACTCTTTTTATGCATGCAATAAAAGTCAATGGGGTCCAAGTACAGGTTTGGAGCGGCATGAGGGTAAGTAAACGATGACAGAATGTTCTTTTTTGGATTAACTATCCCTTTAAGTGTCTCAGTTCTTCTACATGTGTGCATTTATGTGGTTTCCAGTTCACAAAACTCTCTTTATGTTGGATAAAGTGCAGCTTCAAATGCAAGAACAATGTTTACAAGAGGAGGTGTGAACTCTTGCTCCCTCACACACCACATTATCTCACTCTGTCTGGACCTTCTTCCTTATTCACTGGAAATCCAGCCTACATTGTCCACAGATACGGAAAGGGAGTCTCAGAGCAGTATCTTCTCTGCTTTATGTCTTCCCTGCGCTATGTTTTTTGGCGCTCTTCCACCATTACACACGCACAGCAGGAAGAGAACTCTTCTCCAGATGCTACCCATCTTTCAATGATAGTCGCAATTCATATTCAAGAATACGCAACCAGATTGTTCCATTTTTAGCCTGTTAGAATTTTAAGCTAATTGGGTGCAAAAGCACTCTAGAACAGTGGTTCTCAACTCCAGTCCTCGGGACCCACTGCTCTGCACATTTTGTATGTCTCTCTTACCTGACACACTCAGTTCAGGTCATGGAGTCTCTCCTAACGAGCTGATGATCTGAATCAGGTGCGTTAAATAAGGGATACATACAAAATGTGCAGAGCAGTGGGTCCCGAGGACTGGAGTTGAGAAACACTGCTCTAGAAAGTCTCATGCTGCTTCTGGATTACTTCAGTCAGTGGAGTCTAGGCACCTGGTTGTTTTTCAAAGTCTCCTCAACAGGGCCCGCCTCAGGGACCACCGCACTGCAGACCGCCTCTAAAAGCCTGTGATAGGAACATTCAATCTGTCTGCTCTCGTTTCATCAGATCACTCTTTTTTTATTTCCGTCCCCCTCCTCCAGTCTGAGCTTTAATGGGAATGAGGAGAGAGGCAAACAGTGATTACAGGTATCAAGAGTTAACGCCGGATCTGGGGTATGAGATAGGACCCTGCGAGAACCAACAACAACTTGGCACAGAGGCCATTACTCACTGCTTGTTTGGACTCTGAACTGATACTGTTCTTTTAAAAAAAAATCCAATTTATCTTTTTAAGCACTTTTTAAATACATCTCACCATCAATCAATACAGTAGGGAAGAGTGGGGCTAAGATGTGTCAGTGGGTAAGTTCTGTCACCCCTTTAATTATCATGGCTTCATCAAATACAGAAGTCTGTGATGGAGTGATAAACATGTTTTATGCTTTTATGATGTCAAAGCAAACTTGCTAATGTATAAAAATATCTGTTTATGAATTCTGAAGATTTTCCTCCNNAATTGCATTTATATATATATATATATATATATATATATATATAGTACTGTGCAAAAGTCTTAGGCCACCATTAGATGTTGTTTATAGCAAGGGTTTAATGACCATCTATAATTATTTCTCATTCTCTTTATTAGAATATAACCAGAAAATATAGGAAAAAAAGTGAAGACTTCTATAGGCTAAAGTGGCAAGTATTTGGTGACCTGCCCTTACACTTGAGCAATAGCAGGAACAGGCTCTCTTAAACCTAAATGGAATGGAAAAGGACAGGAAGTCCAAGAAAACTTTCAAAATATGAGGTTTCTCAGAGATTCTTCTTTGAAAAACTGGAAGAAGTCCAGGAGGTCACATTAAATACTGATTTTTGCTTAAAGAAGCCATTTTGTTCTGATTTTTTATTTTACATTTTGTGTATATTTCCTGTATTTTCTGTTTGTATTGTAATAAAGACCAAAAAATAAATAAGGATGGTCATTAAAACTTTGCTAAAACAACAAAGCTGGTGGTGGCCTAAGACTTTTGCACAGTACTGTATATGTATGTATGTATGTATATATATATATATATATATATATATATATAGCCTATACTTGCCGGTCACTTTATTAGGTACACCTGTTCAACTGCTCTTTTATGCAAATATCTAATCAGCATGGCAGCAACTCAGCGCACAATGCAAGGACATCTACCTCAAACGCTGCAAAAGCAGAGCTGTTAAAATCATCAAGGACTCCATCCACCCCAGTAATCATCTTTTCACTCTGCTGCCATCTGGTAAGCGCTTCCGTAGTCTGATGGCAAAAACCGAGAGACTTAGGAGGAGTTTCTTTCCCCAGGCCATCAGACTCCTGAACTCATAACCTGCCTCTTAACTTTTTCATGTCTTCACTTAATATGCACTTTATCAGTAAGATAATTCATAATTCACTACCTCACATTGACATACTGAAAGTGTTAACCTGTTTGCACTTTTGCCTCTTGTACATTCCTGTGTATCTTAATATTTAAGACTACAGTATAATGCACATATGCACATTGCCTCTTGCACATCCCTGTGTATCTTAATATTTAAGACTACAGTTTACTCTCATGCACATTATTTTCCATTCTATATTTAATTCTACAGTATACATCTTTTTTTTTTCATATTTTATTCTTATATTTTTATTGTTTACTTTTATTTAATTCCTTCATAGCTATAGTTATGTATATTCTCATCTGTGTTGTATTCTTTAATAATTGCACTGTCCATGGAGCGGACCTGACTCTCATTTCACTGCTGGTTATATATGCTCTATATAATTGTGCATGTGACAAATAAAACTCTTGAATCTTGAATCTTGTAGGCATGTAGACATGGTCAAGACAATCTGCTGAAGTTCAAAGTTGATTTAAGTGACTTTGAATGTGGCATGGTTGACGGTGCCTGACGGGAAAGGTCTTAGCATTTCAGAAACTGCTGACCTACTGGGATTTTCACACACAACCATCTCTAGGGTTTACAGAGAATGGTCAGAAAAAGAGAAAATATCCATTGAGTGGCGGTTCTGTGGGTGAAAATGCCTTGTTGATGCCAGAGAAGAGCTAATAGAAAGGCAACATTAACTCAAATAACCACTTGTTACAACCGAGGTCTGCAGAAGAACCTCTCTGAATGCACAACACATTGAAACTTGAAGCAGATGGGCTACAGCAGCAGAAGACCACACCGGTGCTACTCCTGTTAGCTAAGAACAGGAATCTGAGGCTACAATTCACACAGGACCGTAAAAGATTGGAAGAATGTTGGTGATGTAATGGTGTGAAGGATATTTTCTTGGCACACTTTTGGCTCCTTAGTAACAATTGTGCATCATTGAAATGCCACAGCCAACCTGAGTATTATTGCTGACTGACCATGTCCATTTATGACCACAGTGTACCCATCTTCTAATGGCTACTTTAAAAAAATTTTTTTTTAATTTCTTTTATTTGAACAGGGACAATGCACAATAAAACATTAACCCTGTATATAACAAGGAGAAATGCATTGCACCAGGTTTTAGCAACTTGCTATTTTCCACTCCCTGGGCAGGTAGATAAAACATAAATTAAACGAACAGGTACTAAATTCACAGTTGTACAAAATGTCAGTTACAAAGTTATGAATACACACATTTCCACATCATTAAAACAATTTACCCCCCTCCCACCACCTTTTATAAATAAATATGCCCCCCATCACACACACACTCACAAATGTCTACAAGTTTGCTGTGTCAGCATCCAATGTTTTGTGCGACATGAGAATGTTTTAAAATCCGTACATGTAATCAGCTCTGTTGGAAGTGTGTTCCATTGATTTATGGCAATAAAAGAGAAAGATGATTTACCAAAAGAAGTCCTGCGTTTAGGAATACAGCATTCTCCCCTGGTAACTGATCGGGTAGCTCTTGTTGTTTTTTCTGAGCAGAGAGTAACCATATTTTTCAATGGAGGAGCAGTAGCATTATGAATGATTTTAAACTATAGGCATACATTTGTGTGCATTATTAGATTTTCAAAATTTAAAATACTATATTTGGTGAGTATATGACAGTGATGATACTGCCGTGTTTTTTTGTCGTGAATCTTAAGGGCACTTTTATATAATGATTCAAGTGGTTTTAGGGCTGTTTTACATGCCTGAGACCAACTTGTCATGCAATAGAAAAAATGTGGGAGAATCATTGCATTTAAATATGTATGTGATGCTTCAACAGTAAGTGAGTTTCTTATGTGTCTGTAATTTAAAAGATTCAATTTCAGTGTGTTACTCAGCTTTTTAACATGATTTTTAAAACTAAGAGTATTATTAAGGGTAACCCCTAAATATTTGAATTCATCCACATTTTTAATTTTTTGCCCATTTACTATGATTTCAGGACAATCCCTGAGTTTGCTCCTGTTTGTAAAAACCTGTCTGGTTACAGTCTTTTCAACGTTTAAGGTCAAACAGGAATTTTTTTGCCATTCAATAACCTTCTGATTTTCCTTAGTTAATTTCATTGCAACCTCAGTTGCATTTTTTCCGTGAGTATATAACACAGTATCATCAGCATACATTATTAAATCAACATTACTACACACAGATGGAAGGTCGTTAATATATATGCTGAAAAGCAGCGGGCCTAAAATTGACCCTTGTGGTACTCCCATGGTGCATACTTTAAATGGGGATAGAGTGTTGTTCATCCGCACACACTGATGTCGGCCACTCAGGTAAGATTTAATCCAATTTTGTGTGTCTATGGAAAGGTCATAATTTGCCAGTTGTTTTAATAGTATGTTATAATTAACCTAACTTCCAGCAGGTTAACTCGCTATGTCACAAAGCTCAAATCATCTAAAACTGGTTTCTTGAACATGGCATTGAGTTCACTTTACTCCATGGCCTCCACAGTTACAGATCTCAATCCAATAGAGCACCTTTGGGTCATTTGCTTCATGGATGTGCAGCCGACAAATTTGCAGCAACTGCGTAATGCTGTCATGTCAGTATGGACCAAAATCTCTGAGGAATGTTTCCAGCACCTTGTTGAATCTATGGCATGAAGAAATAAGGCAGTTCTGAAGGCAAAAGGGGTCAACCCGGTACTAGCAAGAGTGTATAAATAAGACGTGCATTCATAAATAGTTTTTTTTTCTTGTTTATGTTCATACTTTTATTCACAATGTAAATCATTCACATATTTCACAATTATTCAACACCTTGACGTGACACATCTTACCCCCTAATGTGGGGCAAATTGTGTCTCTGGACCACTTTGTTTTAGAAGTCCTATTCCTTTAACCTTCTATAACCTTATGTTATGGACACTTTCAGTTGATAAACAACCTGAAACATGATGATTTGGAATATTAGTTAAAAAACTTACCCAACTCTTCCAAATAATCAAAAGTGTGTATTATTAAACTAAAAAAATATCACCGGCACCAGGTGACAGAACAGATGTCCTGTGACAGCTGGTGATGTACGTGTGCCCTGCAGAAGTTATTTAGATGGTCTGGTGCTTTGACGGATGCCAGTCTATAGCAAGCTGTGAGTGTGTGTGTTAGTTGGGATGGGGGTCATGCTTTGTAGGTTAATTAGGAGTGGGTAGAGAGACGAAGAATGTGTATATATGTGTGTGTGGGCTGAGTTTATGTGGCTAATTAGGCTGGAAATCATTCAAGCTTCTGGGGGACCGATGCAGGGTGTACATGGTGAGCAGGTTGGGGCAAGTAGGCTGCCAATTTAGTGTGAGATGGTCAGGGAGAGTATATTTATATATGTGTGTGTTTCAGAGTGACCGGCAGTGGCAGGTGTGTTACTGTGTCTCTATGTAAAAGTGCTGAGTAAAGGCATCAGGGCACCAGAGAAAACTGGTTGAAACCAGTCCTGACTGTAATGGGGGTTGTGCCATGGCAGTCTGGCATTCTGGACATGCCGGACATAGCACATTATTCTTCAGTTACTGGAGCAGTTACTGTACTACTGCTCGGGACTTCCCCATTCAACACACACACACACACACACACACACAGGTTTGTTTTGCTATCTTAGTGGGGACTCTCCATAGGCGTAATGGTTTTTATACTGTACAAACTGTATTTTCT
>RJVU01062584.1:3153083-3180642 GCA_003731715.1 Anabarilius grahami | reverse complement strand
ATTAGTAAGGATGTCTCATAGATTTGATGGTATTTGCTGAACCCTAAACCCTTAAAATAATCGAGCTGATAATGATATTTATGTTATGGTTCATAACCGATAACTATTACAAATACTATTTTGAAATATAAATAAATTACAAATAAAACTCTAAAATCACTTGTGAATTCAGGCATTACAACATTATAATGTAATGTATGATAAATTATACTCATTTTAAGATTCGCTAGAGATTACATTTAACAGTGTTATTAAAGGTGCAGTAGAACCTGTTTTCAAAAGATGTAATATAAGTCTAAGGTGTCCCCTGAATGTGTCTGAAGTTTCAGCTCAAAATACCCCATAGATTTTTTTTTATAAATTTTTTTAACTGCCTATTTTGGGGCATCATTAAATATGAGCCGATTCAGTCTGCGGCCCCTTTAAATTCTCGTGCTCCCCGCCCCCGGAGCTCACGCTTGCCTTAAACAGCATAAACAAAGTTCACACAGCTAATATAACCCTCAAAATGGATCTTTACAAAGTGTTCGTCATGCATGCTGCATGCATGCTTCGGATCATGTGAGTATAGAATTTATTTGGATGTTTACATTTGATTCTGAATGAGTTTGAGGCTGTGCTCCGTGGCTAAAGCTAACATTACACACTGTTGGAGAGATTTATAAAGAATGAAGTTGTGTTTATGAATTATACAGACGGCAAGTGTTTAAAAAATGAAAATAACGACAGCCTTGTCTCCATGAATACAGTAAGAAACGATGGTAACTTTAACCACATTTAACAGTACATTAGCAACATGCTAACGAAACATTTAGAAAGACAATTTACAAATATCACTAAAAATATCATGCTATCATGGATCATGTCAGTTATTATTGCTCCATCTGCCATTTTTCACTATTGTCTTTGCTTACTTACCTAGTCTGATGATTCTGCTGTGCACATCCAGACGTCCTGCCCTTGTGTAATGCCTTGAACATGAGCTGGTATATGCAAATATTGGGGGCGTACATATTAATGATCCCGACTGTTAACAGTCAAACAATGGTGTTTGAGACTCACTGTATGTCATTTCCATGTACTGAACTCTTGTTATTCAACTATGCCAAGGTAAATTAAATTTTTGATTCTAGGGCACTTTTAAATGATTAGTGTTTTTAAAGATTTGCCCTTTACGGAGTGTCTATTTACACTAAGTGCAAATAGCGTCCCTTGTTGGCAAATGCTATTTACACTAGCTTCCCCCACTAATGTCTGGTTAGGCCACTCAAGTTTTGAAAAAGACACACAGAATTCAACTTCTTCAGTGGTGCAGTAGTAACGAGTAAGGCTCGCAGACCTGGCTTTTACTGCGAACGATGCGGGTTCGAATCTGCCTTTTGTCGAGCTCGCAATAAGGCAGCATCCATTTAATAATTTTAATAAATATAATAATTTACACTCTATGATTTTATTGCATCCTGTTAATGTACAAAAATAATAAGGTGTAGATAGTATCTGCCAAAATACAGTACAGTACATATACAGTGCATCATTAGTTTTGAATGTACTCATAAGTTCATTTTTAATGTTTCACTATATTGACAACATTTTCAAAAATTTGGCCCTCACAAGTATAGCCAAATGGATCATATGTTCAGGGCAATGATAGAGCCAGATTAAAGACAGTGATATTTACAGTTCATCAGAAACTGTCATTTTTTTCAGAAACGTTTCTGGTATTTGACACAGAAGTGTAAATGAAAGCTGTAAAGTTAACTTTTTTTATCCATAATGCTTTAGGACTAGAATACCTCAACTGTATCAGATTCTGACTTTAATGTGATTTACAGGTAGAACACGTTCCTGGCTCAGCGTCCTTGTTGGTTCTGTCAATCAGATTTACAGTTAGGAGCTTCAAAAACTTTACTATCAATCCAACATTTCCCTTTGCTGTTACGGGCAGGTTATGGCTATAGATCATTCTTTTGGCTTATAATTGTTTAATAGAAATGTTTTTTAAGGATCTGTAAAGAATCCTTAAAAAATTGGTCTACTTAGCTATTATGTGCAACTCTTCTTGTCATTGGAATCCCTTAGTTCTGGTTGAGATCCATCTGGCTTTCAGAGAGAGACTCAGAATCCCTGAGCATCACTGCGGAGATGCTAGAGGTGCGTTATAGAGGGCAAAGAAAAGCATTTGTTGATTTTAAAAAGGCTTTCCTCGGCCATGTTTGGTCTGTAAGTCTATGGACAGAGGACATATTGGGACAAGATTACCATGACAACAGGAAGAGAATATGCTCCATTTTTGGGGGACATCCACTCATCAGGTTATTTACTCTGTCAAATGCATATGTAATTGATCTTCATTCAGAATGAACCAGAAGAGGTGATGACTCTTTTAACTCAAACTATTAATATATATATAAATGAGACAAACATCCAGCAGTGAACAGAATCTTATAACACCATATTTTAACTGCAATTCTGAAGAGCCATTTACACAGCAAGGACACAGTCCACTGGCTGTCTGTCTCCTTGTACACTTATGGAGCCATGTGGTTCTTTTTAGTTTATGGTTCGTATAAATGTATCCAAATGCTGTGTGGTTTGCGGTGCTGCAGCATGTAAAAGTCTCTCTGAGAAGGGAAGCCAGACCGAGAATCTGCTAAAACATTCAGGGATGATACAGATGCTTACAACTTTGCATTAAAGATAAGTTTGAACACAGACCAGTGCTGTGTATTTTACACTTCTAGAGCAGTGCAATTCAACAAACCATAAATCGCACATAGTTAGGATATCAAAATAATAGGATAATTTGATATCCATAACAACACAAGTGCGATAACGCTTTTATACAATAGTTTAACAAAGTATTGAGTGTTGCAGATTACCATTGCTCTGCAAGTCAAAGCAGATATGTGGCGCATCTACTAGCAACACACCGTAGTTGTTCCTTCCTGAATGAATCAATATTTTAAATTATAAGTAAATATTGAGTAAAGTGATTCATTAACTCACTCATAACTCCTTTTGTTCCCAACTAAAATAAGTATTGTTGAATAGGGGTGTAATGGTTCAAATTACTCACGGTTTGGTTTGTATCACAGTTTTAGGATCACGGTTTCAGGCATTTTCAGGTACAGAAATTGAATAAAGAAACAAATGTAAAAAAACACTGCATATTATCTTCACTTTATAAATTAAATAGAGATTAATTTATCCCCATTGGTTGAAATCACATTCGGTTTAGATCACGTTCTGGTTTAAATCACGCTATCCCTAAACCTAACCCTACCCATAACTTATCACTAAAATCAGAGTGTAAATAACACTGATGTAGAAGCACCTAACTCAAGTTGTAAGCCTAAACTTGACATAAACTAAATTTTCCCCTCAAATCTGATTGGTTGATTGGAATGTTGTTCCAGGATCAACAAACATGTTGTACTTGGTGAAATCACGTTCACCGTAAAGGATGGGTCATATTGGAGCATACAGCACTCGTCATTTTTTTTTTTACCATCACTGTTGTAACATATTGGGAAGCCAGAATGTTCCCAGGCAGGAGATTTATATGCTGCAAATAGTAGTGGGCTCTATCAGTGGCTTGTCTCCTTCTCTTGCCTTGCTGAACTGCAACACACTAGCACGTCAGGAACTGTGATGTCAACAACAGATTTAAATACTAACAGTTGATTGGACACTCACGTGAAACCCATGCATAGTGTATCCATCGGCAGAAACGTATGCTGTCTGAAATCAAATCCTTCTCTAAAGCTGGGTGCACACTGTGCGATTTATAATAGTCCTTTACGATTGTTGCTTGTCAGACTGTACGAACATAATCCTCATGTCACACTGTGGGATCTCAGCTGTCCTATATATCAGACTCTACGACAGTCAAGACGCGTTAAAAATGGATGCGCGCTTGAAAACTTGTCCGGAGATTTACATCATCAACCCACACACATTCGGTGACAGTGCGCTGCATTACCCGCGGGACTGAAATGTTGGCTAACAAAGAAATCTTGATCACAGCTTATCTTGAAAAACTAAGACAATTTGACGTTTGTTGTTAGAAGTCAGGACTGTGCGGTAAATCTTCTGACACTGCCAGAATTTCTTCGGAGGTAAAATTTGATCGCAACGGTCATTAATCGACTGTTGGTGAACATGTCCTACTAGCGATCAAGGACTACAGAAATTTGCCTAGGATTATAGGAATCTTAAATTTGTCTCAGACGACCAATATCGCACAGTGCGCACCTGCCCTTAAATGATGATTTATTAACAAAGTTCGGGAGGAGCAACGTTCAAATAATCTGACTAATCATCACGTCATTTCAGCCAGCTGTCAACAATCAGTAATCAACATATCTACTCAATCAGCATGAGTGAAAGCATATATATAAACACAGTCGACTCACCCATATTCCTCGACAGTTTTTCAGCATCCCTCCACCACCCCGTCTCCTCACACTCGCCTGGTTACTTTTCTAACCCGAAATACGGGGGGAGTACTCTGGGTTCGAGCTCGGAGCCCTCTCCTCGGACAGCACTCCAAATACGCATACTATTACGCATACTATTTACTATGATTATTTGTAAGTGTGAACTCAGGAATACATAGTATTTGAAAAACAGTATGCCAACATAGTATGTCCGAATACACATTATTCGAAAAACGTCTCCGGATGACCTACTACTTCCACCGAGATTCTGAAGTGAAGACACTTTACTATAATATGAAGCTACGGGAGGAGATTTATGAACGGAACTGATGCTGGTAGGCAGTGGCATAACTTTGTTTTAAAAAGTGGGTGGGACAGGAATGTGTGTAGTGGTGGTGGTGGGGGGGGGGGTATTGTATTTGTATCATTGCAATAGTTTCGTCCTTACATCTACTATAATACAATATATTGTTAGTCTCGAGAGTATTTACATTAGCCAATAAATACGTGGATCCGCAGTTAATATTTTGAGATTGTCTTGATGGACTGTGGGTAGAACTTTTGTTCAGCGTGCCAGAGGTTCTGGGTTCTCCGCCCTTGTGTATTTTTTTTCTCTCATTAAAACCAAAACTGTTCATCAGTGATTGTATATTAAGAGCAGGGACACGTTTATGTGCATTTTGTTTTGTGATTTCACCGGAACAAATAGAGTTTCCGGCCGCAAGAGCGTTAAGCCATAGATTGAAGCGCTCGTCCGTGTGAAGACTGCGCAGTGTGCATGAGCGTCAAGAGAACACTGTTGCGCCACTAATAACAGCGGCAATGAGCACTCAAAAACAACACATCCCAGCGCCAGATCGCCTATTATTTAAACAAATAAATTGCTAATCAACTAGAGGTGTTTCTTTTGTATTACTATACATCCTTGCCGTGGTATGTTTCAAAAAGTGGTGGGGACATGTCCCACCTGCAAATTAGGCCTACGTCTATGCTGGTAGGTCACTTTTTTTTCTTTTTTTTTACAGAGAACTGTTACACCCCTATTGTTGAACGAATCAGTTGATTAAATGAATGAATGACCCACTCATATAGAATGCGTGTTCGATCATTGTATGACATCAAAATACTGCAAGAGCGTTTCGAGATCAGACGGCTCCATACCTCCAGTCGCTCTCGGTGTACTTAGATGTCATACACTGATCAGTAAAAGACACCTAACTAGTTACTTTACTGAAGGAATCAAAGGTTTTGAACAAATCAGTTGAGTGATTCAATACAATGTTGCTTGTAGTTGTATAACATGAATTGATAACCTTATATAGAACATAAGTGAAGGTGAACATTAAAAAAACTCAGTTTGAGGAAACACAGATAGGTCTATTTAATATCTAACATCATGTGGAAGACCTCAGCAAAAAAGATATTTCCTGACTAAAATAGCAAGTTCAATTTCATAAAGCACAAGCTGGAGTAGGCTATTTTTAATGTTTTTCATTTACAGTAAACACTATGTATCAACATGAATGATACAACCCATATTCTCAGCAGAAAACAATAACAAACAATAAATGGGAGGCATAATAATATCAGAACCATCCATCTCTTTGTAATAAAAATAATGCAAATGAAGGAGTGTAGCACTGTATATTTATGCCAAACACGGCAACAATATCATAACCATGACTATCAGCTAAATCTTAGATGATCTCACAGATATAAGAAACAGACCCAAAAGTAAAAGAAAGCATACAGAGAAAGAGAAGGGAAGATAAAAAACTCTTTAAAAAGAGATATGAAAGATTCTGAGCACAACAGGGATTTACTAATTTACTTTTTCCTTGAATTAAGTTACCAGAAATGTCAGAAATGAAGCAAAAATGTAGTAAATTCCTGTTTTTATTTTTTTATCATCGGATTTTGTTTTTATTATATTCTATCTATTTTATGTTCTAGGCACATACCACATAAAATATGTTGATGCTGAGTTAATTTTATGGGTAAGAGGTAATAAATTCTCAGTCCAATTATTCAGATTGAGAAATTAAGTTAATGAATTTATGAATTTATGTATTTGACAAAAATATGACACATTAGATTAGCTGAGGAGCATTTTGGGAAAATATATAAAAAAATACACCTGGCATATATTAGAGAATTTAATTTCTGACACTGATACTAACACTAATCAATACCAGAAAAGCCTCCACACTCCACAAAGGGGCAAAATAATGTTATCCATCCACAGCTAAATAGTGCCCCATATTACACAATGAGCCTATGAGTACACACACATACAGAGACACACACAAACATATGTAGTCAGCAGAGTTGCATGTCGCAATGTCAGCAGTGTCTATTGTCATACACGGTTCTGTATACATCCTTTCAGCTGTGTTATTGTGAAAAACACACACACAAAAAAAACAAAATACATGCTGACAAACAAACTCAAGGAGCCAAATATATCACTATTCACTACAAACCACCAAAGCATTTTCACAAAAACCTTTTAAGGTAGAGTGAACAGCAGATGTTGAGAAGGTTTAGGGTCATTGCTAAAATTCAAAGGGCACAACAATTTTTTGGTTGGTCCCCTTCTCCTTCGGTTTCCAATGAGCAGGCTATAGCGGTTCTCCTCCCATGATGATGAAATTCTACATATTGAACAACAAAATGCATGTGATTTTATCTACAGAAACATTCGGTTGCTCCTGACAGTTCTAAGATGAAATCCGTTCATTCCATCTCCCAGAATACATTTCTCTAATGCCCTCTCACTCTGAGCTCTGACAACCAGCCAGAGAAACAGAGCCAATGAAAGTGAGAGGGGGCTAAAGTGATGGAGGAAGAACCAGGAGACGTGAAAGTGTATTCTGGTGTGAATTTGATGATTCTCATGGGGGTGATATAAGGTAGTAGCGCTCTTGATGACACCTGATGAGTACTGAACTAAGAACTGTGGGTAATAACTGAGGCTGTTCAGCTCCACCTGTCAGACAACCTGCAGTTAGTGTGTCCGCTGCCTGAATCTAGAGCCACTTATCTGCACCGAAGTCTTTATGGGTAGAAAGAGGGCAAGTGAACACCACAGTATGATAGAAAACCACAACTTATTGCAAAATTACCAAACACGACATAAATCCATGGATAAATAAAGTCTGGTATGGGATGTTGAGTGTTTTTCCATTCCCTTGCTTTCATTGGCTGGATGGGTATGAGCAGTCTCTTTTAATATATATTCACCTTCAAATCAAGGGCCCAGAGGAGCTAATTGGCTATTAGATAAGTCATGTTTGGTGCTTGAGCTGTACGGTAAACATCATCCATTGCATTCTTGTAGTGCAGCTGGGGTTGGCAAACAATGCCAGAATCAGCTGTGTTTTACATCATGAGACCCCTGGCTCTCCTTGACTACACCCAAAAATGATTTTTTTTAAATGATCATTAAAAAACTGATTTTGAAGGAAAATTTAACAAGCCATCTAAAAAGTGGAAGCCATCATGGAGTGTGCACATTGAAGAATAAGAAAAAAGCATGTAAGATCAAACCACACAATCATTAAAACAATATGCATGTTATGATCTCTCATTTATTTCTGTTATAAGGAAAATACAACAGTATTCCATAAAAGCAGAGGTGGAGAATCCATGGGGCTTTGCCCAATAGTAATCATAACAGAGCACTGAATCCTGGGAAACTCCAGGACTGTATTTACACTGTGCAATAACAGAAACCTCAATGGTTAAAGCAGATAAAACAGACACACGCAGTTCCCTTTCCATCATAATATCTATAGAAATTCAAAGAAACTACTCCAGTCTCTTTCCACTCAGTCTACTTGCTCCGGTTTTCCGTCGAGTATGAGGCAGGGATTCAATCCTCAGTCCATTTTCCACCTGGGATGCATATGATGCGGTAGCCATCTATTCAAATGTGACATTGCATTTGGTTTTGTGAGGGGCAACAGAGCACATAGTTACAGGCAGCCAACTTGAAAGGTTCATTCAAGTGTACATGATAAAAACTGTATTTCAGACCAGCACCAAGAATTTATGCAAAAGCAGACACATCACAGAATAAGATGATGAAGATGACTTTGAGGAGAGGAACTGTTCTGAGTTACTCTGCCAGACTGAAGTACTGGGAAAAAGCAAAGGGAGGTATGTGTTTGAACTACAGCCATCTGATATGGTCTCATGAAGCACACACACGCAGAAGTCTCTCCTCCAAACAGAGTGCAAAGCCTAAGAAGTCTTACTCTCCCCATTAAACGTAAGATCTGAATGCTGCATTGTAAAAGTTCATCTTACATCTTACTTCATACATCTCAGAACAAACCCATCAGTTCTGTGAGGGCAGGGTTTCTTAAACTAGTGTTGAGTTAAACAAGAAGAAAAGAAAGAAAACATGAAAGAAAGACAGACAGAAAGTGAGATGGGTAGACAGACAGACGAATAGATAGAACGATGGATAGATAAAAATGCAAAGATAGAACGGTGGAACATCAGAACAATGGAACAATATATATAGATTGGAACAAATAGATAGAATGATAGATAGATAGAACGATAGATAGATAGATCTCTTTGGAGGGACAACTATGTAGATGCTGATCCAAATGCAAAAGCCTCAAACAGCCTGGGGATATCAAAAGTATCTAGAAATATATATCTACAATAGTTATGACACATACAGACAACCAAGCTTAAAAAAAATACAAATGTTAAAAATAAAAAGATAAATGACGGCCTCTTTGCCCTTTTCTTATGTCCCCTCTCCCACTCTGCCGTCACCCCCCCATAACACATCATATTAAATAAGGCACAAATTTACACAATTAAAATTTGGCTAGTTATTGTTCCTCTATTTACATAAACAGTTTTAGTGTTAATATCGATACATTGTTTGTTTTAACATAATATAGGAATAACTCAGGACAAAAGTGAGACATTATTTTGTTCTGGACTTGCGGTGTCCTAGCCAGCTGTGACCAGTTTCAGTGTGTCAAACTGCTTCATTGCGCGACACATTTAGAGCCAATCAGCAGGTATTTGATGTTTAAAACACCGCTAAATGGAGCAGAAGTATAGACCAATCAGATTTCACTGTGAGTGGGGCTATATATATCATAGAAAACAGCAAGTGGTCAGGGTTGAACTCAAGATTGATATAGTAGAGATAGCTTTAATCACTTTATCACACCTGGTTAGGACAGTGTTCAATGATTCCACTGTAGAAGATTAAAAAAATTTGATTCACTTTCACAGATTAACTGATTTTAACAGAGGAGACAGAGGGTAAATAGTGGAGCACCTCACACTGATTCTGCAGCGCATAGACAAAGAATACATTCCTCTTAGGTATATACATACATCTCCTTCATAACACTAAGGCTGATTGATCTCACTGGGAACAAAGCATTTTGATGTAACTGTTTCTCTAGCCACATTTAATCATCTGAATTTTAACTTTATCGAGTTTGAGATGTCTAGCTGCATTACACTGGAGTGGACAGGATGGGGTGATTATTATTGCTTATGGTTTTTACAGAGATCTCTTTCAGGTTGTGTGGGCATTTCACAGCACATCTGCTTTCAAAATAAGGCGAAGGAACTTGTTGAGGGGGCTAAACCATTTCAGTAATCTAGATACATACACTGGGTATGTATATGTACATACACACACATACATATATATTTTTATATATATATATATATATACACACACACACACGCACACACACATGCATATATACACATTTCTAATTGGGATCAGCACAGTTCATCAACTCTACATCAACAGAATAGTTAAGCCAAAGCAAGAAATATCAGAATATCAAACAAGGTGTTTACACTTGTTCGGATAAAAGTTCAGGTCCGGAGTTTAGGATCAGTGACACCTGTCTAGACAGTCCAAAGTAACACCGTAAAGCCACACACTTATCACTGTGGCAGTCTAAATCTATGTGGACTCTTGTAACTCCTCCCCTCCTAATGGCCAATAGCTGAGCAATACCAATATGGTACAAATATATTCATGAAACAGAAAAACAGGTCATAGTTCAAATGTAAAGTCGACAACACTGGCAGCCAATATTTCACCCATAAAGGCAAGTTTTTTGTCCAGTCTTTCAATTGTTCTTGACCACAATTAATTCTGAGAGGTCACGTAGACTTTTACGAAAAACCACAGGCTTTTCTTCTCCATTGTTCAGTAGTTGAACTTCCCTGCCTGGTTGACGGGCGAGCTAGCAGGGATGAACAGTGGTTTGGGGGGGACGTCAGGCTTGAGCGAAGCTGTCCGACGGACAATAGCTCCACGGTGAACTTCCGGCTGCTCGCTGTAGCTATGCTGGCGAGTTAGGTATCCGTTAGGGATGAGCGGGTGCCGTACATCACAACCTGAACTGCTGCCGTTAGAGTTCATTCGGGAGAGCAGGAGGGGCTGGTGGGGGCTGCGCTGGTTGAAGCTGTGCTGCCGTGGCACCACGCCCCCGCTAGGCATCTTGGGGGTGGTTATCAAAGAGTGCCGTTGTGACGGATGACGGGACACTCTCTCTAAGGTGGACTGATGATGGGGAGGAATTTCCGGTGGGACGTCCATGCGGCGAGTGAGACTGTCCCGAGGAAGCGTGGAGGAACTGTAGTACGGCGCAGACTCTGTTTCTGGGATATGTGGCTGTACGCGATTTGCGAACGCCATCTGACCGGCGTTAGCTGACATGGAAGAGGTGAGTACAGTGGGACTCCTGCCCGTGGCCACGTTGATTTCGTGAATGTGTTTCAGAAGCTCGTCGAGCGAAGTGACGTCCACAATCTTGTGAGGGTAGCAGTGATACGGCTGGCTTACCACACGCTCTGCGTTGTGGACTTTGCGTTCCTCCATGTGTGCAGAACCGCCTAGTACCTGTCCGTTGGTCAGTCCTTGGGAGAAGGGGAAAATCTGATGCTGCATCCCAGTGGTTGGCCGAGATGCTCCCATGTTATGGGACTTGGGTTCTTTAGCATTATTGCAGTTTTGATTCTTCTCCCATTGGTTCTTAAAGGCCTTCATACTCTTGATTGGGAGCTCTGGCGTTGAATCAGGAGTGGGAAGGCCGGAGAGCTCAGCAGAGTGGTGATGATGTGGGTGAATGAGCTCTGTCATGGCAGCATGGTGGGCATTCCTGCGATGCGCCTGCTCTTTTCCATTAGCAAAGAAAGAGTTGTAGAGTTTGGGTGAGGATACCTCCAGCTTGTCATCCTTGCTTTGGCTCTCTAGCAAGCCATTTAGCTTGGCTAGGCTGCGCAGGGATAGAGCATGTGGGATCGGTGCTTCTGGATCTTTCGACAGCCTCTTGGTCTTGTTAACGTTGTGGTTGCAGTAACAGGAAACGAGGAATCCGGAGAGGAAAGCTCCCAGGACAAACGCCACCAGGACACACGCAATGAGCAGAGTGTAGTGAACACTGTGGTTGGACTTATCTACCTCCGGGGGTCGGCGCACTCCTGCAGAGAGGGGAAGAGAGCAAGATGAGTGCACTGTAAAGACACAGCGAGGTGCCAGTGAGGTTAGCTTTTAACAGTGAGTGAGACTGCAGAGTTCTTAGTAGACTTCTATTCATGTTAGAAACTGCTGACAAACAAAGCAGAGCGCTGGCTGAGCGGGCCGTTCTGAATCAATCCGCACATGCTCATTGGTTCAACATCAAATAATCCGAGAGCCTCAAGAACAATTGCTAATGGTCTTGGAGGGAGCTAAGTGGTTCTCTCATTAGCCACAGTCTCAAGAGCAGCAGCGCTATGTGCTTGACTCACAGCTGATTGTGCTGTTCTATACTGAGCTGCATATGGCGTTAAGGTGGTGCGAAAATGACATGGAGATGTTTTCAGTGACTACAAATTAAAATGAATGCACAGACCACCTTACGGTCTTAATGAGCTGAGGGTAGAGGTGATTTTGCTAACATGTGCACGCTCAGATAATTAGTAACTCCCACTGCCATCTGCACAGTCAGCCTTCCTTGTTTTTCTCCTTTTTCTGTATTTCTTTCTGTTTCTTCCTCATTTATAAGAGTGCCAGTAAATGGAAAAATATGCTGTTAGAGATATTTTACATAGAGAGATATTTTACACTGAGCTGTAAGCTGCTTTGGTAAAAAATGTGTCTGCTAGGAACCTAAATATTATGTCTTAATTTTAATATAACCTCAAAAACCCTGTGAAATAACTTAAAGAGCACAGATTCCTTTACAGTGTTGATGTGTTAGCTATTGAAACTGAAAGTTTGGGTGGGACAAATGCAATTGTGACACATCATAGCCATGAAAGTGAAGAGAGGTGAAAGCAAGATAGATAGATGAAAATAAATAAATAAATAAAAAACTATTGCTGCATCCGAAATCGCACACTGTCTGTGTAGGTAGGTACTACAATTGCATTTGAACTTACTTTGAGCCAGTATAAAGTATGTTCTATATAGTATGAATGAAATTCTGATGTACTATATCCACCATGTTGTTACTGTCACGTGACCTACCAGCATCAGTTGCGTTGCTTCACTGCCATTCATAAGTCCTCTCCCGTGGCCTCATGGGACAGTCTATGAATGCGCACTTCAGAATCTCGCCGGAAGTATTAAATCATGTGGGGACTTTTCGCCTACTGTTTTTTGAATACTATGCATTCAGACCTACTATTGTGTTGGCGTACTGTTTTTCACATACTATATAGTACATTTACATTTACATTTACGCATTTGGCAGACGCTTTTATCCAAAGCGACTTACATTGCATTATACTATACATTTGTATCGGAGTATGTGCAATCCCTGGGATCGAACCCATGACCTTGGCATTGCTAGTGCCATGCTCTAACCACTGAGCTACAGGAAAGCCTGTATACTTCCCTACAGTAGGGAAGTATTTGATTTCAAATGCAGTGTATGATTTGCTAAAAGTTTGCTAATTGTGACTTGCTAATCAAAGATAACATACAGGAACTTAAAGCCACAGGAGTCTTATTTTGAGTCTTAAAAAGATATTCATAAGTGTAGGAACACTTTGCAAAATGGCAAGCAAATTTAATACAGCTTTATCTTTATAAATGTTTTAAAGTCCCCCTGTAGTCGATAATTTTATCCCTCAAAACTCTTCTTTGATCACCAAAATGACATATTCTTTAAATTTCTTCATGCCTTAAAATAGCTTGAATGGAACTCTACACTCTTGTTTCCTTCAGTATACACGGATCAATGAATATGCAAATTAGCCCCGCCTCCACTCAATCACACAAGCTCAGAATACCTGATTCACTTTGGTAAATTTACTTTAGTAAATTCTGCACAATGGCAAGTGGAAATACTGGTTTAATTCAACCATATAATAGAAGTGGAAGAGTGAATTATACAGGCTCGTCTACAAGTCGATGTATCAGAATGGTAATGCGTTTTATGTATCGCTCTCTACAACGTCAGACACGTAATGGTAATTAATATGATTAGCCTTTTGCTTGACTACGTTATCAAACACCTAATAATGTGTTGCTAATGTTGCACAAACCATGTTGCTGTTCGCCATCTCAGCCTGCCTTATAAAAATCTGTATCCTTAGAAACACTTTGAACAACTTAGAACGTCAGTGGAGAAAGGCTTAACATCGTAATATACATCATACAACCGCCATATTGCTAAATCTACACGATTTTTCATATTAACAGAAAAATATACCGGGATAACCTGGCTTCTCATGAGACTCCCCTGCTGTGCAGCATGGTTAATGATATGCTAAAGCCCGCCCATACGTTGATGGGATTGGTTACAACATATTTGTAATGTAAAGAACAATGGCGATTTCAAAACGTGTTTTTGAGACTGTCTTTGATTCATTGAAGTTTTAAAGAGAAAATGCTCAGCAATGGTGTTGACTGATGAATTTGCACATGGTTTGTCTTAAAGCTTATTAAAAAAACACCATAGAGACATATAAACATTAAAAACTTGATTTTCACCACAGGGGATCTTTATGGGAAACATTTGTTGCAGACTGCAGAGAGCCAAAACTAAAGATAGCTTAAAAGATGTGAAGCAATACCGGCTTAAGACTTTTGGCAAGGCCAACGAAGTCTCACTGATGCTCACGTCAGCGAACAGCAACGGCAAACACAACACTGTGTAAGAACAGAGTGGGTGGATGACCGTTAGCAAGCTATCGAGTTAGGGAGAGAGATGCTATTGTGCTTTTTCTAACTGCTGCAAGCAAAAATACAACTATGAATGCATAATAACTCTATGTGAGAAAAACAAGGATAATCTTCCTTCAGGCATCAATACAAACACATTAGCTGAGCAGCAACTGTGCTTTGCTAGCTATAGGAGAAGGAAAGCTTCCCACCAACTCAATTCTTTACTGTAATTTTTTCTCTCTAACTGTTTATAGATGCAAACCAGAATGAGTTATAGCCAAGTAAACTTCTGAAAGAGAAGCATTTGTTTCAGAACCTGGTGCGTTTTCTCTGCCTTAGTTCGGTTCCTTTAGGGATAAATGAACACAGAAATCGTGCTCGGATCTGCACTAAAACAATCGCTCCGAGATTGCCCGGGGGCCTATACCATAAAGTCGGTTTAGATAGCTAGGATGTTTAGTTTGAGCCAACCCTGGGTTTTAGGCAATAAAATCAGAATTTAATCAGAAGTGTCTGATTCTGAGTTTTTGTGGTTGAAAACCAAAGAGCTCCTCTTCATCTGAGTAATTGCTCTTCTCCATGCATTACAAGAATGCTGTCCCAGTGAAGCCTTGGTTCCTGCTCTGATTGCATTATACATTTTATATATTTGAAATATAATCAAATATATATAATTTATCAGTCAGAGCAGGAATCAAGGCTACATTCGTATAGTGTTTGCATGTCATGACAGCTAAAGCCACAAAAACCCTGCGGAACAAACTTGTCAGTCAATCTTGATGGATGATGCAGAGGAATGTAGAAAGGTAAACTTTGACCAATAAGGGGACAGTTTTGCTCACATGTAATTTGCATAAACACATCTTGGTACGCTTTGAAATTTTGCTTTGTGAAAGAGAACCGGACTAAGGAGAAAATGCAACATTTGATCAAATTAAGCTCCTGTTTAGGAACAAAGAAAACTATCTACAGGTGAGAAAAAGTCACCATAACTGACTTGTTTAAACTTTTTATTCAACACAGAATAAAACTTCTAATGGACCTTAGTTTGCTTCATTCTCTTGTAAGCTATAACAGACTTATGTGCAAATATACTATGGAAGATGTTATGGATAATACAAGGGACCTTTATCTTTCTCTGACTCATTCTTCTGCTCTCTGCTGGTCTATAAACTGAGGTCTTTGGCCCCTGGGAAGCACTGAGGGCTGGCATATGGTACATGATGGGTGACTCACATGCACACACTTTTAGTGTCACAACAGGTTCGTAGCTCTCTTTCATGACTCAATAGCTTTTCGCACAATATACTGGTACACACACAATGACAAATACTTACAAAGGCAATATATATACGTATATATGAAATATATCAATATTTAAAAAAAACAAACAAATAAGATATCAAATCTTAATATGAATTTCTCAATATCGAAATAAAATACCAGGCTGCATATATGCTAACACTTTATAGCACTGCAGATTATTTAAGCTAACAATGGAATAGTAGAGTTTTCACTGACACAAAAACTGAAAATAAATAAATAAATAAAATAGATAAAGTGCTACTTTAAATATATCTAGTTGACTTTGTAATCGGGTCAGTTATTTTCAGGGCCATGCAAACAAGATGATCATCAGTGGGAAAAAAAAATAAATAAAAAAAAGACATATGAGAGTTTTTGGCTTCCGGCTTATCCTCTATCTCTCTTTTAAAGAAAGTTGGCAGAACAGAGGCTAAATATAGCATAAATATGTGAAGAACAGGGACAGACATAATACAGACAGACCTCACTTTGCCAAAAGATAATCAGCCAGATAATAAAAAAGCAGAGGAATAGAGGATGGAGAAAAACTATTGTAGGAAAAGGCAGAATTGAGAAAGGAGGGGAGAAAAAGAGAAGTAAAAAAAAAAGTTATATATATATCAAATTTAAAGCATTTATTTAAAAGCATAAATAAATGAAAGAGAACATTTAATAAAAAAACAAAACAAAACAAATATATACAAATAAATAAGATAAGAAAGAAAAAAAAAATAAAATAATAAAATACACAAATAAATTACATATATAATGAAAGAACGAAGGAAAATGTCNAGGAAAATGTCGTGGCAGAGCTGAAATTATGGGAATGGGTGAGAATAAAAGAGACTGATGGAGGTATTGAGAAGAGAAGAGAGGAAAGGTGCTTTCACTTTTTCCTGGCTGTGCGAGGGATTGCGTAGGTCTCGTCAAAAATCCAATAACTCCTTATTGACTCAAAGAAAGATAGAACGAGCATGAAAAGGAGAAAAAAGGGATAGAGAGAACTGAGGAAGATGACTACTGTAAGAAAAGAGAATGACAGATTTATTGAGAAAGGATAGGAGAGAGAAAAATGAATGGTACTGGGAGTAAGAGAGTGGGTGAGAAGAAAAGAGGTTGATAGAGTGAAGTGGTGAAGAGAAATGAGTGACAGCTTTTCAGTGGTGAAAACTTTAAGTCTTTCAATCTTCCTTTCGGCTGTGTGAGGGATTGTGTAGGACTCTGTCAAAACCCCAGTAACTCCTTCTCAAAGAGTTGGAGAGTGGGAGAAAGAAGTGCTGGAGACATCTATGAATGCCGAAGGGCAAAAAAGCATGTTTAATTGAAAGCAGACTTTTAAGCAGTCTCTCAAAGCTCTGCTTTAATGTAAGTGTGTAAATACTAGAGCTGCCAAAGTTAACATGTTCATTTAAGATGAAAGAAATACTGTAAAGATTCAGTTATCACCATTTATATAATAATGAATTTAAAAACGCTTCTGTTTTGGCCTCATTCAAAAGATTAGTTGAAGTTGTTGGAACCTTTGCTAGAGCAGCAGCATAAAGTCTCCATGTGCAATACAAACAATCTCAGCCAGGTGCTTGTTTATCTGTAAAATATGGAGAAACTTTCCTCATGAAGACCTTTTAATGGAAAATTTATATATAAATGACATTTAGATGGGTCTTTTATCAAAAGTCTTTAGGAATTTCATTTTTCGTGAAGCTCAACAAATATGAAATATCACCTATGAGTATAACACCATTAAATGAACTGCTGTGTGCTTATTTGGATTTTCTTTTCTTAAAGGCATATTTCACCCAAAAATAAAAAATTCTGTCATTTCCTTACCCTCATGTTGTTCCAATTCCAAACCTGTATGACCTTCTTTCTTCTGTAGAACATAAAGAACATTTTGAAGAATGTTTTATATGTTTTTGTCCATACAAAGTCATACAGGTTTGGAGTAAACAGTGAAAGAATTTTCATCTTTGGGTGAACCATTCTCTTTAAAAGAGGCCTTTAATTCTTTCACACACAAACACTTGTTTCTTTAAATGCATTCTTGCTCTGTGTGTGGCTGATTGCCTGTGAAAGGCTCGGGAATGGAACTTTTTATGCACCATAAATCTGATATCACTGATAGATCAGGCATTTGGTGATAGTGGGACACTAGGAGTCAAAGAGCTTCAAGGGTTATTGTTGTTCAGTTTATGCACTGTATCCCAGAACAAAGGCGAGAAGAAAACAGCCTCATCCTTGGGGACTACCTATGTAGGTTTTAAGCTTCTCTGTTTTTGTACGTGTCTGCTTTCACTAAAATGAGGGGACAGAATCTCATCTGTAAGGAGACTATACTCATTCAAATTAAGGTTCTTTACTGGCATCTCTGGAACATGTCCACTGGACAAAAGGTTCTTTATAGTAAAAAAGGTTCTTTAGGTTTTTAAAATGTATTTAACACTAAGACTGGCTCTTTGGGGAAGAACTGTTCACTAGGTTCTTTGGGGAACCCAAAATTGTTGTTCTATGGCATTGCTTCAAAAACCCACTTTTGAAATCTTTATTTTGTAGATGTTAAGTATTATTGGCCATCACTCACTGTGTATTTAGGAGACTTATAATAATTATTATTTGTGTTAGGCATATACAGAACTCATGTTTAATGTGACAAGTTTCATCCTTACATCTTCTATAATACAATATATTGTTAGTTTCAAGAGTATTTACATTTGCGAATAAACATTTGTAATGGACGGTTGGTAGAAATTAAGCATGCCAGAGGTTCTGGGTTCTAATCCGCCCTTGAATAGTTTATTATTTTTTCCCAATCAGTGATTGTATATCAAGAGCAGAGACACATTTGTGTGCATTTTGTATTGTGATTTCACCAGACTGAATAAAGAACCTCCGCAACAGCCTTAAGCGATAGACTGAAGAGCTCATTTGTGTGAAGACTGTGCATAAGAGCCAAGAGAGCAATGTTGTCTTCCGCCACTGATAACAGCGGCAACGAACACTCAGCATGATTTCAAAAACAACACATTCCAGCGCCAAATCGCCTCTTATTTAACACAAATGAAGAAACTGCTAATCAAATAGAGATGTTTCTTTTGTACTAAGTACATCCGTGCCACGAGATGTTTAAAAAAATTGGTGGGGACAATATCGACACTGGCAAAATGTGATGGGGACATGTCCCACCCATCCCACTGCAAATTACACCTATGGGTTTATGGTTTTCGAGGGCATTCAATAGTCTTGATTCTTGATTACCCAATTACCTCTAGTGCTTTTACTCTGATGTGAAAGTAGCAATGCTGTCATCAATTTTTTTTCTCTGGCTGCATGTGGAATAGGCAGGATATACAAAGATCCTGCATCTGGGAGCAATGTAGTTTTTGTAATTAGGCAGACGTGTTTTTAAGGCTTTGCTCAAGCAACTGGTATTGATTTTTTGAATCAAAAGGTTCTTTAGTAGAAGTAAGAGTTGTGCAGCTCAGGGCAGGGGATTTAACATCTTAAATTTGAAAAAGCTTCAAATTGAATTTGTATATCATGAAGTAGCTGATCAGCCTTCAGAAACAGAACAGAATGTCTGTGGGGTCTGAGGAGAGAGGCTTTTGCAAATTCACTCCTGTTGCATTGTCTGTAGGATTTTTCAGACTGCTTTATAGAAGGCCATGAGAAGTTGAAATCTAGCCTTTTTGTATCTAACTCGACCCAAGCAAATACCAGGAAATGAAAGCAAATTAATTCAGTCAAAAAGTGACTGACATCTTCTGATCTCCACAAAGAAGTGTAAAATCTTCTGGAAAATTAAACATGGATGAGTATTACTTCATCTCATGATGGAATATAATTGACAATATTAGCAGGTATACAGAGAACAGCAAACAAAAGTAAATAATTGAGCGCGTCTGAACCTGTGAACGCAGGAAATGAGAAAATAGGAAAAATATTCTGCCTAAATGGATTTGCATTTTCAGCTCAGCGCTCTTGTTCCCTAAATGCAGTATTTGATAGAGTCTGCAGAAGCTTTTATGAAGTCATTTGTTCGTTATTTGACAGGAATTGACATGGAAATAGTATTTAACATGTTTAACATCCTTCTTAAAATATATTAAACTCATATATCAATACAATTAAAAATCTGTTAAGTCCTTTTCACATAACTCGCATCAGGGCTTGATCTCAACAGAAGCGCATGTGCCACCTTTACCTCCAAGAGGAAATGATGTGAATATAGTCTTGGAGCGGTTTAAGAGGTTTCTAGGTAGTAAAAAAATATTATATGATTTGTTATACATGGTTTGTTATATATAATCCATTTCTATTATACATAAAACATATATTGATAGCAAACGAATGAGTTAACATGCATTCGATCTTAGAAAAAAGTCCCAGCATTTGTTTTATTATAACAAAAATGAAAAAAATAAAATAAACAAAAAGGCATTTTATATCATATACATTTTATATATTTTAAATACATTATTATATTATAAAATTTAAATATTAATAACAAAACATAAAATATGTTTTTTGAGGTTGCTGTATAACTAATTTCTATGACAATATGTCTATGTAATGATACCTCATGCAAATCATCTAGTAATCACTGGCTGTGCTTTAAAAGGTCAGCAGCGAACAAGTTTGAGCATCGCATTGCAAGACAGGGGGTAATGGTGTAGACTTCAATGCATTAGATAAGTTTGATGCGAATCATGTGAAAAGACCTTGACAATCCACAGAAGTCAACACATTTTATAGAATATCACATTTCAAAACATCATGCATAATTCGATGCATCATGCATTCAAAGCCAAAAAAGCAGATTTCTCACTAGAGAGCGACTTTGCTTAAGCAAACCGAAGATGCGCTTTCAAACGTAGATGACGTTAGACTCATGCAGCGGTTTCAAACATCCTTGTTGACACACCACACAAGCAGATAGGAAAATAAATGCGAAAACTCAAGGGAAGCGAGCAGCTGGTCCAGCTCGAGATCTTACAACCTTAGAGAAGCAAACAAAACAAGCATGCGGGAAGCAATCGAACTCTATACAGTCTCACTCTGAAGCCTGAGTTGCATGTCTAGTTCAAGTATCTCTAATCCTTAGAAGAAAATTATGAACTATTTGAGATAAAAAAAGGGCGACAGAGTTCTAGAAGAACTAAAAAAGCTGAAGGCAATAATCTTAAAGTCGAACTACAGCGCTCAGGCTTTACGAGACTCTAAACTAAACCCAGAGGGGGAAAATAAGGAAGGCTTTATAACATAAGAAGGTGAAGCATTAGTCTGAAAAAACAGGCAGGTTAACAGAACACTACATCTCTCCAGTCAGAAGGGCCGGAGGATGAGAGGGAGGGGGCAAGGAAAAGGAGAGGAGGGCAGAGGGTTTTAGGAAGCGCATTATATGGATCCGAGCACCGTATGAGCCCACAGTTCTTTAGAAATAACTAGTGTGTGTCTGTGTGTACTACTTAATAGCCTGTGTGTGTCGAGTCTGCATGTGTGAGGGCATGTGCTTGGTTGATATAAGGAGAATTTTCGGGGAAAACAGGATCCATTTTTTGTGACCTTTGGTGATGGACATTATTACCTGGCTCTGGCTACATGGGCGGCAGTCTGACTGTGACATTTACAAGTGAAACGCTTTAATGAGAAGGACGTCACTTTGCTCTTTTCGGGAGCAGAGCTCCTATAAAGTCGATTAAAACCGTTACCACACCTGCCTTTACTGAGTGGATTTTTTATTTTTTTATTGGAGTCTTGTTTGGGTGTGTGATTGGACTGAAAATCAGCAGATTTTGCACTCCATCTTTTTCCATTATCTTTCCACTTCCTCGATGTGAACGCCTCAATGTCTTCCACCCAATTTCAACATGTTTCCATCCCTCGCTGACTCCCTAAACCTCAGTCTCCCTCGGTTTCTCTTCCTGCTGTGGTATTAATAGCATCTCTGCAGGACCGAATGCATCTTCAGCCCGGAGTTCAGCCGGAGTTCATTGTCAGTTCATCTTCGACTGTGTTTTAATGAGTTTCAGAATCCGCCCACCCCCTCATGGCAGTCCGTCCTCTAACACTCACGCAAATTATCTAGGGGCCAGAGTTCCTGCCATCATAGCACTTATTCGAGTGTGTGAATGACCTGTGAGAAGGTGTGTTTAAAATAACATTAACGAGCAGCGTGGACTAGGCAGCAGCCACCTCAGAACAAATAGAGATTTAGTTTCGGCACACATCATTATCGCTTTCTTTTTATATATATAGAGGGAGAGAGAGCGATTCAACCACGCATGCTTAAGTCAACACTACCTAAGTTCGTAGGAATGGAATGGATCGCTTGACTCTGACCCTGCTTACTAAAATAAACCCTAATGATGCAGACTGAATAAAGGCAAAGATTGAATCATTAGCAAATGACATTTTAACTAAGACCTCAAATAACTGACCTGAGCATGCTAACAATGTTAATGAAGAAGAAAAATCTAAGATTGAATATGATTGTTTCAAATGATCCAATCAAAGTCAATAATGCCAGGGGCTGAACCGCTTGAGCCAAATTTGAACAGTGAATGAACACTGGTAAACTGAAGCACTTTTCTAGAGGAATTAGGTAAGTCACCCAAATGCATCCTATTAATGAGTTTAATCAGTATATGGGTCATTGACGAATAAGTGTAAATAAACATAATGGAGATATAATTCATTTTGAAGTTTTATTAAGTGTTAACAATGAGATTATGTGTTTTTTATAATCAATTAACACAGCGTGTCATTTTTTACAAGATGGACAAAATTTGTCACCAAAAAAGTCATTTCGGTGCAATTTCGGTTTTACAGAATGACACTTTTGGTTAAAACAGGCTGATATCGAGCTAGCTAGCAAGCAAACATTTTATATTTTAAGTTTTTAAAATATTATAACATTTTCCATGTTTTATAATGGTTGTACCGAATGACCTGATGTTTCAGGACATGCGTATGAGCAAGTGAAAACATGAATTTTTCAATAGTTAAAAGAGAGTTACTTTGCTTAAAGGGGCTCTATGTAAGATTTTTACTTTAATAAAGCATAAAAATACCCCGATATGTTTGCAGATATTTAGGAAACATGCTAAGTTCACCTACTTGTTTCTCAGAAAAACAATGCTACAGCCAGATATTCTACTTTGAAAATGTGTGTTCCGCGTCAGAACGTCTGTCTTTGTTTTGGTCTGTGCGAAACCTCGTGCTGTCAGTTTATCCAATAGTATTTCGACATCACAGGTTGCCAGTTGGCGGAAAACGCCGCGAATTACAACCATGGAAACCAGCAAACAAACTGGGTCAGAGAATCGCAGATTCTACCTGACCTAAAAAGCTTCTGAATCCATCTAAATATCTCTATGAACGACAACATATTGAAACAGATAAATCAACTCATCAGCTTACAGTGTTTAAGTCTCTTCAGCTTTCATTGTCAATTGCGCTTCTTATTGTTGCTGGCAACCCGCGTCTTTGAACGAGGGGGCGGGGCAAACAATATTTTGAATTTGGACTGCAGTACCTATTTTGAACACTGGGTGTCATTATTACATAGAGCCCCTTTAATGACCATGTGGTCCTTTGCAGGTGTCTCTGAATGATATCACATCCTGTCACATGACATTGAAAGAATTACTTGATCCAAAATGGTCCCTTTTTATTGGTTACTCCGAATGACATCAATTAAATTATTTTTTCCGGACATTCTTTCTCATAAAGCAATGATTGCAACAATGTTGATATATGATGTTATAAAATCATGCCAGAATAAAAAATATACATTTATTACATTTTAAGATGTTTTAATCACAAATGAAATGGCTGTATTGGCCTTTGAATGGTTAAACCGAACGACCTTTTGACACTTCAAAATCTTTAAAATACCTTTATAGGTAGGAAAATATAATTAAAACCTTTTGGATTCAATAAAAGAGATCTAGTTGTACTACCTTACATACTTTGGATGTTATATCTTTGTTTATTATTATTATTAAGGCCTTTGGACAAAAAAATTACCCGTCACATCAATGACCCAAATACATGCCATAAATGTAATATTACATCTTGCATCTGCACAAAATGAAACAAATGCACATGTGAACTTAAACTAAGATAAGTCACATTGTGAATATTCTCTTTCCGCAAAAAACAAAACAAAAACAAAAACATTTAAATGAATATACAGAATGTTTGAACATTTAGAATATTTTTTTCTCATCTTTCTAAAATTAGATGCCATTACTAAATTAATGAATATGAAATTATCTGCACTCCACTCTGCACCTCTCACATACTCTGGTTTGTAATGCTGAAAACAGACAAGGAACTGTTGCTTAGACTGGAAGTAACGGTTGTATAATTTTAAATGAATCAGTATGACTAAATGTCACATTGTGAAAAACCATCAGCCCTCTGAGGTTCTGTGTGTATCAACACTTTACCCATCATCAACAAGGATACAGAAGTTGAGGGATGAGTTGGGAGGTGAAGAGAGGGAGATATAAGGCGAATTGTGTATAAACCACCGCACCTCTCCTGTCTGCAGGTCGTTTGATTGCACAAGCCTGCGACTGCTCTTGACCGAGCGACTGAATAGATTGCACACTGAAAATTTCTATCAGGTGGCGTCTGCCCGCGGGTCTGTAGTTGCTGCTTATTTATCGACTGCTGGTGCTTCTCATTACAGGCTGAGTGGATGATCATAACGGCAGGCGCAGGATTTATGATCATTTTGCTGCATTCTCGCAAACTTCAGCCAGGGACACATGAGTGGAAACCAGACAAAGTACCTTTGGAGATGTAGGGCAGACTTAAATGTATTAAAACAACAAAGACCACTGCAGATGATTTGTTCCTTTTGTTTGTCTAGATGGAACAACAGGGAAAGTCGAATGCGATGAGCACAGACTAGCAGATTGCTTGATTCAAAGGTTTTTTTTAAGAAAGAGAATTTGTTTGTACCTCCAAGTCGGTATATGTGTGAGTGTGCACTTTACTTTGATTCTTTGCGATTCTTTTACTTTGTTTCTTTGTGAGTATATTTTGTGTTGTGCGCAGCTGTGGGGTCATGCAGCGGAATCCAATACAGCGCTAGAAAAGTTGAAACTTGGGATAAAGGGAAGCTAGAAGACAGACAATGGGCCAAGGGCCTCTCCCCACCCCCTTACCCTCCATCTCCACACTGCCTGGCTCCAAGTCAGGAGAACCCTGCCCTCCCCGCCTCCCCTCCTCGGGGTGGGTACCTGTCTCAGAGACACCCTTGACTTTAGGCAGAGCTGGCCCCTGATTGGTTGTGCTGGCGCTTGTGGGTGAGGTCTTTCCTGTGGTTGTATTGGAAGGCAAAGTTACTTATCAGAAATATCCATATTATTATGAGAAAACATCCATTTAAATATATTAGATCAGCATATTTCCATTTTGTACAGTATCAGAGATTGTTCACCCAAAAAACAGTCATCAGTTACTCACCCTGATGTCATTCACAGTCTGTACAATGTTGTTAATAATCATAATTTAATGTGTCTCAGTTTTTTTTGTCCATGCAATGAATGTCAATGGGGTCCAATGTGGTTGTTTTGACCTCCATTGTGGACAACAACAGCTGAAACATTCTTCAAAATATGTTCTTTCACTTTCCATAGAAGAAATAACATTGTACAGGATTGGAACAACATGACAGTGATGACAGAATTTTCATTTTAGGGTTTAAAAGAGATTTTTTTTTGTCCATATAATGAAACTAAAACTATTATTTTTTTCAAATGTTAAAAAAAACCTCAGACTAAATGAAAATAAGAAATGTTGCCTTGACAATTATCTGAACTAAAACAAGTTTAAACTGAAGTATCAAAATTACTAAAAACAAATTAAAGATTATATTAAAATATTTAATATTAAAAGAAATATTAGAAAACAAACTAATAAAAATAACAAAAGCACAATACAAGATTACTAAAACTTAAACTAAAATGAAAACTAAAAATCTAAAAATAAAAGCTAATTCAAAATATTATATTAAAAACTATGGTAGTATATAAATGAAACCACATTAACATGGAAAACATCTTATTTTGCCTTCCACACTAGGGCTTCCCCTCCTTGAGGTCATGAGAGATGCAGTTAAGAAAGAACACAATACAGATTTGTAACGACGCGAGGGTGAGTAAATGATGATCGCATTTTCATTTTTGGGTGAACCATTCCTTTAAATAGCTTAGTAAAAGATTTCAGAAGTTATAAAGTTTATATGAAGGGTGCTATAGAAATCACAGTACAAATCACGTAAAACATGAAAAAACAAAACACATCGTCTTGCATCAAAATCAATATTACATTTTCTTTGTTTTTGTGTGATACCACATGAATTTCTAACCCCAGAGCTGGCAGAATCGAAACTTGGAGGCATTTGATCTGAACTGAGCTAATCTCACAGAAGCCTCTTTTTGAACAGTTTCCCCTCCCTTCTCCATCCATCCCCCACAATGCGCTGATCCTAAACATACTTGCGGACCACATACTTTGAGGATATCCTCATAAGTCTGATTCGGAGATTTAGCTCTCCTTATTCCTGGGCGACTTAAAGTACAGGCGACCTTGCGGAGTTCTCTTTCTGAAAGACTCGTTGTCCTTGGGCTCCGGCTGCTGTGAGGAGCTCCATCACCGGAATAATGCTTAATGTAGCGGCACACAGTACTCATCAGCAGCAGCCAGTTGACCAGGGCCAAACGTGGAGCCCATCCTCCGCCTGCCCACCTCTAAATAAAGCCTGTCATCTTGCCATCTGTGCCACACAATGGCCGCTCATCAGGGGAGCTCGGGGCTGGCACATGGGATGCTTTTATTATCATTCCGTTTCCATTCTATTTAAAGGGTGCTGGAAGAAAAGAGCTGTCGGAAAACAGTGGTGCATTGTGGGAATTTTCGTCCACCTTTCACAATGGGATGGCTTTATCACACAGTGGGAAGACGGCGAGAGTTCTGAGGATGTAATAACTCCTCTTGAATGCAGGTAGAGCTCTAATTACCATGCCAAGGTGCCGTGGGAGGCTTTGTCTCAGCGTGAGGTGAGAAGCTGCACTGCCATGTCATTTCCAGTGTCTGGAAGAGGAGCTCTGGTGGCTGAATGAAGCAGTGGGAATGCTCATTGAATGTGTGCACCCACTGTGTGCTCTTTCACACCACACAGATAGACAGGAGCACAGGGACACGCCATCCAGCGCCCCACAAATCCATGACAGTACAGCCCAATGCCATGATGTTGCCATCCTCCATCTCTCTTTCTTTTTTCCATGATCTCTCTCAACCTTTGCTTTCTACCTTTCTTATTTCCTCTTTGATCTGTCACATCCTTCATTTATCTCTTCTTTAAACTTCCTCTGTTCTTTCTTCCTTCTCTTCGTGTCTCCTTTCTTTTAAACGTTCCTTCCATTCTTTTTAATCTCTGATACATTCCTTTTTGCCTTCCTTCCTCCCCTTCATTTGTTTTTGTAATCTCTCCTTCCTTCCTCTCCTTCATGTGTTCTCGTAATCTCTCCTTCCTTCCTTCCTTCCTTCCTTCCTCTCCTTCATGTGTTCTCGTAATCCTTCCTTCCTTCCATCCTCTCCTTCATGTGTTCTCGTAATCCTTCCTTCCTTCCTTCCT
>RJVU01062584.1:3134663-3152608 GCA_003731715.1 Anabarilius grahami | reverse complement strand
CTTCCTTCCTTCCTTCCTTCCTTCCTTCCTTCCTTCCTTCCTTCCTTCCTTCCTTCCTTCCTTCCTTCCTTCCTTCCTTCCTTCCTTCCTTATCAAGTACAAAATACTGCTCCTCCCCTACATCCCAACTCGATCACTGGCCTTCTCTTTTTCCCTCAGTATCGCCTATGGAGGGCAGATCATTTAGAGCTTTCGCACCCAAACTCTAGAATTCTCTCCCCCAGTCACTGTTGCATTAATAATGTTTCTGATTTCAAATCGCAACTCAAAGCCCATTTGTTTTCTTTAGTAGTGTTCTGTATTTTTATGCATGAATCTATGTTTCTGTGTGCTACCTCTTTGTAATGCTACTTTTATTGTCTTTGTATTGTCTTTGCTTTAATCTACTGTTCTGTAATATTCTTCTTTTCCGTGTGTTCTTTTTTCTGTTATTATTGTCTTCCCTATTGCAGTTATCTTTTTCTTAATGTAAAGTGTCCTTGAGCTACTGAAAGGTACTACATAAATAAAACTTTTTGTTATTGTTAAAGGCACAATATGTAAGATTATTTGATTAAAATATCCAAAAACTACTAGAATAATTTAATATATTTTGTTGACTTGTGTACTTACATTATCCCAAATGTTTCCAAGAATGTTTAAATACAGAGAAATAATCAATTTTAACCGTCGCCTATCAATGTCATCATAACCGCGTTACCCTTGATTTCCAGTTTTATTTTGTAGAAACCATGGAAACACCAAAGACTCTTTAATATATTATGTGTTTTATTAGACAGGTGAGCAACTGTTTGGGTAAATTCATCGGCACAAAACAAATTATTGTTATATAGCTCAACACAGTAAGTCTTATTGTTTAAATCTCGTTTTCTTGATTTACTGCGAGTACCATGTTTTACCATGCCTAATATCGATCTAGCTTACTGCTGTGTGCAACAACTGTCTCACAGTAGCCGCAGAGAGAATGCACAGTAGCATTATAACAACTTTCAACACACAAATGTATCTAATATGATAAAACAGCGCTGCTTTACCGCAAATACGCATGACGGGAAGAAACGGAAGCAGTCGTCTATGGCATAATAAAAGCTCCACTGCTCTCGAGTCGTGCGTCGCGCTTGTCTCTCATTAGCGATCGCTCCAGCGGCCTCGTTTCACTCTTTTAGCCACACCCTGATTCATACTACAGTAATGTTAATAAATCTTTAATACATTAGCTCATCCATGAATATGATTTCTGCCGAGTCCGGTCAGATTCTTTTCCACCAGCTGTAGACATGAAGACAACACCTCCCATGATTCCACGAAATCAAGGCGTCATCAAGCTACGCCTTTGTTTTGAATAAGAGACCTCTAGTGGCGAAATTTACATATTGTGCCTTTAATATTATTAATAACAAACAGAAAAACATTTTTAGGTAGTCACCAGGGAGTTATTTACCTCTCTCTAATTGGCTGATAGACCGATTGGAGGCCATCTTAGAAATATATTAGTACTATAATCAGCTCAAAAAACAGCAGCACTGATTCATAAGATGGAGATTAGAAAAGAACAAAGCAGGTGACTTGGAAAGTTCATTTTTTACTAAAACTCATCTGTATTAATAACCTCATGTGACTAATCCAGATGGTAATACAAGGATTTTGAGAGATATACTGGATATTTCTCCATGATCCTCCATGATGTGTGTTTGTGTGAGAGAGGCAGAGTGTATTGTGCATGGTAAAATAGCTGTATGCTCTGACCCGGATCACACTGCATCCACTGGCACGCTTTAGAAGCAAAATCAGACACCACCACCCAGGGATGTTAACACACACTTTCACACACACAGGCCAGCTGTCAGCTAGTATTAGCTCATGACTGTCTGAAATATAATACTGCACATTTCTATTTCTCTCTTCAACACACACACACGCTTCCCCTCTCTCCTTCCAAAACACACACATATGCTCTCTCTCTCTCAATATCTCTCATACACATGCACCGTCTATCACAACATACACACATTTCTCTCTCTCTCACACACACACAGACATACCGTCACACATCCACTCAGTGAGAAAATTAATTTGTCAGATCGTGATTTTCAGTTGTTCCTCCAAAGCTCTTGCTCAGAGCTCTCTGATACGGCCCACAGCCCTGCAGGACATTTCTGTCTGCCATGCAGATCTGCAGCCTGCAGCCTCACTGCGGGTCATTTGTGTAACGGACTCTATTGATCTGGGAAACTAACGCCTCTCTGAGAGCTGTTGTAAGAGCTGCTCAGAGGTCAGAATGGGACAGATTGAAGATTTATGCATGTGTGCGTGAAAGGCAAACTGTCGGATATAAAAAAGACATGATGTAATATTCACACCCAGACACTTCTGACACATTGTAGGAAAAATAATAGCAATCTGTGCCTATTGTTGAATGCAAGGCCCAACTTTACTGATATAATGGCTAGCCATAAAATTTCTGATTTAAAATGGTCAATGGAAATGAACATGACTGTGAATATGGCTGGACAAAGGGTAATCATTTACTAAAGCAATTTGAATGTCTAAATGTAAAGCTTGTGAGATTGAATTAGTGCACTGACCGTATGCAGAGTCCACCGCAGGGTTCTGCTTGCGAGTTGTGGCCAATACATCTACAGAAAGAATAAAAGAATAAGATCAAGTAGGCCTACATTCAGCCTAATAAACTATAATACTTGGCAGAAGATTCTTGTGATTTTTACCATTAATAAATCAAATTATTTATTGAATATCAATATTATTTATTTACTGAACAGTGTTGACTTTCAGTAACATATTGCCTCTGCCTCCATTTTGATGCATAAATGCAATAAGCCATTCAAGGGCGGACACTACGGTACTCTTATTACGGTTAAGGTTTTTGCAATTACAGCACAAGAATGCATGATACATGAATCTAATATATACAGAACTGCAGATCAAACTTAGCCATAGGCTAACTCTTGTATTGTGCATAAAATGGTAACATTTAAGTTTGTACATCATCCCTAAAAAAAAAAAAAAAATCCCTTAAAATAAAATAAAATAAAATAAAGAAATGTCAACCTCAAAGTGGAAAAAGAAAATGAAGTGTAATTTTATTTTTCATTGTGACATAAATTTCATATTACATTACATTACATTATATTATATTATTCAAATGTTTGAGGTCTATAAGATATTTTCACAATTAAAAATGTTTGTGCTGCTTAATATTTTTGTGGAAACATCATAAAGGATTCTTTGATGAACAGTTTTAGAAAACGATTAAAAGAACAATTTATTTGAAATATAAATCTTTTTTTAATTTGTTCCAAAACAAATACTGATCCGAAACATTTAAATGGTAGTGTAAATTATATTATTAATAATTGAAATCAGCATCAATTAAATTATACTATACTTTAGCATTTAAATAATATATCATTTTTGAGAATGGGGAGAGGTGCTTATTCAACGGAAACAAGCTAGTATGAGCTGTGGATGTAAACCTCACTCCCCTGGCCTCAAGAGGCAAGCTAGCGACTGAAGCTAGAGACTGCTGTCTTTAACGTCCTTATTAGCCTGCCTGCCTCTGATGCTGGAGACGCTGATTTGAATCCCGCTTGGAGCGGGTCGAGTAGGACCGGTTACATTTGGTGCCGTGGTCCGGATGGGAGTGAGGTTTAGGGGGCGTGAGTGTTACGTAAGCAAGCTAGTATGAGCTGTGCATGTAAACCTCACTCCCCTGGCCTCAAGAGGCAAGCTAGCGACTGATGCTAGAGACTGCGGTCTTTAGCGTCCTTATTAGCATTATTAGAGGAGACGCCGGTTCGAATCCCACTCGGAGCGGTTCGAGTTGGGCCAGTTATACTTAGTTGTCATAAAAATAATTTCACAATGTACACAAATCTTGCACAGTTCAAAGAGGTTGCAAGATGTCATTTCTTATGGTCTCTTTCCTTGTTGGAGAGAAACATGATCTAGGCATGTTTTTGACATGTTTCATGCGATTCTCTCAAAAGTGTTCTAGAGTTCTGGAACAATAGTGGAGTTGTTGCAGAAATGTGTAGGGATGTAATAATAGTGTGAATGAGTTATGATCTCTGGGAGCAAGTCAGCTCGGACTGTCTGGAACTCACCATGACAGCTGTCTGGGTACTGAGGATATCCACTCTCCACATACTGTTCAAATCCAGACCTGTGACAGAGACAGAGAGAAAGAACGACAGAACAGAGAGAGAAGAGAATGAGCAGGAGAAGGAGTGAGAAAGAGGACAAGGGAGTGACAATCATTCTTTTGTGAGCCTCTCGCTGAATGATCCTTCTAATTAGTTGTGCTGTCAGCATTCTGTTGTTGCCTCTCCGAGCAACTGTAAAGGGAAATAACATGCTACAATATGATTGAGGATTGAGTGTCTGCCATACAAGTACACTGCCTCTATACCATGACTGACAGCCATGTCTTCATGGCCATAAGATGAGAAGCAAATGCAAATGTATTAGTATGTACACATATACTTAAGCAATAATTCTAAATCAAGTGCCAAATGAGAGTAAATTTGTCAATTTCAGGAACTGCAATATATTACTCAGTTTAAATCGCACTGTAAGTCTGAAACTTGCAGATAAAGTGACATGCACAATTCAAATCAAACCATCTACTAAAAATGTCATGACTTCCAACAACTTATCGAAGTACATTTTTACCTCTACAGAACACCATTTACATTAAATATTTCTGACATTAAGCCATAAAAATAAAATTACAGAGGAACGTCATCACAATATGTCTATGTGTTTGAGACAGACAATTTGATGGAGAAATGGAGACTCATCTTTAAAATGATGCAGATGTAACAATGAAGTGAACTGTTTTCCATAAATCTCTAATGAATATTAGCACAATAATCCTATTGTTATAATAAAAAAAATTAAATAAAAAAAATACAGCTTTAATGCTGGTAAAAAAAAAAGAGTTAAATTTAGAACATTTCACATGATGTAGTTTCATACGTCATTTCAAATCATTACGCAAATATCAAGCCCCACTGTTATTTACAAGTGATTAAACAAACGCTGAATGAATTTAACATGTGCACATATGTAATTAATGTGTCACATGTCAAATTAGTTGAACAAGCTACGGGGAATTTTATTCATTCAAGCACACGAATAGCAATAAAGAAGAGTGCCTTCAGCTTTGACTATTTTAGATGTAAGAACCTTTGTGTGAAGGAAATGAGTGTTTGGGTAAAACAGCATATTAAGTCAAATTTGAATAGAATGTGTTTACTGAGAGGGACGTTGCTGACTCATGCAGCCTAACAGCGTAACCACGGTGACACGTTGCTCTGAGCGACTGCAATGTTCCACTGCTCCTGGCATCACAGAACCGAGCGTGTCATTGCTGCTCATTGCCGAGCACCTGAGTGACATCTCGCACACAAACGCATAACATGTTCTGTCAGTTTTTGCTTCCTCTCAGTGTTACCATGGAGATGTAATCAGATTGGTGGAGCCGTGGTCTAATGAAGTACGTATCTGTAAGTCCAAATCAGGATTCTCGGTTACACTTAATTTGAAGGTGTCCTTGTTACAGTGTAATTATACATTTAAGTACTCTGTAATATTATTTAACTACATGTACTTACTACATAATTAGGGTTATGGGTTACTTGCTTGCAATTATGCATAATTTAATGTTATTACTATAGCAAATAAAGTACATGTAAGATGTGTAACGGACACTGTAAAATAAAGTGTTACCGGATTCTCAAAAATCACTGCATGTCACTTGGTTTCAAGAACACTTTTGTGTGTGGTATTTCAGCAGAAGAATGTGCATCTTATTCATTATGCACCTTGCAATCAAGTTCAGGTGCAAAATGCACGAACCTAATTATTAGTGCATAATTATAATAATTAATTTCAGGGCAAAGATGCTTTGATTTTAATGTAAATTAGGTTTATTGCCCCTTATTCACAAAACTCGGTTCATAAAAAGTTCTATTTGCCTGGTGCAATTCATTTGGCTTAACTGTGGAAACAAGACTGGCCCAAGGGAGTACATGAGGTCTGCAGGAAAATTTTAGAAAAAAACCCTAAAAAAGCTGTAAAATGATCAAATAAATGCCAATTATTACATTTTTAAATCGCATACATTTGACCTCTGAATTTAATCATCACATTTTGGGGTTATTGGCATCAAAAAGACAGCTCATGCAAATAACTTAATTCACTCTGAAATATTTTGTCTCACTTGATTTGAGTATATTTGATCTATCTGAGTGGAATCTATCTAACCTTGGAGCACAGGGTACAATGATGACCTTTTAAAGGATCTTTTGGCATATAAGAGGTCTCTGTACCATTTAAACATCCTGCAAGTTGGATAGCTTAAAATGTCCTCCTCATTATAAACAAACCACTTATTTAATCAAGCTCCAAAAACAGCTCGTTTTGATATTGCGGGATCTGTGACGTCACACGGGCAATTACATTTGCATATGACTGCCTCCAGAGCAAGACATCAACGAAAAAATTATAAATCATCACACCATAGGCCCTGCCCACTGGCATTTAGTCGCTCGACAACTGACATTTGCCTACACTGGGTGTGAGCGTTGTGATGCGTCAACAGCAAATAGAACCCTTTATAATCACTGACGCTGTCTACACTGGATACAGTTTACAGATGTGAATTCAGTTTCTGACATACTCCACGCACTTGAGTCCGTCGACAACAGGACAAATGGAAGAGTGAAAGAATGTTAGCTTTAAAAGAATGTTCGATTGCGTCTCTGTACAGAATTCAGAAGGATCCCAGTGTCGGAAACAAGTATATGATTTATTTTAATGGTGTCCCTGATCGTGACGGAGGATTATATGATTGTTCAGAGCATTTTTGTTTTGTGCTTTGTCAGTAAATTAAGGTTTTATATGGATAATGTTTTCAAAACACTTACTCATGTGCAATAGCGAGTGGGCGTTGATATGGTTTCTATGCAATGACGTTAACCAATCATAACAGTGGCGGTTTACTGACAAGTCAAATGGAAATAATAATTTTTTCTGCAATAAAAAACAAAAAAACAAAAACTATTAACATTATAAGTGAACACCAAAGAACATATAAAAAATCCATGTTATGACCCTTTAAAAAAAAGCTTCAGAGAAAACACACTAGCATACAAACAACTTATCATCTAATGCTGGCACCCCATTTCAGCCCCGCCTAGGCACCTGCCGTTCTCCTGCCTCCCCCTGCCCTGCATATGCAATCTATCTGTGAATCAGCCCTCTCTACCTGACATGATTTAAAGTCCTTATTTCCATTAACCTGAGAGGGGAGAGAGTGACAGAACGAGAGGGAAGGAGAGGGAAAGAGAGAGAGCGGGGATGACTTCATCTCATATTGAAGGATAAATGGAAGGACAAGAAAAAAAAAATCTCCTGCATAAAGTGGTAAATTGGGATCTTGCAGGTGCATAATATCTGAACATCAATATGCCTTTGAGATGCATGCTTTTCATTATACCTGAATTGGCCAACACACTTGCACACACACATTAGCACAAACACGCTCTCTCATCATATGGAGATTAAATTGCCCCCGGGAAAGAGCGAATAGGGAAAAGGAGAACACAAAAAGAAAATATCCCACAAGATAATAAAGTCATATTTTTCTTCATATTCTCCTATCCGCAGTACACCGCAAAAAAACAAGCCGCAAAGCTATTTTAAAAATGAGAAAGCCAAAGTATTACCATCGTACATCTATTGCCCTCTTTTCTTACATTTCACCCTCTAAGTCTAGCAGAATTTCATTAGATTTCATTGATTAGAATTTAAACGCACAGTTCGCTCTGGAGCTACAGTTTCTCATGTCTTCTTTCTTGTTCTGCTTCTCTAAAGTCTCACATTGCCAGACTTAAAGTCAACAAAGTTTTTTTTTTTTTGCAACTTATTCAGGGCAAAAGCCTATTGGAAAGGGGTCATGTGACTAAAATGTAAAGTGACCAATGACAGTTTATTTTAATGTGACGTGTGAACACTGACTCCTGAAAATGACTCCAGCCAATCAGTTTAATGGACTTTATGGACTTTATGTTACAACATAATGGTAGTAATGAATGGTAGTGGTAGTGTATTTTATTTGTTTATTGTGTAATTCAATTGGTTTGTAATTGATCTGACTTATTGTATTTTTAAGATATTACTGACACACTTTAAAATGCTGTTATTCAGTCCACATCAGTTTTACATTTTCAGTGTTGCTGCTTTTGGTTTCTATAACAAAAACCAAAATTCTAGATTCCAGCCAAGATTTTAGAGCTCTTTATAATTCTAATGCGCTCTATGATTACAGAAGACTTTATGACATCTGACAGCAGAAGATGTATGACTCTGACATGAGTTTGGCTATGGAAGCATATCATTGAAAGCTGGAGTAAACCAAAGCTCTTATGGGACACTGATAAGTACTCTCACAAGTTCTGTCCATTTTGTTGGCAGCGGTCTGGAAATCTGCTGTGTACGTAATAATGTTCATGAGTTAAAATTGGAATGATTCCCCATCTTTGTCAATTCTCACATTAGGACACATTAAGGCACATTAAGGAACATTAAGAACCAATAATCACCAATAATCAAGTTTACAGTCAGAAAATATAATTAAACACTGTCACCAGGTTACAGAGAATGTGTATGTTAAATTAAAATATATTCAGCTAAAAAAAATAACTTTATTTAGTTTGTGTGTGTGTGTATAGAGTAGTATGTTAAGAATAAGATGTTGATCTCTCAGTAACATTTTCACTTCAGGGTTCTAACTTCTTTTAATAAAGCAAAATTGCAGCTGTATTGTATGTGACTCAGGAGCGGGGAAACAGAGCATGCTGGGAAGAATATTGCCGCTGTTGCTTTCCACAACTGATGACAACCGCAGCGACCACTCAGCAAAACATTAATAATAACAAATTCAATCCCTCGATCTGCACTCATTATAACACACACACACACACACACGCAAATGAAATGAACTTCTGCTTGACAATTAGAGAGGCAGTATTACTGTAGATCCCTGACACAAGCTGATATTTCATAAAATGGTGGGTATGTCAATATGCCCTTTCAGCCAGAGATCTGTGCAACTGCTAAACAACATAAATGAATCCGATGTGTCTTGGTTCTATTGCTTCTCTGTCTGTCCAGTCAATGGGTCCCATTGACTTCCATAGTATGGAAGAAAAAAATACTATGGAAGTATGGGCCCATCAACTGTTTGCTTACTGACA
This sequence comes from Anabarilius grahami, assembly GCA_003731715.1. Classification (NCBI taxonomy): domain Eukaryota; kingdom Metazoa; phylum Chordata; class Actinopteri; order Cypriniformes; family Xenocyprididae; genus Anabarilius; species Anabarilius grahami. The sequence continues at coordinate 3,143,327 of RJVU01062584.1, read as the reverse complement.
TTCTTCAAAATATCTTCTTTTGTGTTCAGCAGAAGAAAGAAATTCATACAGGTATGGAACAACTTGAGGGTGAGTAAATGATAACAGAATTTTCATTTTTTGGTGAACTTTCCCTTTAATTTATATAGCTTGAAATGTTAAAAATTTATTATGTAGAAATTAACATTAACTGAGATTAATGAATGCTGTAAAAGTATTGTTAGTACTGTTGGTTTGACAACTAAATGCATTAAATAATGTTAACAAATTTACTTTTAAATGTTATCTATGAAGTCATCCTGGTCATTGTATATATTGTCTAGTAAAATTCTGCAACTGAACTTGGTTATAAATTTTGAAGACATTTTACAGCCATATGATTTTTACCAGATGTTTTAAGGATGTTTAGAGTAACGTAAGCCCTAAGAGACCTTTAACAATGATGCGCACTATAGAAACACAGAATTGTCGATTGCACAGAAAGCTTGTGTGTAGAATTTAGTAGCTGTGTATGCTCTTTTATTCTAATGAACCGTAAAAGTGTTTACTGTGGCAAGACTAATAGAAGGGTCGTGTGATGTAGCTTTAACTCACTTGAATCCCGGCGCCACTGTGGCACAGTTCCCCGCACTCAGCCAGATGCAGTAGGGGTCTCGCGAGGACAGACAGCTCCTAAAACACACACGCATACAGAGTTAACTCGTACCACATGTCCTGGAAAGGTTGTGTGTGTTTTCCTTGCTCACAGTCTCCATACTCCCCCCAATTTCCCTTTCCCCTCTCTCTCCAAGTGTATGTGACAAGCTGGAAGGGACAGCCACAGCACAGACACAGCATCTCCATAACAAAGCATTAATGCCTCTCGCTGGTCAGACAGTCAGTCAGACTGAAGAGAGAGAGAGAGAGAGAGAGAGAGAAAGAGACTGACTGCTGTAGAGTCAGGTGTGTGTGTGTGTTTGTGTATTAGTGTTGCATGATTGACAGGTGTGTTGTGTTTGCCAGAGGCCAACTGAGATTCAGATACACAGCAAAGCTGGTGAGTTGCTCCAAGAAACAGTGAGAGAGACAGATGGAAAGAGAGACAGAAAGACAGACGGAAAGAGAACGAAAGACAGGGAAGAAAGGACAAAAAGCATGTGTAAGGTGACTAAATGTGAATCAGAGTGAAAAGGAGAGGTCACTTCCACTTTCTGCTATTTCTTTCCCTCTTCACAGGTTGTTAATTTCTCCATGCTATGCCTGTTGGTCACTATTCTTTAATACTTTATCTATTGTTAAAGGCTAGATGTGTTAAAATGATAAAATACTTTCTCTTATTCCATTTTAAATAAAAAAAATGCAAAAATGCCACAACAAAATGGAGTTGGGTGGTTTTAGTCTCTCTGTTAGGTTTAAAGTCATCTATACTGTATGCTAATGACCTACTAAAAGTTAACAAAATTACAAAATACGGCCAATTATTAACCTGAATGTGGAAAGCTTTCGATGTAAGCTACTGGCAGTTATTTTAGCTGTACAAAAACAGTTTATTATGTCACTTGACTGCTTTTACTGTTTATTGCACTTTGATCTGTCTTGTAAATTAATAGGAAATAGCTTACTTCCATATTTTAAAAAAAGGTGATAATAAACTATTTCATTGATATACATATTGAAAATTCATTTTTTTTCTTCAAGTGGAACTGAGAAAAAATATTGATGACTCATCCTGCACTACACAGATTTTTGTCCAATCAAATGTTCTCTAGAATGACAATGTCCAACCACCTTATATCACCTGCAACAAACCAGCAAGTAGCACTAGTTAGCTAACTAATGCTTATTGGCTTAAATAAATAAACAAACTCATAAGCCCTTTGGTATGTCCCACCCAAACTATTATGCAAATTATGCGAATTTTGGGATCGCAATAAAAAAAAAATAAAAAAAAACACTGGATGGAAATGCCAATATGCGCATAAATTCTAAAAATGTGCATAAAAACTGTGCAAAATTGAGTTGGATAATTTTTTTATCTGATAAGACAAACCACAGTGAACGACAATGGATAAACGACAATGGAAATAAAAAAATTCTCGATGTGCAAAAAAAAAAACAGAGGATATGATTGGATAATTGGACTAATCAGCGGATCACTTTCATTGCATAGCATCTCAAATCTTGTTTTAGTTATTCTGAAATGCCAGAGCCAAAGTCTGTCATCAAAATGATTTGGTATAATGACCTCCCAGAACCACCTCACATGATTGTGTTCACAGACATCAGCCGTCCGAATGCACGATAACATGAGAGCGTTTATTGCGTTTCGTCTGTGCACTTTGAGGTGCAGGTCATTTATGATTTAGGACAGAAGAGCCACAGTGGCTTCCCCGATTGCAGCAACTTCCATTTTAATTACAGATAGTTTGCGCCAATCTCTCCTAGTAAGTGAATGTTGTTCTCTTGAAAACATGGGATGGAAACGGTGCTTTATTGGCAAATGTTTGATGTGATATTCCAATTGTGTGCATAAGTTAAATTCACAACTTTGGATGGAAACAGCTTCTGTGGCTCTATAAAAACATTGCGACCAGCCTGACATGGCAACAGTGGCTCAACCAATCATTTTGGAGCTATCTGCTTGACCAACCAATGGAAGATAGTTCAGAGAAACCTGTTTGATAACAATCCGTTTTTTTTGTTTTTTTTTCTTTGACCATAACAAACTTCTTTTGTTCTTTTAGATACATAAACTGTTTGAATTTAAACAAAGAGAGCTGTTTTTGCATCCAGCACTCGTCGTGTGTGAAAACAATTCAGCAAGAAAAAAAACAAAGGGGGAAAAAAAAGAGATGTTTTCTCACAAGTCCACAGAGAATCCCGTGTGAGTGTTTCTCCTGAGGCTGAGCAGGCATGAGCTAACAGATTGGTAAAACGTTAAGACACGGCTGGATCAGACATCAGGATTGTTTTTGGAAAGAAATTGGGACTGAAATTCCCTGATAGGATTTGGAGATCTTTTTAAAAGGAAACACAGTCTATCAGCTTGCTTATACTACAGCTGTGTGAAAAAAAAGGAATTGTTTGCTGTCTTGGCCTGTGGCCAATCAGATGGCTCTAATTTGCGTGCGAGTAGTCAAAGCATGTGGTGATGCTGGCTGGAGGACTGCAGCATGCAAAGGAGGAAACACGTCTACATCAACGACGACCCGTCTGTGTGTCTTCTTCCTGGACCGGGATGCAAGCTAAAACCTTTTGCCCTCTAAAATGCATCCGTGTTTAAATTTGAATGCATTTATGAATGCATGTCTTTGGAAACACACACCACTTTCACTGCACTTATGGAGAACTTTATCCATAATAGATCAAAAGAGAACTGGCACAGGACTTTTTAGAAGATTCTTGCACAACTGTCTAGATTTTTCTCTGAGGACTGAGCTGCTGCACTGCATCATCAATGGAGTTTGTAATGTTGGCTCCTTCTTCGATAAATGTTTTAAAATACTACAGTAGTAACCCTTATGAGTGTACTTGATTAAAACAGTACAAGATACTTAAAGGTGTAGTACAACATTGTATTAAGTGCTCTCAAATGTGATACATATTTAATGCGAATGATTGTGATTCTGGGTTCCATGTGCATTATCACTCACTTTTTGCAGTTGCCGTAGTCAGAACAGCGACTTAGTGGAACACGGATCACGCAACTTGAGAATGCCACAAACAGGGCATGATGGTCCTTGTCCAACTCCAATCCCAGTATCCTCCGGTCCTCACCATGCACATTACATCTGAGGAGAGAAATGGTGGTTTGTGTTTGTATGCCATTTTAGTTATTAAAGAGGATCCAAAAGTACCATATATGTACATAAAACATTAATACTAATAAAGGCTATGTTTGGAATTGCATACTACCATACCATTCCTACAAGAATGCAATAGGCACATTTTCTGAATGCATGGAATACCTGGATTATCCAATACATTTCACAAAATGTGCAGCATGCAACCAAATTGTGCTGCATGGGATACCGTATCCTGTATTGTGCTCAACATGACTATTGATTTGTAGTTTGACAAACGAACCAAAAGCAAAATATTTTTTTGTGCTTGACATGTTCTCCTGGTCACAACATGCTTTCATTTTATGGAAAAGAGCAGCTCAGCAATTCTTTAATATATCTTATTTTGTGTTCAAAAGGAGAATGAAAGTGGTTTTAAAGGAGGTTATGGTAAACCTTTATCTCTAATGGAAGGAAAAAGCAATCCCCAATAAAAGAAAAAAGAAAAACACAATATAGAAAGAAATCCATTATATGTGTCACACAGATGAGTCACTCCAATTGAGTTGATTGAAAAAGGTCATGCCATAAAGGTTGACTGTAATTCATCTTCCACTGTATCTGCAATAATCAAAATAAATCCTTTGCGTCATGTAAAGTGTTTTTCCCCAAAGGACAACTTTGTAAGTAAGGTTGGGTTTTCAGGGGAAAAATGAGCAATGTTGCCTGAAGATTTGGTCACATTTTGTTGTGGAACTTGTGAGTCTCAGCTGGAGTTGAGGCTTGTTGTCAGATACACAAGAGGAACACAAGCATGGTGAGATCCCAGGAGTACAATTACAGCTCCAGACGTACCATCCGCCCCATTTACTACAGGAGAGATTCTCTCTTAATCAAACGCCTCTGTCGACATTGAGCTGGGGTTATGTGTGTACACGTTTATATTTGCCTGAGACCTGTCAATGAGTGTGAAGGGCATGAGAAAAGAGAGGAACAGTGAAGATCTGTTTATAAAGGACCTTCTAGGTGAAGCTGTGTTTGCTCAGACAAGTGGCATCTGTTGCTTGGTTTCTTTCACTGGGTAGCCCTAAAATCCCTTTAAAGGGGACCTATTATGCCCCATTTTACAAGATGTAAAATAAGTCTCTGATGTCCCCAGAGTGTGTATGTGAAGTTTTAGCTCGAAATTCCTCACAGATAATTTTTTATAGCATGTTCAAATTGTCACTTTTAGTGGTTGAGCAAAAACGCACCGTTTCAGTGCGGTCCCTTTAAATGCAAATGAGCTGCTGCGTTCGGCCTAAGAGGGCGGAGCTTCACGAGCTGATTCTCCGGTGACAGGATTCAGTCAGGATGCGCTATAATGTCAGAAACTGCGAATATTTGCTGCATGGAGATAGAACAGGTATAGTTTAGTTCAATTACGGTTATAACTTATATTGTCTTCTTGTTTTTATCCACTATATTAGTACAGGCCTGTTGAACCGTCCGAATGATGGTCAAAACTATACAGATGAGTTTTATGACGTTTATTGTTCTTCACAGAAAAGATGAAGCATCCGTTTTCACTCTAGAAAATCACTGTAAGAGCTTAATAAAACAACGCAAGTGTGCATTAAAATATTATCCATAAACTCTCTCTCTTTCCCTTGTATTACCATCACCAACATAGCGAATAACACAGAAACACTCGTTACAACCAACAGTAAACAAATATATAAAGACCTTATGCCTTTCGGGTGGTGCTTAATAAACTTTATACCCGTAAATAAACTCCGATGAACTGTAATAAAGTGCTCTCACCTTCATTACTGCCATATAGTATCACTCTGGAGACCGTAAACTGGATCACGAACAGTTTTTTTTGTATATCCTTGAGTAGCATATTTTCGCACAGTCTCTGTTTTGTATTGTCCCTTTGTATTGATATTCGTTCACAAAGCAGTCCGGTGTGAAATGATTCGTGCAGACATAAACAAATTTCGACAGAACTGAGGGAGCATTTTCCTGGAAAACCAAGTTAATCCACCTCGTTTTCAGCAGCTCAGATTCAGGTAGTAAAATGAAGAGAGCTATGTGGATTAATCCATTCAGCTACAGAACACCTAAAACGCTCGGGAGACGTTCTCGTCAGTGCAGCAATGGCGGACTCACTGTAAACAATGCGCTCAGGGCGGTTCTATGTTCAAACTTAAGTGTCAGTCAACATTCGTGGGCGGGGCCTGTGGCTTTTGTGACGTCACACTGCCAGGCATCTGGAAACGGCTTGTTCTGAGACACTGCTTATGATTTATAGGGATTAAAAAAAAAAGGAGTGGGTGGATTTTTATCACTATAGGGTGGTTGTGTACACACACTGCCAACACACATTTATGTCCAAACACCAGGCAAAAGTGAATTTTGCATAATAGGTCCCCTTTAAGGCAAGTCAGTCCACTTGGCAGCAATCTTGGTACAGCTCTTATATACTTGAATAAAGAAATCTCTGAAACGGTTTCAATGGCATCAAAGATTTTGCATCTTCAACTCAATTCACACTAAAACTCACTATTGACTCACTAAAATCACATTGTTTCTCAGGCTTGTCCAGGCCATGTGCATTCTAGAATAAGCAAACTCTATCAAAATGCAGATCAGCATCAGAGCCATAACCTCGCGGGTAGTGATCTGACACATGGTGCAGCAGCACCTCGGTCGACTTGAGTCCTCAAGATCTTTTCACCGATCCTGCTCCTGATCCTGCTTCCTGTCTATCTCATACTGTCCTATCAAAATAAAGGTATAAAAGCCCAAAAATATTTCATTCTTGATAATTGATTATTTTAACTGAAAAACTTCTCTTCTAGAGTGTAACAGTACCCTTCCAGTTTTCCCATCCATTCACAGTCCCAAAAAAGAAATCTGAATGACATAACAATTGAAAACCATGGAAAAATATAAAACTATGATTTAAAGATGTTGATCTTCTATAAACAAAATATACAGTATTTTGTGTTTATTGCAAAATATGCATATTTAGCAAAATATGCATAATACTTCATGCATATTACAAAATATACATACAAATATTTAAGTAGTTTAAGACACTGACTATCACATCTTTTCGCAGTACTTTCTCTGGAGTGGGTTGGGCGCTAAAGTGTTCTTTTGGCATAATTTGCTTGTTGTGATACTCTGATTGGTGGAGATTTCTTTGCAGAATCATGGGAAATGTACTTTTTCACCAGAAAATCCACTGTTAAACACGATTATTTAAAAAAAATTGTTAAAATAATACAGGTTGATGGCTTTAACAACAGCATACCGTTGATTAACAATCTCATAGGTCTGTCTTTAACGGTTTATAAGTAATCATCATTAAAAATCAATGGTGAAAATGAATGGGATTTTTACTTCAGGAACCCTACTGTCGCACTATATAAATTATTGTCTATCAAAACACTACATAACTGCATATTAAATAACAAATAGTATTTTTGCTTTTAGTGTGGGCAGACAAAATAACATATCGTGTAGTAACAATATAACTCACTTGTTGGGGTTGTAAACATCTATGTCCTCCAAAACCTGCGTGTTGTAGGTGGAGTTTGGGTGCGTGCTGGCGAGAATCTTCAGGACTCGCCCGTTCTCTGAACCCAGAAACAGAACGGTGTAATTTTTATACGGGCCAGCTGCCGTGTCCACCGCGATCTGGGTCAGCTTGAACCTGCATGACGAACGTAAGCTAATTAGTCAATAAAACAAATCACAAACTTGTCTTTTCATCATAACACTAAATGCTTATTTATTCCCCAGCATTAATAACAGTTTCCTTTTCTCTGGAGAAAGAGATGCAGATGTTGAGAAAACAACTGGAGACAGATGCAGAGTGCTAAAATAATGAGTGTCTAATTTTTATTAGAGCATGTGTGTTTGTGTGTGCATACCTGCTGGTGGTTCGTGTGAAGCAGGGTCGGTTGTTGACAGATGGAATGGCCTCGTCCATTAGTGGATAAGACTTAATGAATGTAAGAGTCTCATCAGGGAAATTTGTGGAGGACTTATAACCAGCAGCAGGGCCATCACCAGCACAAGATCCTGGCCTAGAGAGACACAGAGAGAGAAAGAAAACAATAAACTTCTACCTGCACAGACTTTCCCATGAAGACTCATGGAAAAGATCAACAAAAACAGCTAACAGACATACAATTAACAAGAACCATTCCAACCATCTGCCACTGTTAAATAAAAGCTGTTTTAAGAGTCCATCAGGCCAAACAAGCTGCTCTCTGAGCTCCAGAGAACAGGTCTAGGCATATATCATGCAGAGCAAGATGACAAGAAAGTGTATTCTTTGACACTTGTGTGTATGTAGTGTTTTAGGTTGGATTTGTTTTGTTAATATATCCTTTGGTGCAAAGTTCTCATGTTACTCTAGGGCTCTCTCATTTATTTGATAAAAAATGTTGGGAAATATTACAATTGTTTTAATATCTTTTGAAATGTAAATTATTACTGTGATTGCAAAGCTACATTTTCAGCATCATTACTCCAGACTTCAGTGCCACATGATACTTCATTCTAATATGTGAAAATCATTCTAATATGCTGATTTTGTGCTCAAAAAAACCTTTCTTTTTATCAATGTTGAAAACAGTTGTGCTGCTTGAAATTTTTGTGGAAACTGTGATATATTTTTTTTTTCAGGAATGTTAGAAAGTTCAAAAGGATAGTATTTATTTTAATAGAATTTCTTTGAAACACTGTAAACAATAAAAATAAAATAAAATTATTCCATGGTCTGTCTGAATACTCGATTCTGATTAAAACTGTTTAATGCACAGGTAATTCCAAGTCAGTTTAATCACCTTTCTATATTAACACGTTGTTTTTATTGAAGCACACACGCACGCACACGCACACACACGCACACACACACACACAC
>RJVU01062584.1:3105108-3134632 GCA_003731715.1 Anabarilius grahami | reverse complement strand
CGCACACACACGCACACACACGCACACACACGCACACACACGCACACACACACGCACACACACGCCCACACAGAGATCAGAGATCGCTCTGAGCACACACAGAAACATTCAGGACCACAGAAACTTATCAACCCTGGCCCGTGACTTTTATCAATAAAAAAAGCTTTGCTACTGAATCTCTACATTATATTTCTCAGCAACAAGGGGCAACATTGTTGGTTTCGAAGTAATTAAACACAGCTTCATTGTTAAGATACTGCACAGACACAGGTAATTCACATACGCATCTCTCATCTCTCTCTCTCTGGACAATTAATTCATATAAATGGTAATTCATTAAAATAAATGTAATCTTACCACACTACTTTATCTCTGTTTCTGATTTAAAGCGGGCAGAATGCTAGAACTAACGAGTAGTAACTGACAAAAATAACCATCATTTTTGACCTTCTGTGCTGCAAAAACATGAAAAACAGCTTTATGTTGTCAACGCTTGCAAATGACCTTGGTATAAGCAGGATAATCCACGGCTAGCTGTGCATCAAACGACTTGAATGCACTCTGCGGAGGCTTCGCATTGGGTGGTTCTTTGTCTCCACGTCGTGTATTAAAATCTTTAATGCTCAGCTAGCCGTGGATTATCCCTTGCATATTACTGATGCCACAATTTTGAATGGTAATGTATTTGTATTCTTTTTCAACTCTGCTGCTTGTAATTACTGTCTATTTTCTTTCATTATTGAATGTTTTCACGAATAATTAATCGAGAACTCAAAGCAGTATTTACTTAATGGTGTACTACTTGAAGACTACGCTCGGTACTATGGTATTTATAATATTTATATTGAAACTTTAAGAAAAAAGAATGTAATGAATAGCATACTTTTTGCAGAGTTGAAAGAGGTTTTGAGAAAGGTGATATTTGCCCATTTTGGTGTCGAATGGATTGTTAGTATTGTAATAACCCATCGTGACTCACCGGGGTTTGGGCACCATTTCATCAGGAACTGGTGTCCAGGCTGACTCGCTATTTCGCTGCTCCTTAAACTTCCCATTAAACACTTTCTCTATGTCATCCATGTAGAATGCACATACAGCAGAACCGGTGATGCTGAGGAGAGAAAATCTCTGTTTGGTTCTCTCTATTGTTTCTAAAACTCTTAATCCAACAAACAAATCATTCACAAATAGACCAAATGGATTGGAGTAAATTTAGGCAGTCACTGAAGTGTGTATGGAAATTTAAAATGTATTGTGGTGGGATAGTGTGGTACCTGTTGGCTTGAGTGGTAAAGACGCCTAGCACCGCAGGCCTGTGGTTGATCTGCATGACGTTGGTTAATGACTGAAGAACGTCAAAGTAGAAGAACGAATCACCCGGAACTGAACAGTTCAACCGGGCTTTCAGGAAAGAAGTCCAGTAGCGCTCTAGAACCCGCGGAGAACCGCCGTTATCATTCTTACACACGCGAGCCACTCGAGAGAACACCACCTGATTTAAGTAAATGAGACATAAAGAATGTAAGGAAGTGTGCAACCTCTTTTAAACCTCTTCACTAGGATTGATTTAACAATTAAAAAAAGATTCATATATACACACATAACAGCTTAAAACAAGAGAAAAAACAGTCTGAAAAGAATTCAATAAACTTGATTAATGACATATACTCTGAAAACAAATCTTAATATCTCATGCAATTTCGCTTCAAGTAAATTTATATTGTTTTAAGGATGTCTACATTTTTTTTCCTGGAAAACATGACAAAAACAGTAATTAGAAAAAATGATTTTTTGCAGTGTACTTGAAGTGTCTGACCTTGCCAAGGGTGGTGTACTCTACTGCAATCTCACTGAGAAAGAAGTAGACGTAGTTCCCATACTCAATGGCATGAAGGAAATGAGGCTCTAAATAAACAAAGACACAATTAAAAAAAGAACAGAAATTATAGAGAAAAGCATTTTAGGTACCTGATTAACAGGTGACCCACCTCGTAGCCATTTTGAGTCATATTTTACAGTACGCAGGACAGGACTGCTTTCTCCTAAACTTCGGTAAATCACTGCATCACTTGCTAGAAAATCCGTCATTGTGGCTGAATAAAAGTCACCGCCTGTGAAGTGAGGTGAGAAATATGTATTGATAAATCAAAACAACACAAAACCTCGCAAAGCGGAGCTCAGTTCAGTTCAGTGTGTATATGGCACAAAGAGAAAATGAGAGACGCGTCTCATCTCCCTCATGTCCCTTTTAAATCTCTGTGCGTCTGTGATCACTGCTGTCTCACTGAGACTTCCTGCACTTTGTAAAATGTCAGTGGAACACTAGTGAGATTACAGGAGATTTCGTGTCTTCCTCCCCAGACGGATGGTGCTCTGCCAACTCACCGGCAAACAGGCCAACGTTAGACTGGCGGGATTCGAAAGGGCAACGGGCTTGACCGACCACCTCCTCCCCATCCTGCTCCAGAGATGACATCTGACCACAGAGAGAGAGAGAGAAAGAGAAAGAGAGAGAGAGAAAAAAAGACCACTTACACACACTGAGCAAATAAAGAACACTTCAAATCCAGCACAAAGATAGTTTGAAAAACGTCCATTCAATTCGTTGTTGTTTTGGATCATATTGGCTTTCAAATTTTGAGGTTAAATCATGTTTGGCATGCCATGAGGGGGAGTAAATGATCCTACCCCTTTAATATTGTTTTTTAATATTGTAAATTCTGATTATTTGAATCGATCCAGAATCTTTTGAGAAAGATTAGTGATGCACTGGTGAATGGTTTACAATTTAGTGCATGTTTTGAATGCCTGTTGGTGGCTTTTGCAAAGACTTTTGGGAGCTTGAATTCAGTGTTGTATAAATGTTTGTGGACCGGTGGGTGGTGTGTGTTCCATGGTTGTTTTGTTTTGTTCTTCTTTGGGAACTGTAGGTGTGAACAGTGCGCCAGCTTCTCTTGTTAGTCAGAGGCAGAGCAGAAGCTTCCGACCTGTGGTGTTCACAGAAAAAAACAGCGTGCTAACTGCCTGTGTTGGGTGACACACACATACATGTGTACAAATCCACACAGATATTCAGCCTGCAGGGCTAGAGACGTCCTCACAAAGACGGCTGGATTACACACAAGCACAAATAGACATTTAGCAATGCGGCTGAAAGGGTCCTGTGGGCATTCTGGTATTCAGGGTCACATTGTGTGTCATCCCCACCGGATTAACACCTACTGAACCTGCTGAAGCTCACCACCACTTACACTGCAATGTAGCTCATAGGGATAGAGAAGAATAGAGGGGAATTAAAGCAGGAGCAGCATTGGATTGGTTCTATGTCAAAGGGAGACCATCTGTACACCTCTGTGCAGTAAAGTCTGCTTGTTTGTTTTATGTGGCTGTATATCACTTTACTATAAATGTGAATAACCTAAACCCTACTCATACAGAAGTGAATTGCAAAAACAGCATTTTGGTCAATAAGCTGATCATTAAAATTTTATATTATTCTTTGTAAAGAAATTAAAAATTAAACAGTAATGTTAAGCAAATTGAGTTAGGCATCACAACAAATAATATATTAAAAAATGACATTTATTTATTTAAAGAGGACCTATTATGACCTTTTTCCAAAGTACTGATTTTGTTTTTGGGGTCTATCAAAATAGGCTTTCATGCTTGGATGTTCAAAAAAACATTATTTTTCATATATGTACATTGTTGCAGCCCCTCTCTTAACAGTCTGTCAGTAACGCTCTATTTAGTTTCTGTCTCTATGAAACCCCTCCTTCTGAAATGTGCAATATGCTCTAATTGGTCGGTTGGACCAGTGTGTTGTGATTGGTCAACCACTTCAAGTATGTTTTATAAATGTCACGCCCCTTACCATAACCGCGAGTTTCAACACACTACTAACGTAACTCAACCAGGCCTCACCCTCAGTAGTGTCAGTTCACCTAAAGCCAAGGTATGGCAGACTCCAATGACGTAATTCAATCTTACTACATCAATGTGACAGTCCCACATACAGTATCTTCATTAATTCCTCTCAGTATCATACATGCTACTGCCGTAGCCACCCTCATTATACATGGTGTATAAAGTACATGTTACATGTTAAGTCGCCATTTTGCGCCGGCATGTTTCTACAGTAACCCTAAATGGACAAACTGCTCTACAGAGTGGGTTTCGTCACTATGTTGTTGTTCTTCTTTTTTCTTGGTGTTTTTAGTGGCAACTTGCATCGTCACTACGTTGAATACGCACAGAGAAGTAGTAGTAGCAGTAGTAGTAGTAGTCATCTGGTTTATTAGAAGCAGAGACTGTTCTTTGTTAGAAGAAAGAAAAAACATCATTGCTTGACTAGCTACTCTCTGCTGTCTCAGACAACAACATCTTTATCCTGTGTCAGGCACCGAAATTGAGGGGTGAGAGCCGTTGATTGCAATTTGCAACCTCTGTTAATTCTGCAATAGAAATAGATTACTTTGCATTAACTGGCAGGCAGCCAATGCTGAGTTCACACTGCACGATTTTAGCCCCAATTTTTACTCGCCGACAGATTTTTTGCGAAATTGCAGACAAATGCCCGATATTGTATTATATTATATATATTATAACGTTGTTGTTGGCGATTCTTCCTTTCGTAAAGTCATGCAATGTGTAACCCCGTCCGTCGCTGATCAATCATACAATGTGCACACAGCAGCAACTGAATGCTACCCCAGATAGTCGTGCAGTGTGAAAAGAACTGCAATGTGAAAATCGTGCAATGTGAACTTGGCACAAGGTATGGCAGCCGCCATATCTTGCCATACCCAATTGATGCCCCTGCTCACCCCCTTTTTTTTTTTTGTGCATGCCTTGGGCGTGAATTATTTAAATGAGGAATATTGTGACGTGTACATTCCCTTGAAGAAACCTCAAGACTATAATTGAGGTGTTTCAAGGGGTTCAGAAACAGTGCTTACTGATATAGAGAATAACTCCCTTTGAAGTGGACTTTGCAGACCTTTTTCATGCTCAAACAGTGACATTACACACTAAAGTAAGTTGAAAATGTAATAAGACCCCATAATAAGCATAATAAGACCTATTTAATAATAATAATAATAATAATAATAATTTCAATTATTAGTGTTTTAAAACTTAAATGAGCAATAGATGACAGCAAAGGTAATCTAAACGTAATAATATGGAAAGTTTAACAGTGAGAAAATGGTCAATTTAACTTCTAAAAGTCTCAAAACTATATATTGTAACATCTAACTATCTAACTATTACAATCTCTCCTCAACCTCTCCTTGCACAGTTTTCCAGAAAGTTCTCCACAGCTTGAGCTATGAGTTGAGAGTGAAGGAATGTGTGAGCAGATGATGCAGAGGAACTGAGTGACATGATTTGCAAGACATGACATATTGTCCCTCTCCAGGGCTCTAACAGAACAGGCTTCTCCTCGGAGAGATGCAGAAAAACGAGACTGAGCACGAGAAATGGAGACAGACTGAGAAAGAAGTGGAGAGGAGGAGGAGGAAAGAGAGGAATATGGAAGTAAGATGCCTTCAGGGTAAGGTGCATAAATCAGGATCTCCAAAGAGCCTCAAATGGAAAAGTTGAGAGCAGAGCCTCATCCGTGAGTTTAGCTGACTCCCTGCTGGCCTCCTTCAGAGTTTAGTCAGATTTACATGCTCTCTGGCAAACAAAAACACACGCGCACACACACCGCTCAGGAACAGATCTGCTAATGTTGATGGAAAACCATCAATCGCAGGACAGGCATGATTCCACATCACTATACTAGTGATATGTTGCATATATGTGCAGGCACAGAATAAACTATATTTTTAAGGAGAAAAAAAAAAAAAAAAAGCCTTGAGATTCTTAAATACAATAAAAAAAACAGCATTTAACATTTTATGACATTTTCAAATGAAAGTATTTCAGTAGGAGGGATTTCCTTTTGCTCTAAGGTAGCAATTTGACTGAATTGTGAAAAGTTACAAAAAAATCTATGATATTATTGGTTAATTTTATTAAAAGATCAACACTAGGGACATTTAATAATAAAGCAAAAGGAGTAATTTTGATTTCAAGTTGTCTTTTAAGCAGGGTTTGTCATGAAAAAAAAAGAAGAAACAAAACTTGAAAAAAAAAGAAAAAAAAAAAAAAAAAAAAACTTGGAAAATAGCAATAAATAACTAGCAAATAAAACAGCATTTACCATGTGTTCAAAAGAACTCAGGAAACATTGATTGCCTACAACAAACTATATATTAAAATGTTGTAGTCACTATATGGCTCTTTTATTAAACGTAATAAATTACTGGTTTTCATGTCAGATGGTTCTGGCAGCAATAGCAGCCAATCATCTGAGCAAATTATTCAGTCACATTACTTGAAGCAAAGTCTAATTTTTGATGCACATCTAAGAATTTATTCAGTAAATGCACTTCTATCATATTTTAAGTGCACGTCTTCTTACCAAATAAATAATAATAGTCAATCATCTGAGCGAAATAATAGCAGCCAATCATCTAAGTAAATTATTCAGTCACATGATTTGAAGCAAAGTCACGAAATTTGACACACATTTAGGAATTTATTAATTAAATGCATTTC
Organism: Anabarilius grahami; assembly: GCA_003731715.1. Classification (NCBI taxonomy): domain Eukaryota; kingdom Metazoa; phylum Chordata; class Actinopteri; order Cypriniformes; family Xenocyprididae; genus Anabarilius; species Anabarilius grahami. The sequence goes on along the minus strand of RJVU01062584.1, from coordinate 3,128,026 downwards.
TATCATAGTTTACGAGCACACCAAATAAAACATTTATCCACCTTAATTTTTTAAGTGCATTTTCATATTTTTTTTTTGCCTGATTTTATTTATTGATGCTTCCATCCAGCATTTTCAAATTTCGCAAAAAAAAGTGGATGGAAACCCGGTTTAACACTTGACATTCGTTAATATTGCTCAGTGCAACTGCAAAAAACGAAATGTTTATTTTAGCCAACAGCCAGTGTTGGTAGGAGAAAACAGACCTCCCTCACAGAAAAAAATAGGATATTAATTCATTTCTGAGAAAGAGCACTATATATATAAATTTTTGAACAGGCCTAATATTCATTTTAATGCTTACAAATTTAGGTAGATGTGTGCATGTAGACTGTCAGTTTTGATTCTTTAAAGGGAAGCTTCAGAAATATACTCATCTGTAGGAGGTTATAACTGTGTGTAAGTGAGTGTGTATGCGTGTGACAGAAATAGACTCATCATACCTTGTAGTTGCGACAGGTGGGGTTGAACGCATTGGTTCCACATGCAAAGAGAGTTTCGTCGTTACGTGGCACCAGCACTTTGATGTAGTTGTAACACTCATCCTGTGAAAGACAAGACACTGGCTTTTACTCGCACTATATATAACTCCTGCATGACACACACACACAAAGACTGACTCATCCTGAAGCTTACAGCGAGCATCATTACTGACTCCCTTTTTTCCTTCACTTCCACATACAAATTACCATAATCCCTATGCTGAGCTCCAGGATCTGACTTGCTCACTGCAACACAGTCTTCAACCAACAATGATATTATAAAACCTGTGTGTGTGTTCAAATATCATCATGTATATACAGCCACCTGTGGTGAACCACTTAGTCTTAGCTTCAGACCATTTACTGACCATCTGATGCGTACTGATTACAAAACTGGCAAGAGCCTTCTTGATCTGGCAAACTCTAATCTGATTGGCTGGCTTGACACAACTTTTAGGAATAAGAACACAAGTTTGTTTTTTAGGGATTTATAATATTACAATTCTGGAGGATCATTTCCACGTTTTGGCCGATAAGTGATAAATGGTCCATAGTAAAATTCTATGCTAGTTTGTCCAAATAAATTGAAAATAAATCATTAAAATCTAATAAATCATTTAAAATGTTTAAAGTGAGTAAATTTAGGCAAAAAAAATATATTTTAAGATTGGCTAAAAATGCCCAATTAAATATTTAAAATCATCCAATACACATACATTTAAAAACATCTCTTAAGATAAATTGAAAAAAATATTTCTGATTAAAAAAAAATATTGTCCATTAATACTGATATATTATCAGAACAAATATCATACCGATATTTACTGCAGAACCATTCATATAGACTGCTGGGCTATTTTATTTTCCTCACCAGTCTATTACTGTGGGATCTATTTCAGATAAATCCACCTCTAATGGGTTGTCAGATGTTCAGATGGTCTCTTCCTGTCTTTCTTCCTGTTCTTTTCCAGAATAAGCTACAATGTGGACCAGACCTGCCATTTAGATAGAGGTCTGTCTATGCGAGACTAATAACCACTTAATGCAACAGTTGCTGACTTCTATCACACAATTACAGGGAGAAAAGGAAAAGAGAAATAAAAGAGTTGTGTACTCACGCTGTTTTTCCCCCTGACTGTGCATTTCTCCACATCTTTTGTCTTCCATGTCAGTTTCTGCCACACAAACAAACAAACAATCATGGGCTCATCACTATTCACAACAGCTGCAATAGGAAAAACTCATTTACTTCAATAAGCATCACACATAAACATAAAAAGGAGGAAAGAGAGAGAGAGAGACAAGCAGGACTGAGCAACAAGAAGGAAAAGAGAGATGTCTCAGGTTGTTAACAATCTGAGTGTTTGTGTGTGTGTGTGCTTGATGGTGTCATTAGGTCAGGCTGTATTTCAGAGATTTACTGGGCCGCCCCATGTCTGCCCACCCAACAGGAACAGCAGGCAATCAACACCCACACACACATACCATGACAAGCTAAAAACAACACTCTCACTAACACAACTATTTGCTGCAGTGACATCTTACTCTCAACAGTTAAGATAATAATGTCAGTGAGATCCAAAGGACAAATGCAATCTATCCATAAGCAGACTGCTTCATCAACACTATTACATTTGATATGACTGCTGTAAGTTTCAACAACGTAGGATGGAAAAAAAGATTTCCATTGCTATTTAAAATAGCAAACTAATAAGTCTAACTAAATAATTCTAAACATTCAGAACTCAAAACTGCCTCCTCAGTCTATGTAACAGCAAAAATGGGTCTTTCAGGGGGAAAAACAGCCACTTACCTTGAATAAGGTACAAAAATAGATTCTTAAACACCTTAAGATGTATACTTTCAATTAAAAAAAAGCTATTTTTTCTTTACTTTTTCAAAAAAACTAAATGAAAGCAGATGCTTAACCTTGAGAAATGTTGATCATGAACCTCAGGAGGTCATGCTAAATAGTATATGACCGATTTTCTTTTCTTTTCATTTTATATGAGGCCTGTGATTCACTATTATGAAAAAATTGTAAATGGGACATCTAAATACAGTTTAAAACTAGATTTTGTATTTTCTTTCTAGAAATAAATATTAAATAAAACTGATGACAGAGTTGTGGTACAGTTAAATATTATGTTTTGGTAATAATTAAATAGTAAATAATTTTAAAGAGTTTTTTACTATAGTTTTACTATCCAAATTATGATATTGCTGTATAATTTGAATTGCCTGATAAAGTTGAGATAGTCAAGAGCTTTAATGTGGGGCAGGGCAATATACCAACTCTTTTTTTAAAGATGTATTTTTGGAGTTTGTGTCTTTATTGAAATAGGATAGTAGAGTAGACAGAAAGTGATGTGGGAAAGAGAGGAGGATGGAATTGGCAAAGGTCTGCGAGACAGGACTCGAACTCGGGTCGCTGAAATGTACATGTCAGAGTGCTGCCATCGGCTCCGACCACAACACCAATTTTAACTGGGGGATACAGACATATTATGTGTTTAAAACTAGCTAGTTATTAAAGCTCATTAACATAAACATATCTTACAGAATGTACAGTAGCTTAAACAGCCTATTTAATTCCAAGTGTCACACTGAGGGTGGAAAATGGTTGTGCGAAACTAAATTACGGCTGTTTTTTGTGTAAGAGACCTTGACTAACATTTCAAGTAGACCTCTGGGAAAAATAGACAATGTTATAAAAGTTTAGAATATGCGTCCTTTAAAGCCACCATAAAGAGAATTGCTCATTTGAAAAATGGGATTTCTGAATGGTCCTTCCCTAAAGACGAATAAAAGTGAATATTCCACTTTACGCACTCACAGCACTGATCTGAGAGAAAGAAAAACATTAGAGATGACTGAAACAGAAAGTTGAGAAAAAGGTGAGCTTACCTGTTGGGGGACGATTCGCTCCACTGAAGCACTGAGGTTAATGGCAAAAACGTGATCTCTACAGAGACACAGAGAGAGACAGACAGAAATGCCAATATTCTCATCAAGTGTTTGAGCAACCGAGATTTTTTTTGCCATTTCTTTCAATAAGTAACAATACAGTGCCAATAACACCTTGAGCTGAATTGAAGGGGGCAGAGGACAGCAAAAATGAGAGTGAGAGAGCATGAGTGGTGAAGAGACAGACACAGAGGAAATAGAAGGGGTGAGAAAGGTGTCAGAGAGTGAGCGAACATCCATCTGTCTGCAATCCAGGTCTGAATGAGACTGATTGGCCCAATCACACAACCTCTATCATTAGTGTGTGGGTCTTATCGCTGCAGGCATCTGGAGAAACAGCACTAGTGTGTATGGATCCAGAGGTCTGGAATTCCTTGTCGATGTTGCATCTTTTGAAACGTGTGTGGCTGGTGTTGTGTGCAGTGCGAGCATGTGATTGAACTGACATGACATACCTTGCAGCAATGTAGACCATGTGGTTAATCCGCAGCATCCTCTGAAAATCCAGCCCCAGTCTGGCAGTGTCGTTATCTGACATGTTCCCCTGGAAACTGGGGTACAGGTAGGTGTCTTCATGATGGGGAAGAGAAAAGACTGAGTTAAAATCAACTAGAAAATGGTCACTCTCTACCATCTTGGTGTCAGTGTAGCACCTGAAGGATTATTCTTATTTTCACATCAACATTTTCAAATTAAGTGTAGCTTAACAGCAATTTAACCACCAATTTCAAGTTCCAGAAAGGTACTAAAGACATCGTTAAAATAGTCCATGTGAATGCAGTGGTTCAACCGTCATTTTATGAAGCGAAGAGAATACTTTTTGTGCTCAAAAACAAAACAAAAATAATGACTTTATTCAACAATATCTTCTCTTCTGTGTCATTCTCATACGCCGTTTACGTCCAGTGCTTCCAGGTTCTACGTCAGAACGGCGATTCCTGATTGGCCGGCTCCTGCATCAGCATCACACGCATGCGTCGTGCTGGTTCCGGGATCAGCTTTGGCCAATACTGAGCCAGAGTTCTGACGTAGAACCTGGAAGCGCTGGATGTAAAAAGCGTAAGACAATGACAGAAGAGAAGATATTGTTGAATAAAGTCGTTATATTTGTATTCTTGTCGCTTCATAAAATGAAGGTTGAACCACTGTAGTCACATGGACTATTTTAACGATGTCTTTAATACCTTTCTGGAACTTGAAATTAGTGGTTAAATTGCTGTCTATTGAGGAGTCAGATAGCTCTCGGATTTCATCAAAAATATCTTAATTTGTGTTTCGAAGATGAATGAAGGTCTTATGGGTGTGGAACGACATGAGGGTGAGTAATTAATGACAGAATTTTCATTTTTGGGTGAACTAACCTTTTAAGTCTTCTTGTCTAGTCTTAAGTATTGTCTAGTAAGTCTTGTCATAAAAATTTCCGAAGCAACAATAGAAACATGCAAATTTTTTTCTATTTTTCAAATAAAAGAGTTATTTTAAATTGTAATAATATTTCACAATATTACTGTTTTTTTGTGTATTTTAAATCAAATAAATGTTGCCTTGGTGAGCATAAAAGACAGCTTTTAAAAACATTAAAAACCGATCCCAAACTTTTGAACGGCAGTGTACATACATATTTTCACTTAAAAATGACAAATTCTGTAGTGTGGATGGAGACAAAACGTAGTTTGGTGGTTTGATCCAATCATTTTCTGTCTGGGGGCCTCGATTAAGCCCTCCCACATCAAAAACTGTTTAATGTTTATAGTGATTCATATCACAGATCTCACTTTGCTGTTAGCAATTATGATGTGTAAGTGTGTTTACACTCAGAAATGTCATTTGCTAATTAATCTCATTTGCACTTAAAAAGATTACTTTCGAGCACAATGTCAAAGATGAGTCACAAGTCACTTTGGCATGCACATTCTTTCAGAGGTCGAGTAGGTTACACAACATTTTCAGACCCGCAGAGACATTCACAATTACCTGCAGGGAGCTTTAATTTGCAGGTCTGTTTGGAAACTCTGCACTGCTCAAAAGTAGCAGACACAGGGTGGGAAATATGACTTTGGGGTGGAAAGAAAATCTGGACTTTATAATGATTCCTGTTCCTATAGTTACTCAGAGATTATGAAAGCATTATTTCGAGTTTCTCCTGAGCTTGGCAGACCACAGGTGGCCGCAGCAGGAACTGGAGCTCGCTCTGATGTTCAGGAGCTACAGTAAACAAACATGTAAGGGTTAAACTGGAGCAGAAACTTCACTCTTTTTTCAAAGACACTGACTGGGTAAACACCATCATCTGATCTCGGCAGGATCATCCCTCAATAAAGATCACCCAGAGTGTCTGCATCTCAACATACAGCCAGAGCCAATGAACCAGTGATATGAGAAAGAAACTTCAATCCACATGACTCTCACAAGTCTGAAAACACTGCATGAACTCACTGCATGAGAATAAATATTCTAGAATTCTCAGCTTCATTCTTCAAAATAATTTAAGATTATTCAAGTTATAAAAGTTAAAAGGATGGAATCTGAACTTTGATTTTAAAATGCTAAGCATCATACACTTGCAGACCTTGTAAACGGTTACAAAGAACAACTGAGGATCTTACACTACCAGACTTTCAAGTTGTTCCAAACACAACAAACTCCCACAGAAACATACGCCTCCTTGCTAGGAGACGCATGACAAATGAAAATAATGTGTTCTAAAATTGCCTCAAAATATCAAATACGTTTGATACATCATACACTACACGATTGTCTGGGAAATCTGTCAACTCCAACTGCCCAAAATCTTTCAGCAACTAGCATCAACTCAACCAATTATATATTAAATTGGGGCAAACAAACATCTGGACAGTGTATTGTATTCCAGCCTTATGGCAACATTCACTTTGAAGGTATTTACTAACAGGTCTAATATATATTTTCAATCTGCCAAGTTTCACATACTGTCTGGATGAACATATAACCAAAGTTTCTATTCTTACGATAGCAGTGAATAACAATAAACTAGGGATGTCCTATCGACATTAGAGGCCCATTTCAATACAAATAAATACAAATAATATTTTCATGTTATGGCTGATATAACTCTCAAAATGACGGTAGCCATTAACTTGCATTAAGAATCACCAAAGTCCCTTTCAAGGAAAGTCTGTTCACTTGGCGGCCATATTTGCAATGCCTCCGGGCAGCTATTTCAGGCATTCAAAACCAAGTCCTATCTATTTGAATGGGGAAATCCTGAAATCTCAAAAACTGCTTTCCGAACTCACAATTAAATAACGTATTTCAAATCAGCAACAAAATCTGACATGAACTATCCCATAAATGTTGTTTCTTATGCTCAAATAGCATTAAAAAAGCTTATTTTTCAGGCTAGATGAGCCAATGCGCATGTGCAGTCCTATGCGTGAGTCTCAGGTTTCTATTGGAACCGGAGCTTCTAACGGCAGCTGCAATGACGCAATGACTTTAATCAGCGATTGGCTCTTTTACTTAGAAGGCGATATTGCATTTTGCAGTTTCTCCCATTCATAACTAATAGGAGTGAACAGTTTTTCTATATCTATAGTCTTTGTAATCACCAAGGACCACAGTTTCAGCAAAAAACTTTCTTTACTGTTCTACTTTAATCTTCTGTTACTGGCCTGTGGGTGAGTAAATTAACGGCAAATTTTCATTTTTGGGTGAACTATCCCTTCAAGTACAGATCAAAGATGATCACACTGGATGCCATGAGAGACAACTAGTCCAGTGTGGTTCTGTTCATATAGCACAGATTTAACGAACTCTGCTCAAAAAACATGGATGCCAACAGTGAAATCAACAAAGATGACATATTTAGTTAAAGCCTGTTAAGATGCTACTTTTTTTCACCAGTAATGTGTAGGCTGCACCATGGGACCATCTATGGTGGAGAGAGGCAGACTGGTATCAAAATATGCAAATGCATGAACTGCAGTAACAACTAGTTTTTCAATTCGGTTCAGAACAAAGACAATCACATTGAACAATTAAATTTACAGTTACACTGTAGTTTAGGGTCCAATTCTCAATATTAACAAGTTGCTTATTAGCATGCATATTCCTAGGATATTGGCTGTTTATTAGTACTTATAAAGCACATATTAATGTCTTATTCTGCATGACCATACTCTATATTCCTTAATCCTACCCAATACCTAAACTTAACAACTACCTTATTAACTATTAATAAGCAGTAATTAGGAGTTTATTCAGGCAAATGCCATAGTTAATAGTTAGTTAATAGTGAGAATTGGACCCCTAATGTGACCAAATTTACTGCTGAAAATTATGACAATCGCTATTAAATTATACATTAAATGTGTAATGTGTCCAAGCAAACTGAACAACTAGTTAATGCAGTGACAGCACTCGCTGCCAGCTCTTCTGAGCTGTTGTGCTAGAAAAATCACAGAACTATAAGTACCTGTCTTGACTCATTTGCATATTTTGATATGGTCTCTCTGCACTGTAGGTGTTCCCACCAGCCCTGCAGTTCACAAGAAACCCATATACTATAGTCCAGACCAAACATGTTTCAAACCATCATCTTAACAAGAATAAACATAACACTGGTTGTTACAGTTGGTTACATGTTGCAGTTGTCACTCCCCTAAAATAATTTTATGTGAACAGAACAAGATTTTTCATTCAGAAGAGGAGTGAAACCATATTTAGCTACAGTGTGAACATAGTCGCACTCATCTAATGGGTTTAAAGACTACAATGTGTAAAGGCTCTAGCACAAAGCAAAGTCTCAGGATGTAAAACCACACACACATACAGTAAGCACATAAACACTCACACAGGTGGAAATGGTTGATAAATGGGTCTCATTACTCGTGTGATGTTCTTTTTGGAGAGCTCTATTAGCCCAGCTATCTGTACACCAATGGCCCTGAGGCTCAGTATCTGTTTTTGAGTCCAGCTCTCTCAAATGTGGTCCACTCTTTTCAGCAGAACAAAAGACCCTGCAGAGCTCTTGTACCTGCTCAAACATGTCCTCCCCCTCCCCCCCAGTCAACCCATCAATCATATGACATCCATCATGCCGAATTCAGTTTTTTTCTGGGGGAAAGTTTAAATGATAGGAAATTAAAAGAGAAATGGGACTGCAGGCTAGATTTAAACTTCAAACTTGCAGCCCCCACATGACGTAATAGCTAAAGCAAAAGTACAATTCAGAATTTAACAGAATTTATTCAGAATTGAAGAATTTTGAATCCATCCATCCATCCATCCATCTTGTCCGTCCATTAGTCCATCCATCTTTCATTTTGTCCATCCATCCATCCATCCATCCATCCATCCATCCATCCATCCATCCATCCATCCATCCATCCATCCATCCTCAAAATTTTCAAATCAAGATTTTTTGAAGCTAACATTCAAAGCTTGTATTAAAGGTGCTGTATGAAATGTTTTTGACTGTACTACAGCACAAAATACCATAACATGTTTGCAGAGATTTAGGAAACATGCTAAGTACACATACTTGTTTCTCCAAAAAACAGCCAGTTATTCTACTTTGAAATGTGCGTTCCGTGTCGGAATGTCTATTTTTGTTTTGGTCCGTGTGATCCTGCCCGCTGCCAATTTACCCAATAGTATTTCAAAACCCCAGGTTGCCAGTTGGCAGAAAACAGCGTTTTGCAGCCATGGAAGTCTTCGTTCAGCTTCGGAATACAAATTAGGATATTTTTGATGAAATCCAAGGTTTTTTTATCCCCCATAGAAATGTTATGAAGTGATGAGAACACTTTTTGTGCGCAAAAACAAAAAAATAATGACTTTATTCAACAATTTCTTCTCCCCTGCCATTCTCCAATGCAGTTTACGTTGTATAGACAGTGCAGGCTTCCAGGTTCTACGTCAGAACGCCGACTCAGTATTGGCCGGCTCCTGTGTCAGCTTTACATGCATGGGTCGTGCTGCTCACGTGTACAGCGTCGGCCAATACTGAGTCGGCGTTCTGACATAGAACCCGGAAGCCTGCACTGTCTATACAATGTAAACAGTGTTGAATGTGGTTATGTTGCTTTCTATAGGGGATAAAAAAAAACTCTCCGATTTCATCAAAAATATCTTAATTTGTGTTCCAAAGATGAACAAAGGTCTTACGGGTTTGGAAAGACATGGGGGTGAGTAGAAATTTCATTTTTGGGTGAAATAAACTTTTAAGAATTATGAAGAATATAGTGCTGGATTGCATAGACTGTATAAAAAAAAAAGGGTTGTCCCCAAAATATCAACATAAAACAGTAAACACTTCTATCACACCTCATTTGCAATTGAGTCGGCCTTTCTGCACACTGCTGTTTGCTACACAGCCAAGACTGAGGAGTTTTTATTTGCCAATTAGTAACAACTTCACAGCAGCTCCGAGTGAAGCTGCTCTCTCAGACCCAATAGGTTTGGAAGCTGGAGAGTAGCATGGGGCGGAAAACCAGAATGGGGTAGATTAGGGCTGGGAACGTGAAGGTGGAGTGAGGATGGACTTGGCAGACGTGGCTGCTGATATATGTATTTGGCGTGTGAAATGCTTTACGCCTGCCAAGACCTGATTGCTTGGCAGGCGGTTTACTTTTAAACTCTGGGTACGGTTTAATGCGCCTATTGCTATATATCATGCAAGATAAAGCATTCATAATTCCAAATGTCTTGATTGAATTATAAAGATATGAAAACAAACTAAGGTTTTAACCCTTTTTGTATGCCTGAAGTTAAAAACAAATCAGTGAAATTATGTCACTTTTATCCCAGGAACTGCAGTGCTAATTGGTGTTTCGTAGTTTCATACTTACGTTCACTACCAACGGTGCTGATGGGCTCCAGGTCCTGAGGAAAGGGCGTCGCACCATGGCACAGATGCTTTAGGCAGGTGAGGGCGAGCGTAAGGGTCAAGGCCAAGAGGGGCCGCGACCCCAAAATCACCAACCTCATTTCAGCTAGAGCATAGAAGTCAGCCACACAGCATGACACAGAGTAGATTGAACACCACCTGAAAAGACAAGAAAGAGGGCGATGATAACAACTGCCGTTTTAAAAACAGTCACTGCAAAAATCACTTTGTATGCTTCTACCTGACTGAACAACTTGTACTGTACATGTGACTGAATGATTGTGAAAGTCATTGGCATATCGTTCCAAATCTATGACTTCAAAATGTGAAATGTTAAAAATTGCGCTTTTATATCCAATTACAATAAATGGGGACCTAGGCTTTCAAGCTTCAGAAAGTGGCATTAAATGGTTCAAACAACTTCAGAAGTCTAATGCAGCACATGAGGAGTCATATGCACTGTACATCTTTTAGGATACTGCCATGACTATTTTGCATCATTTTTTTCAGCTTGAAAGTGTCGCCATGCAGACTAACTGCCTGGAAAATATATAGCAACAAGCGCAATGTTCCTTTCTGGATGAAAGTAAGCCAGATGGGTTGTCATCAGGGTGAGTAAATAATGACTGATATTTTACTTTCACTATCTCTTTAATGAAATTTAATATTCAAGCATCCTACAGTCAGACAGTGACAGCATATCTCTTATTAACATGCCCAATGTAATAATGGAGAAACAGAGCTCTGGGAAGAAAGAGAGATGGACTGAGTGTGTGAAAGCACAATAGGTTATATTATAAGGGCCCCAGCCTGGGGGACACCTGGCTCATTGACTCGAACTGTACAGTCTTTCACAGGTGACTTAACTCAATTAACCGCAAAGGCTGCTGGGATGCCGTCTCAGTCTGTCAGCTTTTACACGAGGCCAACAGGGATGGATCAAAAACTTATTTTCAGGGCAATGGAAAAAATGAAAATCTCCTGCCAATAAGTTCTATTGAAAATAGGCTGAATTATTGATGGCCGCTTCGAGTGTTTGTATTAGATTCATAATAGACTGAGATACTAACATTAATGAGTTTGGCATCAGGTTATATTATACACAATACAATGGACAAAAAGAGGATGGACTGTCCTCTAGTACAGTGTTTCTCAACTGGTTTTGCTTTGGGATGCAGATTTTACATCGGAAATCAAGTGGCAACCAATTACAAACGTAAACAAAAATGTACTTAAGAGGAAATACAGAAATATATTAATATAATCACAAACCCCATTGGTCTAAAATATGCAAAATTATTAACATGACTGCCTAAAAAGGAAAATTCACAATTCTGATTTCTAAATCTCTCTTATATTTTGATTGTTTTTTCAATAACTGGCTGCACAAAATGCATTTATCCTTGTTAAACCAATATTTAAATGTAGTCTGGGTCATATTTTTCTGAACTTTTGAAGTCCTGAAACCAGTCTATATCTGCCTAAGTTGGCTTATTCCAAGTGACATGAATGTGTGCCAATATGCACAATCTTTAACTTCAACAAAGATACAAGAAACATTTTCTCTTCCTTTTAGAAGCAGATAAGTCTGTTTATTTTTCTATCATAATTATGCATAATTAAATGATTAGTTGCCTTTTTTATTTTATGTTTTCCCCTCCTGACTGGAATCAGAACAGACCTGTGACTCATTTCTGTTGTGACCCATCAGTTTAGCTTTGTGTCCTTTACATTTTAATGATCAGCCTGTATTTTGGATCAGCAACTCAAATAAACATCTCACTTTAGCACTTATATCAAGCCCGATCAGTATTAATCACCTCCTGTGCCCACACAGATACACACTGTCAGGGCTATATAATGGGACATTATGTCTGATGGATTAGCTATACTTACAGAACTGAGTACAGGGACAGGGTGGTACGCTCCTAATGGAGCATATACACACACGCTCTTCTAGAACTAATACAGCACAAAATGTGAGACATCATCTTCCCCAGACTGAAGCTGAAAGGATCATGGGGTCATTTTCATATGGACACAAACAAACAAGACATCACAACAAGATGAGCACAATCTATGCCATCCGGATGTCTTGTGACTGCAGAACCAAAGCAAAAAGCTGTGTTGCTTTTCAAGGAATTGATGATGGGGTGATCATGTGAAAACTGACGAATACAAGAGCAAGAGAGGGAAAAGAAAAAGGAGAAAGAGTATATTTTTGCTAAACAAATGAAACAAATGTTATGTCCAAAATCATCCCACCCCCCTACTACTAAAGTCTCATCCTAATATTTTTTCAATATAAAGATGTCCCTTTCACTCAAGGCGAAGCCCTCTTTAGAGACTCAAAAGTTTGAGACCTCAGCGGTGTTGTGTAGATAAGACAAGACAGCCCATTCCTCTGCTGCTCTCTCTGCTGCCATTAATATATGCTCCAAATGGCATCTCAATCAGCACTCAAGGCTGATGTGAACACTGATAGGACTGGGAAACCAGTGAATGTGTCCCTCAATTAATTAAATGACCTAAATGGATTTGGACTTAATTACTTCCCCTCAGCTCACTCTCTCTGTCTCTGTAAAGCTCTGCAAATCAAAGCCAGGCTAAAGCAAATGCAGGTTCCAACAATGGTTTACAAGTCTTGGCAAAATGATTTTCAGCCAAGTTTCAAGGCAGAATCGCGAGTATTGTTCACAGGGAAGCAAACACCCCATTATGTAAAAATTCTGCTATTTGGTTGACCGTATGTTAAATGCTAATCAATAACATTGACAAGACATTTATGGTATGCCAATCTGACATTAGCTAAAGGATCTTCTTCAGCCACAGAGAGCAGTTGTTAGGTAGATCATCTTTCAAAGCCATATTAATTTTCTTTGCAAACATATACACTGCACAGACACATACAACTGAAGAAACTGCTCTATAGATTCTAGTTCAATATCAGAACTTCAATGCATACGGACTTCAGTTTTGAAGTGCACATTGGAGCCAATAGAGAGTTCAATAATTCAATTATAGAGATTTAATAATAAAGCAGACATTAGCTAGCTAATAACTGTTTCTACGCAAAGTGGTCTTCCTCAAGGGGGTGCTTGATGGCTCACAAAGCCAACTTTCTTATTGAGCTGCACTCAAATCTCAGGATATTTTGGTAGGCTTTAAAGTATAATTGCAAAAATCTATTAATTTCAAGGATTGGTACGTAGCACATCTCTGAGTATAAAGCCACATCTCTTTAAATCAGACCACATCCATATATATTTTAGCGATTCACCAAGAAATGAAAATTCACCAACTCATGTCAATGTCAATTCAAAACAATATGGCACCGTAAAATGTCAAAGGAGAAGTTTAGCAGAATATTGGAGCAGCTATTTTCTATACAATGAAAGTGGATGGGGAACATCTCCAAAAAGCAAACAATAAACAAAATAGAAACATAGTATGTGTAGTACATATATGACTTAGGCCTTTAGAAGACTTGGAATGTAGTGCAGATAATACATTTGTGCGAGAAACAGGCCGAAAAATGATTCACTAATTTTACAGCTCTGGTCACCATTAACTTCTATTGAATGGAAAAGTGCAGCTTGGACATTTTTCTAAAGTACATTCGTCTACAGTTCAAAAGTTTGCACTAATGCATTCATTTAATCAAAAGTGACAGTAAAGACATGTATAATGTTACTAAATGTTTCAACTTTTCTATTCACCAAAGAATCCTGAAAGAAAAGTATCACAACTTTAATCAGCACTGTAATCAAACTGTATTCAACATTGATAATAAGAAGAAATGTTTTTGAGTATCAAATCAACATATTAGAATGATTTCTTAAGGATCATGTGACACTGTAGACAGGAGTAATGATGCTGAAAATTCAGCTTTGCCATAACAGGCATAAATGAAAACTTAATATATATTAAAATAAAAATTGCAATATTATTATTTCACAATATTACATTTTTACTGTATTTTTGATCAAATAAATGGAGATTTGGAGCATATGAGACATCTTCCAAAAACATAAAAAAATCCTAATGACCCCAAAGGTTTCAATCATAGACTGTAAATAAATAGTGATGTAGTGTCCGTGACATCACCTGTAGGTTTCTGAAGAGCATTTTTGAAACCTAAAGCCGGCCGTTGCCATCTTGGCAGCGCATCACCGCGCGTCACTCCCGGATAACTGAAAATGGGCAAAGAGGCGGGGACGTGGGTGGAGCTGAGGTGACGTGACGGCAATACACCTGTCACTCAAGTGGCCGTGCCCTTAATTATGCTGAACTTTAAGGCTTAATATAATTTAAATGGATGAGTTATAAAAAAAAAAAAGACCCCCCTCACAGTTGTCATGGAGGGCATAATTAGCTATATAGAACAAAACCACAATTTTGTACCAGCTGTTAACATTTTTTTTTCAGCTGTAAAGTTGGGCATTTTAACATGGGGCTCAATGAGATTCTGCTCCCTTTTGGAGCCTGTCCCTAGCGGTCAATCGATGAATTGCAGTTTAAGTCACTTTCGTATTGGCTTCAAGAGAAACAGTAGTTTACCCCCCTTATCCAGGCAGGTGGCACACAAAAATGTGTGTGCGTGTTTGCAAACTGTTCGCATCTCTCTTGCTCTTCTAATCAGTGTGCATTCATGTGGCGTTCGAAGAGACGCAAGGCACTGATGAGCAGACAGCTGTCGATATTTGACTAAACCCCTGCTTATCCCTCACTTCCTCCATGGGGTCAGCGCTGGCTCTCTGTTGGCTCGATGTGGGAAGAGCACCAGGCCCCCTTGCGGGTCCTTGTTAAATGAGGCAGAGTTGTTGTGGCGGCGGAGAGAAAAAAGGCTGCACTGAAGTTTGAGGAGGAGAAATCTCTTGAGCTCAGGATTGATTATCCGACATTCATTTGGATTTACCAACAGCTCCTTGGCTTGCCGTGTGCTCCGCACATCCCTCCCTCTCTTGCAGCACTTAAAAAAAAAAAAAAAAAACACTTGCCAAGGCCAGCATGGAAACCCTGAAGGGAAGAGAACGGCGAGTTTTTATGGTGCACGACCTATGCGGTCGTATCACTTTTAAAAGATCTATATTCATTTACAGGTTGACTCTGTTTAACAAGCCTGGCTTTTATCACTGCTGGCTCACGGTAAAAATTACTATTAAAATCTTACACTGATGAATTTAAATTCCATCAGCGGTTTAATACCTGCTTAAGGAAACATCATGTCAGCCAAGAAGGGAGAAAGAAACATGATTTTTTATTCAAATAAGATTTAGGCGATCTTTAATGTGATTCACCCCCTTTTGTCCCAAGTGACACATAAAAAGGACACACTTCGCTCACTCCCTCTCCCTCCTCCTCCCATTCTCTTCCACTCTGGGACCCTTTCACACCCTCAGAAGCAGAAACTGAATGAGTCTCCTCTCTGTATACATGGTCCAACATAATAAAGTCTGGTGTCCCTGGGCTCCTCTGTCATTTCAAACACGATTAAGCACATTAGTGCTCTGGCTCTCCACGGCCCATTACCCAGCAACCCCGCTGTCAGCGACCCACAAGTAGCTGTGAACAGGGGCAGAGGCCAGCCTCTCTCTCACAATACTTATAGAGTTCCTAGAATCCAACTGAGTCAGAGATTCGACAACTTCATTCTGAGTTGATAAGATTCAAAAACCCTGCGTGAGTTCAATGAGCCAATTGAAACCCCTGGGAAGCCTCTTCCACCAAAATGTGTCCGGTATGAACCTTTTCAGAGTGTTTCCACTAAAGCAAAAGCAGATCTGGTTTGGAAAGCTATATTCGAGATTCATTCAGTGAGAATGCACAATACAGTATATCGGTATCATAATGGTTATGGTCCAAATATTTGTGACTTTTTAGTTTATCGGTAAGCAAATATCAGATGTTTAATTGTGCAGCTCCCTTCCCTTTTTACCTTTACAGTCACCTAACACTCACCTAAAGGTAATCTTAAAATAATATTAATAATTTAATAACAGTTAAATGTAGTTGTTTGCAAATCTTGAAATAAAATATTTTTTTTTCATTCAGTATATTATTGTGATGCTTAAATTCATTCATTTTAGTGTTTTATTTTGAAGCAAAAAATAGTATACAATTTTAATATCAGCCATAACAAAATGATTATCTGTTAATTGGTATCTGCCAGAATTTAAATAACATAATTTTAAATTAATATTCTAATGCTCACGTAAAGATAACACTGTTAAATGTAGTTGATTGCAAATCTCAAAATAAATATTTACTTTTCATACAGTACATTATACTATGTTATATTAAACATTATTTTATATTGTGATGCTTAAATTCATTCATTTTTTGAAGTCAATTCACAAAATAGTATACAATTTTAATATCAGCCATAACAAAATGATTATCTGCTTATTGGTATCTGGCAGAATATATATTAACAGAATTTTAACCATAAACTAATATTCATGTTATGTTGTAAGTTATAAAAATATTAATTTTATTAAATAATTTTATATTAAATACTTATTTCTATTAAATTATTTTTATTTTTAACAATTAACTAATGTTTAACTAATATTTAAATAATGTCTGTATGCTCCATTAAAGCTCTTGATTTTATTATTATTATTATTTTTTTTAAAACACCTTTCAATTTACTTTTAAAATAGTTTAAAAACAGTCTCAAAATTGGGAATAAGACTTGATGTGCTATCTGCTGCCCATTTGTTTGTGGACAGGTTAAATTTATTGCCCTTTGGTTCTCAAGTCAGTGGAAATGTGGCATCCAGGCACCTGGCAAAGCAGCATTTCAGTGGAAAAGGGGTGTGGATAGGCTCTTGAAGGTCCTGTCAGTAGATAAACACAGCTGATTAGTCTACATTATTGCACTTGCGCTTTAAATTATACCCTTCAACCATGCAATGATGAGAAACCTTCACTGAATGCCTGTTTGTCACACAGAGATTGAGGCTAATTGCTGCTGAATTGCACATAAAGCATCCGGGTCTCTGAGAAGGAGAACAGGAGCCGAATCCATTCTTGATAAAAATCTGCAAGTCCATCCTAATAATCCTCACAGTAACCGGAACAAATATACTCACATTTACATTTAGTTGACACGTTTAGAAAACTTATATTTTAGTTATAATCAGTTCAAACATTCCCTGATGTGAATCACATCCATGATCTTGGCGCTACTATGTGATTTACAAGAAGGAAAATCACATGAGTTTTTCTAAAATGGTGAGCTAAAAAAGGCTGAAAGAGACACAAACCTGGACTCTGGTTCGTATTTAGTCTGGCAAATGTGAGTGTCAGGAACTGATCAACAGCTCTTGAGAAAAACAAAAACAAAAAAATTAACAAAACGGCTTATGGGCCCTTGGTTCGAGGAGGGGAAAAACAAGCAGGAAACCATATCACGGTGTGTGTGTGTGACTTTCGACCACAAAGAAGACATTGTTGGTTTGAGACCGCAGCCGTTGGCCTGTTTATGCCAAAACAACCAATCATTATCACTGACCTGTCCCATGATATCGTCACATGATCCAGGGGTCACCTAGCAGGCAGACATGCACATAAACAGATTACAAACCTCTACCCAGTTTTGTTTTTGAATCGAAATCAATTAGGTCAGTATTCAGGTAGGAATAGCTCGAGCAGGCTTTAAAAAGCCAGATATTCCTGGCACACATTCTGCCTGTGTTTTAAACACTGATCCAAATGGCTTCCTCCGTGCTATCAGTCATTTCACTCACCATCTCACAGGAGACACACACACATATGCGGAAGCACACACAGGAGCTCCTAATTAGATTTCCAGTGAGTGACCACCCTGCTGTTGCTGGGCTAAATTAGAATTGGACTTAAGGAGTGTCGGGCAATTATTGAGGGTCTGCCCCTGCAGAACAGATGACAAAGAGAGAAAGAGAGAAAGGCGCATCTGACAGTGCAGAGGCCATTATCATCCCTCATAAAATAGACACACTCGCCCTCATCCTAAGCCACATATTTAAGTTTAATCTACTCTGAAAAATATCAGTGTATGATGGGAGAAGAGCGGGAACTTTGGTAACCGTAGTAACCCAGAAAGATATTAATATGCAGACAATACCAGTGTGGCACCGGGCAAAGTCTTCTCAAGAGCACAGAGTGATAGAGAGAATGATAAACAGCTGACAGACAGGAAACACTTTGACCCTCAATTGGGATTAGATGAAAAATGGAATGGAAGAATCCTCACTGGTCTTTTCTCTTTCTGAGTGCCTGCCAAAGTTACTACAGTCAAGTGAAACTATTACAGAGACAAAAGCTGAAGAATCTGTGGAAAAAAAAAGCTTTGCAAAAAACATCAACAAGAACACTAATCTTAAATTATTAAATAAAATGCAACAAAATATGAACAAAAACTTAATACTAATACAGAGAGAAAATAACAATATGTTTTTGACTACCTGTAAGTAAAATAAAAAATAAAATAAAATTTAGTTGATTCAAATGGGGAAAAAAAACTCCGTATGTATTTTGGATGTCCTCTGCTATGAACTTTGTACTAATTGTTCTCTGGTGCGGGCCATCTGACACAAGATCTGAGAGGATCCAGGACATACTGCTGAATCATAAATGTCCCAGAGATGCCAGATGCTAGAAGTAGCAGTAATGGCACATTTTATAGCTCATTTCATTGACAACAAGTACTGCAGTATGCTGTGTCGTTGAGAACTTGACAAATAAATCTTAATATGTATCAGGATGAAAACCAAAACTATACTGAATCTAAATAAAAGCCAACAATAGTAATTTAAAAAAAATTATCAAAAAATTGTGTTGTACATCTCTATAAATAAAAAAAAATAAAAAACAAACAACAACCCCACCTCCAAAAAACAGTAACACTTTATTTTACAGTGTCCCTGTTACACATCATACATGTACTTACTATAGTAATAATGGTACATTTTGCAAAAAATTCAAGCAACAAACCCCAAACCAAATAGTAATATCCATATGGTAAGTACATGTTAATTAATCAGTACTTATTGTTATAATTGACAGTTGCAAAGACCCACCTCCTTTAGTTACTGTTGCTACGTCTGACAAGCCATGGCGCTATCACGCCACACATCATGTCCTCTCGCAGTGAAAAATACATCGCGAAGCAAAGAGGACACTGACAATGCGCCGACAGACAAGACAGATACTTTTTATATGAAACAAAGTCTCAACTTTCAAATTGTGTCATTTTTAAAGAAATTTTAATAAATACCGTTTTGTGGTTCTTTAATGTGTTGTGACAGATCGCTGTAGCGCCTCGGTTGAAACACGTGAATTGATCATCTCTTCCCACTAGTTACCACACAAAAATAAACATGAATGAACATCAGAAGGTCTGTTGTTTTCAACTATGGAAAGATGTCAGTACACACCCAAGTATAAGTCCACCGACGTTAATCTACTAACTGCGTTATGATTGGTCAGATCACCTGTCAATCAAACTCCCGGCGAAGGGTGATTTACACTGTAACAAGGGCACCTTAAAATAGTGCAACTAAAAACATGTAATTAAAAAAAAAAAAATCAAATAAAAAATATATAAATATTTGTATATTAACATACTGTTATTAATATATAGATCTACAAACATGAAACTATTTATGCACTATTAAAATGAACTAAAACTACACAGAAATTGAAAACTTAAAAATAAAGAAATAAAGAAGTAAAACTGTCATCTGTTACTCACTGGAATGGCAGCATGAATATATGTTAAAAAAATCAGAAGCATCTGGTGTCACGTGGGTGTCTGGTCTGTCAGCGAGAGGTCATGACCTTCTCACTATCAATGCTAGTCAGCCAATCCCTGAGGAAGAATGGGATCCGCTTCGGCCACAAGGGCTCTGCCTTCCTGACAAGGTCAGTCCATGGGAGGAACAACCCTGGTGGGCCACAGTGGGCTGTGCTGCTGCCTCTGCTGGGAATGATGGTGGAAAGAAGCACCATCAGTCTTCATTCAGGCACCGATGACAATTCCTGCTCATCCCATTTCCCACTGAAATTCCAAGAGGACTGGCTGTCAACAAACATCAATATGCATCTCGATTAGCATGAAAGCTGGCACGTGATGTGTCACATCTTGCCACGTACCGATCAGTGATGCATATGACACACATCGCGGCGATTACTCTCCAATGGACGTGTTATGGCAACACACATCCTGATAAGCATCAAACAAACCTGCAGCTGAACTGACGTTTCTCTCTCTTGAAATGACATCCCCAGCCAGATGTCCACCAGACATCAGAGAGGAATCCGTGCCAGCCGGCAGACAGTGGCCGAGCGGATCGATACGAGAACCGCCGAGACTCTCCTCCGCTGTCGCCAAGCCAGACAGACGGCAGCGGCATTAGCGGAGCGGCACCAATTCGTCCCCTGCTTGGCTTGCGTCTGTTTTCATCAGCCCTCGGACTCGCTGCGGCACACATTAATTTTGCAAATCATTTAGAAGGAGAGGAGAATCAATTCGTGTTTTCTTTCCCGAAGATGACCTGACGGCAACCTCTTCAAACAAAAGGCCAAAATTATGCAGTCTTACCTTCAAATTGTCTCACTTTCTTCTTTGACTTTTAAAGTTATGAATGTAAAATACGCTCATTTCTTGATCCCTCTCCTCTTTCCCCTCTCTCATTAATATTTAAGGTTGTTATTTAGAGGCATTACCTGTCTGTATTGACAGAAATTGGAGCCGTCGTCCCCCGGCGGGTATTATAATTGGAGGGTGAAGAGTATGCACTGGTGGAGAAGGAGGGAGCAAAACATGTTTTTCCCTCAAACTTTTTATGTGCAGGTCTATTTTTATTATCAATTCTGCTTCAGGAGGGGAAAAAAAAACCACAGCCCAGGGACCGCCTGCTAAAGTCATCACGCATATACACGTAGACTCCCAGAGGAACAAATGGAGTGGGTGGTTGTGTGCAGGGGTAAGTGAAGATTTTGGGAGGAGGAACTGGAAGAGTCTTTATCAAAGAAATGCAGTGTAGGCTGTCGAAAGCTGCCCGACACTCTCCCTCTCTCTCTCATTCTCATTCTAACCAAGCACAGCATGAAACCATTCCAATTAGTGAGAGATCCAGAGAGAGAGAGAGAACGAAAGATCAACTCTGATCTAAAAAGGAGACATCAGGACACCAACAAGGCATACATAACGGTCACGCAACATAGTTGATTTCCAATAAACACTGTGAGATCTGTGATGCTGAGCAGCTTGCTTTGTTATAATCTGGTCCTGTATCAGAATATGACTTCAGTACTAATGCAAGTAATGATGTAAAGAATAGAATGAGATGCAGTGATGACAGCAAGCTCGCTCCTCTGTCATTAGTGGTGTTTGGTAGGACAAGTGTTTGTGCTACAGACATGATCTAGAACTCATGTGGCTTGTTGAAGAAAGGTGTGATATTACTTTTATGTAATATGAAATACGATTTCCATTAGGCAAACAATAAAACAGCCCAAACATCCCATATACTTCCATTTAAAAAAGGACTTGTGTCAAATCTAAGGACCAGATTGTCATAAAGCCATTGAGGGTAACCACTTACAAAGTACCTTGCAGCCATCCAGAACACCATAGCAACCGCATAGCAACAATCTAATAACCAATTTGAACACCTTATCAACCACACAACAATGCTCTGGCAATTACCCATAAAAGCCGTGTACTGTAACTTAGTTTTTAGACGCCATATTGAATTTAACGCAGATGAAAACAAAGCTGTGAGGGATAGACTTGCAGTCTGTACAATGGCATGAACTGTATAAAGGTCCTAGATCAAGTAATTTTCACAAGTACATTTTGTTTTTCGAAAGCTGAATAATTGGATTATTGTTAAACAACAGTACAATCCATTGAACACACTGTATTCTATCCCTCACAACCTCGTTTCCATTCCAGTCAAAAATTAAATATGACGCTACCCTGACCAAGGACTAGTAGTGAGATTAGCATGGATCATTTACCACTTATTTCTCACATTTAAAAAGTGTATAAGAAAGAAAGAGCAAACATAACAATGAAAGTGTGTACAAAATTGTAAGAAAGAAAGTGTATGAAAGAAAGAACATACAAAAAATGTATGCTTTTTCTTCTTTTGAAACTACTTTCTTTGGTGGAGGCAAGCAATATAGAGGAAACTAACTGGTCAAATTTTGTATTGTATTGTGTTGTAAAAAAGCAATATCACACTCGCTGACCTAAGGCTGAATCAAGGCCTCAGTTTATTGCATTTAGTACAACAGCACTCTTTGTCATGTGATATTACTTAAGTATGTAAAATTCCCATGTGTTTCTGTATGGATAGTTCATAGCCTCCAGGATGCACAAAGAAATGTGTGTGTGAGAGAAAGAGAGAGAGATAGAAAGACCCCCGAGTGCTCAGCTAAGACATGCCGAGCTCAGCGCCTCTGTGCCTGGTGAAGAGGATTTGGGAGGTTGAGTTTCTTTACAGGGCACTGATGCTCATCCACACACACACACACACACACACACACACACACACACACACACAGC
>RJVU01062584.1:3074372-3105082 GCA_003731715.1 Anabarilius grahami | reverse complement strand
GACTGACATGACACACACACACACACACACACACACACACACACACACTGCAGAAGACTCGTGTCATTTCAGGATGGTTAGTTTCTTGTGACAGGTCTGTACCCAGTTGCTATGTTTCAGTGCTCAGCAACCCAGCTCCTGGGCTCTCACACAAATAGCTTTGGGTGTTATCATATTTATTACATTATTCTAATATGTTATTTTCACATTACAACAAAAGATATTATGCCATTTCAGGAAAAGGTTAGGGAATGGGAAAGAAAAGAAGAGCGAGACAAAATCAGTGTTCCATTCTCTTCTTTAGAAGATTAAACTCTTCATCAAACTGTCCTCTACTCAAGAAACAGACACAACACACACACAAAGCCCTTAATTTACAGTCTCTCAGAGAGCGCTGAGTTAAGAATGTTGTGGTTCACTCAGACACTGACACTCTGTCACAAAGACAGGCGATAAATCACATCTCTTTCAAGTTAATCTGAGTTTTATACTAACCAGCCATCTATCAGGTGTATCAGTTTAACGTTCTCATAGTTTTGTTCATATTACAGTTGTAGGGTCATGGTTTTGTTACTGTATTTTTAAAAAAATATTTGTTCTTTATTAAATAACAAATATTTTGAAATGCAGGGTCGGTAAAATGTTATGTTTTTGAAAGAAGTCTCTTTTATGCTCACCACCTGCTTTGATAAAAAAAATACAGTAAAAACAGAAATATTGCTAAATAGTAGTACAATTTTAAAACAAATGTTCCATTTGAAAATATTTTAAAATGTAATTTCTTTAGTATCACATAATACTTTAAAAAAATCATTCTAATACACTGATTTGGTGCTCAATTAACATTTATTATTATGTAATATGTTAAGAGTAAGTGTATAAACGCATATATTTTTCAGGATTCCATAATGAATATATTTTTTGTAAGAACGTAAAAAATATATATAAAAGGGGTGTAACAGTACAGTACCGTCTGACATCTCGGTTCGGTGCATACAGTCAGACAACGAATACAGCTGGTCACAGGTGATCCACACTCCAATTCACAAGGGAGCGCATCAATTTAATTATATATGCTAATGAAATTTCAAATCCCATCTCAAAACAGCATATATCAATATTTATTAATAAAAGCGAGCAAAATCTTATTTTGCAAAATGAACGAATCGCTCAAATAGTAACTTCTGAAGCCACTGTTTGCAATGTTTGTTTTATTTCCAAGAATAAAACATTGCTATTCACATTCACTGTGAATACAAGTAGTAGTTGATGCCTGGTTCGGACACAGTGTTACAAATGTTCTGGGGAGAATGTTTTGTACACATGTATTGTTGTGTATGTGTGCCGACGAGTATATCTTCTCTTTGAAGTACAGTATATCTTCTCTACCTCATGCTGCGTTCACCAATCCAAGCCTGTGCACTCTGAACTGAGACCAATGTGCCATTTTCTCCATCCAGTTCTAGCCCAAAGAGTATATTACAAGAGCAGCATTTACAGAGACCTCTCAAAGGCTTAGACCACACAGCTGTGTAAGGGACCCCTGCAGAACCGGTCATCAGGCCATATGGTCACAAGGTCAATTTCCCCTTAATAAACATCCAGTCAGCAACTCAACATTTAAAACACACCATCTGAAAGCTCCAGTATCAGCTATATGAAAAGCAACCAGCTAGTTTTAACACTTTTTTAATGACTTTCCATGAGTTTTCTTTGACCTTCCAGTCATTTGTTGCAGAAGGTTGCAGGGTAGATATAGAGTTCACTTGAAAGTCAGGCATCATATATTACAATTAATCTGATAAATCTGTGAAGTACATTGACAGATTATTATTTAATCAGTCAGATACCAATATACCGATCAGGCTTAAAAAGGAAAAATTATATATATTTAATTTTTTTCCAGGTATTTCCTTTTGCCACTTTATCAGTTCTGTGATCTGAATATGTGAGTATAGATCAAACATAAACCTAATTTCAACTCAAATCTTAATGGCTTCAGATTTTTTCTGTCCGATCTCTCTCATGACAAGATGCCAGCTGGTGTCCCTGCCTTTAATCTGATTAATTGGAAAGTATATGAGGTGGCACCTGGTCAATAGTGAGGCCTATTGATGTGCTAACATAGCATTCCAATCACACGCTCAATGATGACACAGATTCTTCTGGTCTTCCAATGGGATAATCCCACATGTAATCCTAATCTCAATCTCCAACCATTAATCTCAATCCCAGACCTGATTAAAAGATCAAACGTGGCTCAGAAACCACTCTAATTAAGGCTCCCTCACTGTGGCATCCCATATCAATTTGCATTGTATACTAATATTTTGCATCTCTTCTACAATCTGTTAATTATCTATAATCAGAACACACTTTAGAAGAAAGAAATAACCTACAACCAGACAGACCTCCAGTTTCACAAAAAAAAAAAGAGAAAAAAAATGTATCATTTACTCACCCTCACCATGTTTTGCATCATTGAAGGATGAATATGCACAAGCGCAAATGAGATTCTAAAAGATTTAGTGTAAAACTGACAGATTTTGGTCCGTTTCTAACACAAAGCTATTGTAAGCCTTGACATATGAAGTATGAGTCACATGCTCTAGTTTATGGTGCTCTTTTCGCTTTTTTGACAGCTTGACAAGAAAGTAAATGATGACAGAATTTTCATTTTTGGGTGAACTGTTCCTTTAAGTGTTAAGGTTTGATGTTCTACTAAATGTTCCTGAACAGTGTATGTTAATGTGTTTGTGCGTGTATGAATGGAACAGACAGTGTGTGTGTGTTTAACGCCCTTGGTTTGGTGTCAGTAAGTGTGTGTGTGTGTTTGTGTGTATGTGTGTGTGTGATAAATGCACTCCGCTTGTCAGATTTGAGATTCTCATTAGTCTGAGCAAGAGGCAGTGAGAGGCCATTACTCTTCTGCCTCACTGACGTGTGTGTGTGTGCGTGTTTTCAGCGACGTGTGTTGGTCTTCTGAAACGAGGAGGCAAAATCAGCACTCTGATTTTGGTTGTAAATTTCTAAATGTAAATTCGTTTGGAAAACCATTAACCTAACACTTGTCAACAAGTAACCAATACCATAATTACTTTATTTTTTACATTATGTTCACATATTTATTATAACCAAGTCACATAAAAATGTAAGCATTTTAAACATTTTTACATTAAACCACAATAACTACAACAGATTAGTAACAATCAAAGTGAATTTGAATTGAATTGGCCACACCCCACAGGATGCTGAATTGCAATGACAGGAAGAGGACTTTACTGGATAGCAAATCAAAGAAATTCAACAGGGGCACGTTCAAGCTCAAACCGGTGCACAACGTTTTGCTACGGTTTTCGGATTGAACGACATGTTTCCTGGAAACGGTGTGCAACAGCGTGCAACAGGTTTGAGATACGTTTTCTCTTGTTTGGTGGGTGTGTCAAAAAAGTTAGCCAAATCAGCATTAACATGCATATAAACCACACAGTATTAAAGAAACAGCTCGTAAATGTAATTAACATCAAAATAAATTCACAAGAGCAAGTATTGTTTACACATATTTATTTATTAATGGCAAAATAACTTAATAAGAGCACAAGTATAGATCTGCAACTTCTTTAAGTCTGTCTAAATATCATTTAGTAACTGCAATGTCTTCTGGTCCATATTCTTTCCTTAGGAAGGTCTGCTAGACACTGATTAATGTAACATAAAAATACTATACTTATATATTTTGCTATTATTGTGGAGTGATATTTTCATAAACTTTCATAAACATAAAGGCAAATGTTGGATCACAATAATTAGCAACCACAGTTTCCACAAACCCCTTCACTGGATTGGGATGTTCTCTTTTATTCTGGACAGCAAGGGCAGTGACTGTAACAGAGCGTATTTTACAGTATTAAACACATATTTATACCGACTTCATCAGGCTCCGAAAATTCTTCAAAAAGAACACAAAGAATGGCCTTCTCAGCTGCCTTTTGCAACATTTTGTCGGGGCTGAACGCAGCCCAGGTAACAGCATTCTGGGAAATCAAGTGTTCTTCCGGTCCATGCCTCTGTCTGTAAAGACAGTAATAAAGTATTTAATAGTTATTAATAAAATGTTTTTTCTAAAAATTCATTCTTGACAAACCTTTTTTGTTAAAATACACTTATTTAGGTTATGAGTTGATATGAAATTTATGGAATTATATGAATTGATTTGTATTTCCAATTCAATTCCTGAATGTAAGTAGAATTAAAATAAACTCAAATTTAAAGAAATTTGTTAAACACATTTTTAGTAGATAATAAAAGTGTGTCAAGAAATTTGATGGTTTATTGGATGGATGGATGGATGGATGGATAAAATTCACTTTTGTGGACCAGAGCGGAAGAACAATTAATTAACAAGAATGCATTAACTGTTTTTATTTTTTTATTGTTCTGCCTGTCATTCCATTTCAGCATTTTGTGGGGTGTGGCCAATTCAATTTAAATGAACATTCATGAATTGAAAGGAAGCCAATTAATCTTTTGCACAACCCTGTTGTGTTAGACAGGGAGAGAGAGAAAGAAAGAAAGACAAGGCACAATCTACTAGAGTGCAGAATCCGTCTGTATAGAATCAATACATAAAGGCAGCGAGTCAGTGTCTGGTCACGACTGGGGTTTTAGTAGTGGCACCAGAAGTCATATACACACACGCGTACAGACACACACACACACAGTGGCCATCTAAACACCGGCAGCAATTTTAAGACATCTCGACTTATAATGGCTTAGACTGCCACCATATCACTGTAACATGAAACTTACCGCAGACACACAGAAACTCAGCACGTACATTAGTCTGACACAGATACAAACCCGTATCCCACAACCACCGACATCATTTACGGCCCTCAGATACGGCTCTCCCCAGAGAGAGCTCGGATCTATCGGCTCTCACGCTACACACAACACACAGCTTATTTCCAATGAGAATGGAGGCAAGCATATGCTTTGAAATCGCAGCGATTGGGGACACAAGCCTGGAATTGGAATATTATGAAACACAAAGAAGAAAGGGGGGCACGGGGACACTAAAGAATATGAGCAACAAATCAATGAAAAGGAAAAAATAGACAGAGTACGAAACAGAGAATGGACTAGCGTGGAGCTGTGGTTAGGAACAGAGGCTATTTAGGGCTCGGCTGATATTTCTCAATCCTCCGCTGTTGCGTCAAGAGCAGACTGTTATGAGACACCGAGACGTTTTCCAGACTCTCAGGTGTGATGGATGGATATTTCAGCTAGTATATATTGTACATGCTGGAGGTTACATATTTTTCAGTGAGGACAATTCAAGCAGTTTGGATGGTCTTGCTGAGTCCCATGGATTTCGTCCTCAGTGTCCAGAGCTAATTATATAGTAAGGAGGAGGGGATTGGAGCACAGTCAGACCTTGAGAAAGACTCAGATCTCCAGAGTGCCGGTCCTATCAACAGATCAAAAGCCAGAGTCTTCCACAACACACCCTCGGGCGACGAGGGACCAGTGGATGAAAACGAAACAGGCCGTTTGAGACCGCTATGAGGGCAGTGTATGTTACATATTCTTCTGTGGCACACTGTAAAGCCAATTATATTTTCTCATTAAAATGTCAGATGTGCAACAGTGTTACTTCAGGGTTTTCTCAACGCTACTGAGTGAAGTTCAGGGACCACAAAATAGTACTATAAAATTCAAGACATTCAAACTTTCTCCATTGTTATTGTTCCTTGCTGTTTTCTCTCAGTGTTAATTAGGACCGAAACAAGTAGTTGTGATTATCGACAATGAAAATCTGTCGGCATTTTCATTGTCAAATAGTTGATCTCATGTGATCTAGTGTAAAATATTTTTCAAATCAAACTCAATTTAACAAAAGGAGTACTGTAACCCAAGAGCCTGATGTAGCCGGATATAGTCCAGACATGCTCTAAAGAAAACATCATAAAGAATTATGTAAATAAAGAAAAGTCTGGAGAAAAAATACAGACTAAAATCTTGTCATATGCACTACATGTAAGATAGAAAACAACTTGCATGTTACAGCATCTTAAGCCGGGGACACACTTAATGATTGTAAGGCCGATTATGAATGTAAATGGATACTTATGACTGATCGCGCTCAAACGCGCCCAGTCAGAGCCAGTTGCGTTCAGTCGCCGATAACAGTCGGTGTTCAAATTCCATGTGTAAGTATTTAAATCTGCTTCAGTCACAGGAAACAATCGCTGTGTTTTGAGCTCAGTCTTAGAATGTTTTAGCTAGTCGTTAAATGTGTGCCCGGTTTAAACTCCAACATTTACCGCATTTGCAGTCAAACCAAAATTTATCCAGACACCTTGAACATTTCATTCATTAACACAGTTTATTCACTATAGTTTAAAAAAATGGTAATGAAATATGACAAGATCTCAGAGTTAAACTGTGTCAGAAATTAATCTTAATTATGACAGATAACACTTAAGCAAAACATGGTCAGGTTAAAGTGTCTGAATAATTTTTGGTTCCAAATGTTTATAAATTTTTCTGGTAGTCCACTGTATGAAGAATTTCTGGGTATAATATGTCACAGTTTACTTTATTTTGCTATTCTCACTCTCAAATGAACTATAGTGTCCTGCACTCACTAGTAAAAATATATCAAAAATATCAAAAACATCTGAATAATTTTTGGTTTGACTGTATCTATAATGTAATTGGGTAAATATTATAAAATATAAATATTTTAAATTTAGTAGAAATATTATATTTAGTAGATGTTTTATATTTAAGGAATGGAAAATCTTATCTACTTAAGAGTGAGAGTATATTTTTGGTGAAATATAGAAATTAAGTAAAAAAAAAGTGAAATATTTTACTGCATTAAACAACCATAACAAAACCTAAAATATTTATACTTGTAACCTCTGTAGAGTCACACTAAAAATAAGAAAATGTTGAGTATAAATTTACAATGTTTTAAGAATCATTTCATAATTGGATTTTCAGGAGAATGTAGTTTTAAAGTATTAAAATTCTGAGAATAAAAGTCATAAAATTATGAGATTAGAATAAAATATTTTAAGTATAAAATAATTTATAATCTCATTATGTTACAACTTTAAAATTTGACAACATTTTTGTAGGCCTACTATGAGATTACTCCCTATATATACGTTACAACTTTATTCTTTCAATTCTAGATTTAAATAAAAAACCACTAAAAACACAAAACATCATCATATAATTTAGTGATAGTCTATTAAATGGTATTTCCATAAGGTGGTTTTATCTTCTTGACATGCCTAATAAAACCTCTCCTCTCAAGACTAAAAAGAAACTCAAGGCAAAATCTGAAAAGTCAATTAAAACTGTTAAATTAGTTGCCAAATATTTGATTAATCATTAGATTATCAAAATAATCATTAGTTGCAGCCCTAGTTTTGATCAGTATTATCAAAGAAGCTTAGCTGCACCTCTTCATAGTACACAAAATTCCAAAGTTCAATAAGACATTGTGCATGAAGCATCCAGGGGTCTGGTTATAGAATGGAAATAGAATTAATACATCTCTTGCCAATTATTTTGGACCCTGGGCCAAGTCTAAAAGTAGAGTGCTATATTTTATTCTGCTTATCTATGGAAACAGTTCAGGTCAATCAGATAGCCAGGCTTGATTGACATTCTATAACAAAAAAAAACCCTTCTTTTGGTGTGAAATGTGAATAATGCAAATGCCCCGGGCCACATTTATCTGTGGTCCAGGTCGAGGGAGTCCAGTGTTATTAAAGCATCACTGTGACTGAAGTAGAATGTCAATGGAAGCATCGCACGTTACCTGCTGCAAGATTTAACATTACATTAAACAGTGTGCGTCCACGCTTCGACACACTTGCACTCGCACACCAGCTCCATGAATATTATAATGTGAACCGTGGGGCATAAACACAGTGAGAGTAGCAGAGGAGTGAAAGGCCTGGCTGCCAGTCCGATGTCTGGTCCAGCTGCACGGACACCACTTCATGGAAGCTTTTATTTGGATTTCTGAATTGTGCTGACAGGGAAAGCACTGGCAAAAGCATGTCAGCGAGGGCCAGAGGCCTGACAGCGAGTGCGCGTCAATGTGGGCGGATGAATGCAATTGCAATTGCTCTCACGTGTTGTGCGATTGAAAAAAGACAGACAGAGGAGAGATAAGGGGAAGGCAGGAGGTAAGAGTGATTCACTGTGTCTCTATCGTACAATTATCAGATGAGAGGGTGTGAATGTCTCACACTCAGGCCAGAACCCTTTGCGAATAAAAAGCACTTCTCCATGTCTAATACGCACATTAATCACAAGCTTCTGTTGCTCTTCTGAGCCCCTCTGTTAACACTTTACACGGTGTTAACAAAGGAGTTCAAAATCATTGTTTTTAAGCAGACTAACACGATGGTGGATGTAAAAAACACTTAAAAGTTAAATGATTGATTAGTTGCATGACGTTAAATGAATAATGCATCACTCTGTGGTGGTTTATAAACCAGGTAATACATCTCACTAGCTGAACACGAAGCATTTCAGCTTTCTTACGTACACTCGTACCCCGCTCGCCACAGCTCAATTTGCAGTATCACGGCTGCCATCTAACCCTCTGCAGGCATCTGAAATGGCATCTCGCTTCGCTTCCACAGCATTCGGCGAAGACCGGGAGGAGTTGAGAATCATAGCATCCCTGGGAGGAGAGGAGGAGAGGAGGAGGGGAGGGACATCCAGCTAAATGCATTTATCTGCTGTTGGCAGCTTTTCAAGCCCACAGCTGAGGCGAGATCAGACAAGAGCGAGTGTTAGCGATCCCTTCGTGGCCCGATATGCGGGTCATTCCTGTTATGGAGTACACTGTCATGTTCCCATCAGATACAACGTTCAAAAGTTTAGGGTCGATAAGATTTTTTAATGTTCTTGAAATAAAATGCTCACCAAAGCTACATTTATGATCAAATTTGCATTTATTTGATCAAATGTTATAGCAATATTGTGAAACATTATTGCAATTTTAAAAAAAAACTTCCATTCTAATACATTTAAAAATTGTATTTATTCCTGTTTTCATTGTCACATGATCCTTCAGAAATCATTCTAATAAGCTGATTTGGGGCTTATTTCTTATCATAAATGTTGAAAACTGTTGTGCTGCTCAATATTTTTGTGTGAACAATTCAGCAATGTAATTACAGGAATAAATAAAACTTTAAAATTAGGGCTGCACGATATATCGTTTTAGCATTGAAATCATGATGTGCGCATCCGTGATAGTCACATCGCAGGAAGTGCGATGTCAAGTAGCTATAGGGATCGTTAATCTGTATGGACCAGACACCACGGCTCAAAACACACTTGATTCTTGGATTATTTGCTAAGTTTGACCACCCTACAATTAAAGTTTATCATTTGAACGTGTTTTAGGTCC
This sequence comes from Anabarilius grahami, assembly GCA_003731715.1. NCBI lineage: Eukaryota > Metazoa > Chordata > Actinopteri > Cypriniformes > Xenocyprididae > Anabarilius > Anabarilius grahami. Next base: position 3,095,631 of record RJVU01062584.1, on the reverse strand, counting down.
TGTCAGTTTAAACATTCAAGCGATTTTTTAAACCATTTGAGCGCACAAAGATGCGAATGCCATTCTATTCCACGTCTATTTGTGCCTGAATGGACACATGCATGCAAAAAAATTGTCAAAATGCACATAAAACATTGAATATCCTCGTAAACACAGTTGCTTATGGCTTAGGCGAACTAAACAATTGAGAAAGAAAACCAAATATGTAACAGTATTTTGGATCCGCGCATTCGGTCTTAAAATGACAGCAGCCTAATATTCCTGCTGCTTTCTGTGTCATGAATGTTAATCAAACAACAAAAGACAAAAAGTAGTCACTTTTATAGTTTTAACACAGATTAATTATATTTATATTTTATATTTGATTATTCAATTTCTGTACCTGAATACTGTTAGACTTACCTGAAAAATATACATTTATTATATTTATAGATGCTTGTAATTTGTTCATTATTTTCTATACGTATTCACTCACCTACAAAAATCACCTCAATCATCCTAGAATGAGTAATTCTTTCCAAATAGAACTATTCAAGCCATCTGGTAATTTTTTTTTCATATCACAATATATATCGCAGAAAAACAAAATGTCGCAATGTCAGTTTCCAATATCATGTAGCCCTAATTAAAACAGAAAATCATTATTTAATAAATAATATTTCACAATATTAGGTTTTTTATAGAATTTTTTTTGGGGGAAAATGCAGCCTTTGTGAGCATAAGAGAGAAAAAAAATCTTATCGACCCCAAACTTTTGACCGGTTGTGTTTTTTGCGTGTATGTTGTTGAGAGGCAGGATGTGTTATGAAGCTTTTATGCCATGGAGACAAAGTAAAAGAGGAAGCCAGACACAAATCAAGTAGTGAACCGTTGAAGAATAAGAGGGAACTTGACAGATCAAAGAAGAGAGATCAACCAATCAGAAAAGTTCTCTAGGTCTTCAGACATCCTTCCACCTGAAGAGAGTGAGACAGGTTCTGTCTGGGTTGGAGAGTGAGACGGTCCTATTGAATACACTTCAGGCAGTATAACTCTGGGTTGTGGCGCTCTTCTCACAGAGAGGAATTCTCTGTCCTTCATGGTGAGATTTAGAACCAGAGACGACACTAATGACTCACTGAGGTTTGTGGACGTTTTAAATAAAGCAGAAGAGTTTGAGTAATGACAAAATCCTGCATTCGACATCTCTTGACAAACATCTGAGCGGAGTTACCGCACATATATCCAGGCAAGATTAAAATTGAAAACAGGTTCAGGGTTTGGTTTTCGCCTAGATTCACGAAGATTCACACATCGACACACAACACGGCTTGTCTCGGTCTCTATGGTGGTTGCGAATGCCCCAAAGGAGGAGTGTGAGAGACATCCAGGACTGACAGACCTGATCCTGGATCAGAAGTGGGTGAATCCCGACGGATACGTCGCATCAGAAGATCAATATAGCACTTAATGCTGCACTGTGAGAAAGCTTTTTACTCACCACCTCCCAGCTGATACCAGTTACAGCTCATAATTACTTTAGCAGACTGTTATGGGTGCTATATGTCTGAAAAGATGTTGCAGGAAGGTTGCAAAGAGCTTTCGATTATATCTCAGTCAGGTCTTACGAAAGTTTTTGCAGGCTCAAATCTTATTAAATTAAAACAAGCTCAATATTATTTAGCAAGAGAACTACCACACTTTTCACAGGAATGTATATATTCATCAACATGATTCAGGTGAGTCAGGGGGTTGCTCTAGGGGGCTACACAAGGAAGATGTAAATGCTGGGTAAAAAGGGAAACGAAATGAGAAGAATATTATCTGTAATTTAATTTTCTATGTTGAAGTCAAGAGCCAAAATGAACACCAACTGATGAATGAGAGTAAAAATTGGATTTACAGGTAGTTTGGGAACCGTAAATTTAAGAAGGATAGTTTCACACTTAGTATTGTTGTTATATGCACAATTCAAATAAAAGACATATAAACCATCTGCTAAAAAACATGTCATGACTCTTTTACCAGGAAAATTAAGTTTATCTGATGCTTCTATATGTATTTCCACTAGAACTCCATATAGAAACACTTATGTAAATTATTCCTCACATTAATAATATAAGATATTTAAATGTTCATATGTGATTCATCTAAATTAAACATGTCAAAAGGTTTGTTGATCCCAGTTATATACACTACAGAATTGACACCATTTAATTTGTCATGAATGAAAATCAGGCTATGTTGGGAAGCAAGTACAGCACGTTCAATACTGTTGTTGTCATGTTGCATAATGGATGATGATCGTTCACCCAACGAGACATTGAAAACACTTTTTGTTCATTCAGCTGAACGATCAACAGTATGGCATATTGAACATACTATACACTTCAGTCCCTAGCAGCCTCCGTTTCAAAGATACCAAAATAATATGGCATCAACTTTGACTAAAGTCTATAGCTGGATGAAATTCAACATCTCTTGAGATCTTTTATAAGCTCAGTTAATAACTTCTCTCTCAGCCAGTGTGGATTTGCACAAAATGGTCCATATTATTAAATTTTGAGTCTATGTTATAAAATGTGTCAAAGTAACAGGTTATAATCCAGTGGTTGCCCATCACTAGTGTCATGACAAGATGGAGGAGGAGCAGCAATGTGGATTACAGAGGTACAGTGTGTGTGAGTTGTTTGGGTATCTATTAGGATTACAGAAGCAAGACATGTGTGACTCTGGAGGATATAATTCTGTCAGAGTCAAGAGTTCTGCTATGGGGTCACCCCTCCTTGGAGCCATCTGCTTCCTCCTGCCTGTTAGTCTCAGGGCACTGAAGCTCAGAACTCAAACAGGCCCCGGGGGACAAACACACACGCATAAATACACCGAAAATAACTAGACGCTGGTGGTTAGGAACCAGGAAGTGATTCCTGAGTGCCAATCTGCTGGTGAAAATGGGAATTTAACCCCAAGCTTTTCCTGTGCAGCCAAGTGCTTTCCATGTTGAAGTGTAGAGGAACCAATCCGGTGATTAGGTTTGTGTAGCCGACCCAGAGTTTGCATGAATCCTACTGTATGTAAGGCACTTTAAATGTACCCTTAAAGGGATAATTCAGTTAAAAACTTCAAAAAATTCTCTCATTATTTACGCATCCTCATGTAGTTTAAAGCTTGTATGACTTGCTTTCTTCTGTGGAAGACAAAAAGAAGATATTCTAAAGAATGTCAATGTTGTTTTGGATCCCACAGACTTTCATTCTATGGACAAAAGTCTTCAAAATATCTTATTTTGTGCTTTGCAGAAGAAAACCAGTCATACATGTTTTAATCTATGTGAGTATGATTAAATAATGACAGAACATTTATTTTTGGGTGAACTATCCCTTTAAGTAAAGACTAAATCTGTAATTATTTCAGTTATGCATTATCATTCCAAGCCAAATCATTATAACAGGGTTTTTCAGTCACAGAGAACCGGAGAGAATATGTGGAATATGCTATTGTAGACTTTAAACAGCACACATACAGTCCAATCATTGTATTCAAGCCTAAAGTGCCGTTCCAGATGACTGCTCAGAAATTTCCTATTCGCTGGGTGAGATTTTGCTATTCATTGTAGCCCCGCTGTGGTGGGCAACAATGAGGCAGAATGAGTCAGAGTATTAGATGGTCACAGAGTCATAAAGTCACAAGGCCAGAGAGTGAATCGGTTACCCGCTGATCACAGCAATAAAAGATTGAGAAGCCACACTTCTCACATTGCAGAAAATCACACTTACTATATGTTTGAATGTGTGGCAACAGAGACGAGAAGAGAAAAGGGATTCATCCATCTCTTAGACCCTGCTTACATCCGTTTTAACTTCCATCTCTGGTGGCCAGCGGTAAATACAGTGAGCCAACGCATCCTGGTCAACTGGTTCACTGAACACATTGGAGGTTGTCACTGCCACACGTGGTCATGGATATAGAGTGTAAACGCCAATGCATCCAGTCAGTGAAGGACCGCCTACTCATGTAACATGTAATCACTGCAAGACACATTGGAGGGAAAGGTGCCAAAACAAGGTTTTTACATTCTCCGCCAACAAGCTATAGCTTTAAAGTCAACATGAAATGATATTCACAAACCGTTTTTACTTCTGTAATATGACATTTCGGAGTTAAAGAAAATGAAATGAGAAATGTCAGATATATTGATCTATAGAAATGTAGAATCAGATTTTTTTTTCTCAGAAATTGATTGAAAAGGAAGTTTTCCATACCAGAATGGAGCCAGAAATTAATTTAAGGAATCGTGGATGACTATTTCCATATTAAAATACTGCAGGTGCTCATTGGTTGAAACATTAGTGGCCTTGGCAATGTCAGCAGACAAGCTCAGTTATTTTAGTGGCAGAGAAAGTTATTATATTTTGATAAAAGACTATAAAAAAAAAAATTTGTCTTTGGAATAACATGCTCGATTAAATGTAGGCCTATACAAAATGTCCAGGAATTTAAAGAAAGAAGGTCTGTTTTGATTTAAAAACAATACAACCATACAATTGGATACAATTACCAAAAAAGAACAACAACAACAACAACAACAAAAAGCCATCCATTTACATGCACAAGCATTTGACTAAACTAAACTACTCAGAACCCGTTTTGTTCTCAGTTCACCACTGGCATTCACCCCATCAGAGTGAAAAAATAAATTTAAAAAATCTACATTTGTAAGCTTTCTCACCTGACCTTTCACAAAGTTGGTATGCGCATTTCCAGTGGCATGTTTCCAGACCTGCAGGGCTCAGCTCTATACCAGATCATCCACAATACACTGAGAACCTCCGGGATAAACAGTATGATGCAATTTGACTGAATACCACTCCGAGTGATTCTCTGTGGCCATCAATGACCTTTGGATGAAAATGCGGATTCCAGGACAAAAGGGAAGGATAGAGAGAAATCTAGAATGAGAGTGCTTACACTGTTGTTTCTGCTCAGAGGACAGCAGCAGGGAAGAGAATGAGGGAAAGAGTGAATGAACAATGGTGCTGCTCAAATGATGTGAGGGCATGTCAGTTTTAGTCAGAACCAAGCGTTTGACCAGAAAAACAAAGGTCGTTTCATTGTACACCAAAAATCCATCATAGATTCCTTTTAAGGGTGGACGGTATGACCAAAATCTTATATTAAACAAGTAGTTTTACATCATAGTAATGGTCTCATGTTTTAGCTATATGTGCTAGAAATTCAACCCCAAAATTAATTATTTATAAAATAACCATGTTAAATATAACCCGTTTCCACCTCAGAGTAAAAAATCATTTTGAGATTTAAAAAAATAAAAAAATATCAAAGTGTGAATTAAGAGAAATAAAGTCATATCAGTCATATTATAATGATATATAGAAACAATTTACAAGAAATAAACAGTTGCAATTATGAGAAATAGAAAAATAAAAAGTGGAGTTACGTACTGTGAGATACAAAGTTGCAATTACTGGAAATGTTTTGCAATTGTGAGATTATTATCATGAGAAATAAGAAAAGGAAAAAAGCAATATAAGTCAAATCGCGAGATATAAATTCACAAATTACAAGAAAAGTCACAATTATGATAAATAAAATCATATTAGTCATATTATAGTGAGATACAGTAACAAATTAGGAGAAATACAGCCAGTAATGTGAGACAAAAAAGTCACTGCGATATAGTCACAATTGTAAAATAAAATCACAATTGTGAGATATAAATTCACAATTATAAGAAATTACAATACCTTTTTGTTTATATTTTTTATTCTGAGATGAAATCAGGCATCTACATAATCCAGTAATGTCTTTTTGATAATAAATCAGTGACTTCAATAATCTAAAAATGAAAGGGACGTCATTTGATGATGATGTCGCAAGCATCGCTTTTTATAACGGAGTATACAAATTTTCCCATTTATACTGTTGTAAACGGCATAGCAGAATCTCTACCAGCTGCTACCACTATACTGTATACTGTCATATTACCAACCCTTTAAAACGATGGACTAATGTAGTAAATTGGATCCAATCAGATCTGTATCTCAGATGCCCGTCAATCAAATTTCCTTAACAGCGGACGCAATCCAGCTAGCGTGGGTTGCATCAGATCTGACAGGTCGATCCGTGTTTGTTAGTTCTGCTGATCTCTAACTATTGCTGCTTCTCTCTAAACTGCTGTGTCTACAATTGATTTTGTCTGCCATGACGAAGAGAGGAAATACGAACTGGCGTGTCCATGATGACAGGCAGGAAACCTGAATCACTGTAAATAAAGAGAGACGAATTCAAAACTCACTGTTATCTTTTCAGGAGAAGAGCAGTGGTGGAAACGCTTTAGCTCTCACTGATGTCCACAAGTGTAGATGGCGACACCCACAAAGACGAAAGATATTTTCAGTTTAGATCCTGTGAGAGAGAAAAAGAAACAGACGAAAGGCACATTAATATATTTGGATCTGGCTGTGTAGGAGATTTGTAGACTAATAACTGCTGGTTTGTAGGTGACTCATGTTGGCAGGAAATGTGAACCGGCCAGTGACCCGTGACAGAGGAAGATTCAGAACTCACCACTGGTCAAGAAAAAAAATCCCTCTTTTGCTCGTGCTTTAAAAAACACTCTCATAAACACACACGGCGTAACTCTAAACAGGACCAGATGTTTCTGCTTGGGAGCTGAACTCCCATCTGTGTGTGGAAAAAAGAAAGCAACAGCAACTTTCCATTCATTAACCCACTTCTGTCAAAAAAAAAGGCAGGAAAATCATGGTGGCAATTTGTGTTTTATACACAAGACATACTGCAACTCTATGCAATTCCATATGCATCTATCTATCCATCCATTAACCTCATGCAGTTCCTTCAATAGGGGAACATTCAATTTTAATAGAGGGTTCTTATACAGCTGTGCAGCACTAAAACAGAAATAGTACAATTCGTGAGACGGTGAATCACGGATTCAATTAACCGGCTGTGGAATTCCATACTCCTGCATCTTTTAAAACCCCTGGTGAGGTTGGGGGGTGACTGGCTGGATTTCCCGGAATACATTCGTGCAAGGCTATCACATTCTGACCGCAGTTAGCCCCATGAACCGCTAGTGAGTTATCGCATATGGCTCAGGCATTTAGCCCTCTCACCCTTCTCTTTCCATCACTCACCCTCCCTACGTCCAACCCGGGGGGTTGAGGGGTGAGGGAGGGGGGAACAGTCATTGCTCACAACCCTGAAACTTGTGTCTGAACTCAACCATTTATATTACGCTACAGAGGACAGGATGAACAAAACAAACCAAAATACACACAGATCTCTTGTCGAGAAAACGTAACAATCAATATATCATGCTTTCTGTCCAAATGTGGCAATGGAAATCTGATGGACTTTTCTGATCCATCTGTTTTTCTTTAGGTTGTTTCAATAAAAAAAGTATGCTAATGCACATGATATAGCCTATTGTAACAAATTAGGAGAAATAAAGCAAATATTGTGAGATAAAAAAGCATCTGAGATATGAAGTCGTAAATGTGAAATTAGATCATATTTTGAGATATAAAGTCACAATTATGTGAAACAAGTCAACAAATAAATTAAAAGAAATCATTAGCTATTGTCAGATATAAAGTTTGCAACTATCAGATATAAATTTACAATTAGAAGAAAAATATACTACAGTATACCTTTCTATATTTTTAGGTGGCAACAGGCTTCCACATACTATAGTAATGTTGATTCGATAATCTAGTGACTTAAATACTTTGAAAAATGAAAAAAAAAACCTGACTTCTATAAACCTGGCACGCTAATGCACATGCGTGTCAAACAAAGCACTTTAACCACTTAATGATTTAACCCAAAATATAGCACAACATTCTTATTGCTTTTATAAAAGTTAAAATCAAAATTACTCTATAATAAAATTTTTACTTTTTATTAGAACAATATTTTAAAAGCTAGTCAAGTCAAATTGCATAGTGCTTTATACAGTACAATACAGATTGTTTCAAAGCAGATTTACAGTGATAAACATGAAAATAATGATTCAAACAGATTCTGATTCAAACAGAATTCAATTCTGCTATGAAGCAGCTCTAAAAAGACAATAGAAAAACAGTAAATCAGTTCAGTGTTTATTCAGTTGGGTTCAATAACTGTGTATAGTTAATCAATTATGGAATGAGTTAATTTCGTCTATACTGTTTTCTCTAGAGCTGGTTTAATGTCATCATTCATCTCAGTTCAGTCCTCATCCAATAGTGTCAGTGCAGTCAAATCAATAGTATTGCTGAATAATAGTATTACTGAATAATAAGTAAACTAAGCAAGTCAAAACACGACAGTGGCAAGGAACCCGAAGTCCATCAGTGACAGAAATTATGAAAAAGAGAGTGAGAGTGAGTGAGTGAGTGAGAGAGAGAGAGAGAGAGAGAGAGAGAGAGAGAGAAAACTTGGAAGGATTCAGGCTCAGTCAGGGTCCAGTTCTCCTCTGGCCAGATGAACCAAAATGGTGGGGTTTAATTCCATGCTGCATTACAAGTCAGACTGTAGATTGATATCATTCACAATATTTAATCTACTTCCTTCTACTTGAAGATAAGGATACATGATTACACCATCATTTGGTGGGAGGGGAGTTGAAGCTGGTCATAGGGGTCTGTGTAGGGGACTTGTCTAGTTCTCGTGGTCTTCGCTGAGGATCTGTACAAATGGCGGTCTAGAACAAATATTGCCTGATATGTAAACATACCCAGTGCTAAGGCTAAAAGTGAATCACTATGAGTGCAGTGATATACATAGTAGCTAAACGAACAGGCGTGGAATGTTGTATTGACCAATCCATGATGTGAATTATCAGTGTTGGGAAAGTTACACTTCATTTATAATTTCTACGGATATTTTTCAGCTTCTGTCAAAGCTGAACTGAATTTATACACAGACACACTTACTGTATCCTGTGTTTACGCCTCACTGTGGAGGGTACAACCATAGTTCATTCTTGTTTGGCCTGGTGGATGTCATTGGCTCTGTGAATAAGCCAATCCATCAAACACAGTTCATTTGAAATGAAGCTAATGTAACTCTCCAAGCATGAAGTTACACTGCAATAAAATCAATACGGACTGTGGTTGGAGTGTTTCAGTTTTGAAATATGAACTCAAGGATAAAAAAAGACAATAATGTAGAAACTCTAAGAAGCCAGTACATCCCCTCTTGGCTAAATTACACATTTAATCTCAGTATTTGTGTGTGTGCTGTGATTTACTGGCAGTCTTTCTGTGGTCCCAGCGTTCCCTCTCACGAACTAACTCTGGGTCAGTGATCTAGTCATTCGATTCTAATGGTCATGACAGTATCCAAGCTGTACTGCATCTTGAAAGAATCTAATTCTATCAATTCCATCCAAAGTCTATTACATATTTCTCAAGAGCTCTCTCTTTATTGTGACATAGTTGCACTTGTTACAGCTTATGAGAAGGGTGGTCTTAAAGGGACAGTTCACTCAAAAATTAAAATTCTACCATAATTTACTCTCCCTCATGTCTTTCTAAATCTGTATGACATTATTTCTTCTGCAAATCACACACAAAAAAAAAGAAAAGAAAAAAAAGAAATTACCATAAAAGTAGTCCATACTGGTTTATACTGGCTTTCAAAAGACATGAGGGTGAGTAAATAATGAGATTTCTAACTTTTTGGGTAAATTGTACCTTTAAATCACCTCTGGATCAGACTACTAATTCAGTAAATTGTGTGTTTGCATGTGTGTAATAAATAAATCTCAGCTGAGTGTCAGCTGTTTATGTTCTACAATGTGATTAGTGTCCTAAAAAGTAGGCTGATCTACACACAGAGTTGCTGTTGTTGTTGCAAATACACTCAGAGACACTGCTGACCAGAATTAGGCTTTGGATCAAGATTAGATTGAAGGTTTGGGATCATTTTCCATTTAGGCAACATGAGATTTAGAAGCACAGTGTTGGGTTGAGATTAGGTTATGATTATTACTAGAGATCTGTATAGGTTTATGATTATTGGTTAGATTTAGGGTTGAGGACATTGAGGATTATGGCTTTGTTTGGAGTCATGGCTGCTGGCATTACGCAATTTCCAGAGAGCCAATTTATACTCATTGTGTCTCCGCTATAAACTCATCCCCATCACCACTTAGAGGTCTATATAGGTTAAGTTTTAAAATGTACTGAACATTTGGCTTTAGAGCCTTGAGCCAAAAACCATTGATTTCAATATTTAAAGCTGGCTAAACAGTTATGTAACCTCTAACTTGTGTGACATTTGGAAACGCTTCATTAAATTTATTTTCTCTTAATGGAACAATTTACACAAAAACTGGCCATACGATAACTTTATGTTACAAACAGAATGAAAAAAGTTACTTAACTGATAATCTTTCCCAGCTTTGAAATGAACTACAAAAGTCATGTGTACTACAAAACATTATTGATATTAATGGTGCCAAATTTGATTTAAATGTGGGGTATGTAGTTTTTTAAAAAACACTGTTTGGAAGTTAGTCGGGCGGACACCAACAACAAACGTCTAACCAATCAGCATTAGCATTAGCATTATGATGGTTGAGGAGAAAGAACAAGCAAGAGGGAGATTTGAAAAATAAAAATAAAAAACCTGCAGAAAGAGAGATGAGACAATACAAAAGAGCTCAAAAGAATATCACTGGAATGAAGGTTTATGACTGGGCAAGCACTTTAGGACCCGCGTTAATATTAGAAAAGCTTTCCAACTCTGGAGAAAGCTAAGCGGGAAGGCCTGAAAACAGATGCGGAGACTGCTTTGATTCCGCTTCACATGTGAGTAACACTGGGTTTGAGTGTCATTGATTGTCTAGAGCTACTGTGCTGTTGGTGACTAACAACAAACTCTTGTTTGTATTTACTCTTGTGTATTGAACGTTCATTTTTTATGCTTACTTGTCGTTCGTTCATCATCTGCGCTTTATTTTTCATGAAACATTTGTTGCGCGTCAGCTGTGATAAACAGACATTCACTCTCGCATTGCATGCGTAACAGTGGCCAGCTAGTGAGAGTTGTGCAGGTAAACCACTGCACACAGACGACCGCTAGAGAATGTGGGTGTTTAGTAACATTGTTAGTGCACTCGCCTTGTCTGCCAGCAACGATCAGGCAGGGTTTCGAGATCGACTCGGAGCAGGGTGGTTACGATTGGAGGGTGAGTTTTGGAGGCAGAGCAATGAAGAGAGGGGTGGGTTTGTTTGGGTTGATTTCAAATATCAACAATGTCCAAAAGCGTTTTTAAAAATCTATTTACCCCACCTTTAAGAGTTATACAGTGAAAGTGGAAGATATTCAGTGAATAATATTCACAAGATGGCAAGATGGCGCCGCTGTGTTTGGCTGGCCGTCTGTCGCTCTGTATCCTATGGACTTTGTTTATTTCTCTCTGTTTCTCGGTGAACAAGACATGGTCAACTTTTGTCTATGATCGACAAGTACTGTTAGAAATCAGAAACTTAGTTATCAACATGGACAACAACTTAAGGAGTGATTTTTATTCACAATCCTCACCGTTCCAGATGAGTATCCCTGATCACCAAACAAGGTGGTGTTGCTAGCAGACTAAAAGCCGGACTGGATATTTCTGATTGTCGCTACCGCAGCTGTTGGATTCGGCCTATCGTCCCTAGCTCTTTTGATGTGCCGATGCTGTGCCCTCTTCCCTGGTTTCGTCGGAGTGGAGTGAATCCACAGCTTTTGCGCCAGCTAAACAGGGGACTTCAAAAAGTGAGTGATCCACCGCAGCTCAGGATGGCCTTACTCAACCTTTATTTTACATGACTTTTTTATCTCGCGGGAATTGGATTTTATGTTCATGACAGAAACCTGGACTAAAGTGGGGGATTTTAGTCCCTTCTCTGAACTTGTTCCGCAAAACTGTTCATTTCTTAGCTTTCCACGATCTTCTAAACACAGGGGAGGATTAGCAGCTGCTTTTAAAAATAGTTTTCACTGTCGCGCTATTCCTACAGATCCCTATAAGAGTTTTGAGGCTCAATTAATCTTTATGGACTTGGTAAACCCAGTACTGTGTGTAGTTGTCTATCGACCCCCACAGCCTAATAATGTTTTTTGAATGAATTTGCAGAGTTTATTGGGAATGTTGCAACAAAGTATGAAAAGATTTTATTATTTGGTGATTTTAACATTCATGTTTGTTGCCTTGATAAACCGTTATCCAAGGACTTCTGCAATCTAATGGACTCTCTCAGTTTCTCTCAATGGGTGCGAGGTCCGACGCATAATCATGGTCATACCTTGGATCTGGTTTTCTCACACGGTCTTCCTCTCAATAACTTGGAGATTAATGACACTGGCTTTTCTGATCATAAATCTGTGATATTCGCTACTAGTTTTCCTCACACATCAAGTGAAGCACCTGTCCTGGCCCGACTGTCTCGTTATTTTTCTCCGACAGCCAGTGAGGATTTTGCGGCTGCATACACGGCTGTTGAATCGTCTTTGGATGTGTTTCGGACTTCAGAATATAATGCTGATGAGTATTTCAATCATTTTAGTAACACCTGTTTGAACATTGTTAACAGCATTGCTCTTTTGAAATGTAAGCGTTCTAAAGAAAAATCTGCGCGAGTATGTAGAAGGGCTGAACGCAAATTTCGTGAGGACAGACTACAGGTGTCATACGAAATGCTAAAGGAGTCTCTTTCTGTTTTTCAGAAGGCTGTTAAGTCAGCTAAATCCAAATTCCTTACTGAGATTGTTGCAAAAAACTGTCAGACTCCCAGGATCATCTTTTCAACTATAGATTCTGTTTTAAACCCTGTTGTAAATGTTTTCTCTGATGTGTCTAATTCTTTATGTAAAAACTTTCTGTCTTTCTTTGTTGATAAAACAAAATTATCAAGACCTCAATCTCTACAGACGTCATTTGCCTTGTCTGAAATAAACAGTCGCTCAGTTACCTGGAGTGTGTTTGATCACATTTCCTTACAAACCTGTAAAGATATTATTGCACACTTAAAACCTACCTCTTGACATTATGATTTTATTCCTTCACCTTTTTTTAAAGCAAATTAAAGACATCGTAGGGTCTGATCTTTTGTTTTTTATTGATATCTGTCTGCATACTGGTACTGTTCCTGACTGTCTAAAACATGCTTCCGTCACTCCTTTTTTGAAGAAACCCAATCTTGATGTCTCCGTGCTAAGTAATTTTAGACCGATTTCAAATCTTCCGTTTATTTCAAAAATTTAAGAAAAGGTGGTACTCACTCAACTACAGTCTTTTCTAAGTTCAAATTCAATATATGAAACTTTTCAGTCAGGTTATAGAAAATTACATAGTACTGAATCTGCGTTATTGAAAGTCACAAAAGATATTATGCTGTATACTGACAATGGGAATGCTGTTGCTTTGGTTCTTTTAGATCTCAGTTCAGCATTTGATATGGTTGATCATAACATTTTAATTTCTAGACTGGAAAGTTATGTAGGCGTTCAGGGTGGCGTTCTAAAATGGTTTCGATCATATTTAACAAATAGGATGTTTTCTGTATGTATTGGAAAACTTACTTCTTCAGTAGCACACCTCTCCTGTGGTGTTCCCCAGGGATCGATCCTTGCTCCCACACTTTTCTCTTTAAAAATGTTACCACTGGGATCCCTGTTTTCTAAACATGGAGTATTGTTTCATTTATATGCCGACGACACCCAGTTGTATCTCCCACTTAAACGCAATGATTCATGTTCTATTGAGGTTTTGATAGCATGCCTACAGGATCTGAAATCATGGCTTTCGCAAAAAATTTTTGGCCTTAAATGAGAAAAAAACTGAGGTTTTAATTTTTGGACCAAGTGACTTTTATGATCGTGGTGATCTGGATCTAGGCTTTTTAAATTCTTATGCTACTCCGTGCGCTAAAAAACGTTGCTGTTTTAATTGACTCGGGACTTCGGTTTGATAAACAGATTAATTCTGTTGTCAAACCGTGCTTTTTCCATCTACGCCGCCTTGCAAAAGTTAAATCATTTCTCTCCCTCAAGAATTTTGAAACTGTTATCCACACATTCATTACCACACATCTTGACTACTGTAATTCACTTTACTATGCAGTTAATAGCTCATCAATGGGGCGTCTACAACTTGTTCAGAATGCTGCTGCTAGGCTGTTGACTGGCAGCAAAAAATTTGATCGCATTACTCCCATCTTGATGTCTCTGCGCTGGCTTCCGGTTAAATCAAGAATAGAGTTCAAAATTTTAGTTTTCGTTTATAAATGTTTACATGGCTAAGCTCCAGACTACCTTCCGTTTTGGTACTCCCTCATAACCCAACTAGGTCACTTAGGTCAGGGGATCTTGGATTACTCTCTGTGTGCAGGACTAAGCTAAAACATAGAGGGGACAGAGCCTTTGCAAAGGCTGGCCCCAAACTATGGAACGGCTTACCAATGTCAATTCTAACGGTACCATCTCTTTCCATGTTTAAATCAAAGCTTAAATTTTTTTTTTTTTTTTTTTATCTACGGTGTTTAACAACAAATTAATTTTATTGTGTGTATTTTACTCTGCTGTTTGAAGTTTTCTTTTTATGTATTGTTTCTAATGTACAGCACTTTGGTCAACCTTGTGGTTGTTTTTATATGTGCTTTATAACTAACTAACTAACTAACTAACTAACTAACTAACTATTAAATTTAGGTCAGTTAATTGCATAAAAAAATTAAAATTTTTGGAATAACCGTTTCTTTAAGAGGAAATTGGTGGCAAAAGTACGGCTTTAGATGACTGAAAATGTAGTGCACAGGTCATGTGGACCTCCATTTCACTTTAATTATATGGAAAATAGCCACTATTACATTCTTCAAAATTTCCCAAGTGGTGGGAAACTAGTGGTTGGGTGAACTGTTCCTTTAAATCTAAAACACACATATCTTACCTGCTTACTCTTTACCGCTACACAAAACATTTTTACCAATCTGTGGACACAGTGCATGTGTCCCACATATCTTTTTTTTCATTTCGCCTCTCTGTTTGGTGATGAATTGTCCCTGGTCTCCAGGAATGGATCTGTTAATAATTCAGACCAGGCTCTGGCATTGACCATTAGAGCTGGGAGGCAGAACTTTCAGCTGATAGATCACTAATCAGATTAATCGCTGTCTTTCAGTGGGGAAATGAAACGGAGTGAGGGACCACGCTGCGCATGGTAATATACTGGACCTTCTAGAACACTTCGCCAGCAAACGCTTTCAATTACGGCAAACAACCACCTACAGCTTTAGAGAACATTGCCCATGATTGAGTATTCAAGCAGCGATCCTAACATTAGCCAAACACGGTGAAAATATTATTTTACTAGATGTTGGTTGCACAAGATGCGTTTGACAAATTTCTGCACTGATGGATGTGACTAATTCCTGTTCCAGACAAAACATACATAATCGCCACAGTTCAGATAAACTAGTCAGAACTCCATGCAACTAAACATGATCATCCGTACATTCAACTCATGTTCCACATCTGTAATTTGACTCTAATTGAAGTGTTTTCAGGCTCAAGTAAGTATGTATTTTTTCCAGCTGAGCTCAGGAACGCAGGTTGTTTATATCAAGGCCAAACTATCTCATTTCACCTGAGCTTAACATTTATTTGCCTGCAAAATTATGTTATCTATTCCTGGGTTCATGTTCAGATGTTGCCTGCGGTAGCGGCTAACGACAAAGTCATGAGTTTGGTGGGTTGATTTGTGTGTCCGACTAAGCTGATGCCAGATGAATTACACAAATTAGAGTTCACCATGGAGTGGAAATACTGATTAGTCACAGTCTGCTGTGAGTCTTGACTATACACGCGCACTGATAATAGATTATACAAACATCCAGCAGAGCTTAAAGACAAAGATCACCCAAAAAGTGCAAATTCTGTCATTATTTACTCACCCTCGTCATATCCAAATCCGACAACAAAAGTAAACACCATAAAAATGAGTCCGTATGTCTCATGCACATTTCAAGTCTTCTGAAGCATAAAAGTAGCATATATTCAGTACTATTTACTTTAATATACAGTAATATACTTTAACACTGTTCAGGCACAATAAAGTTCATCCAGCTCCACAACTTTGCTCCAATTCTGTCCTCTCTTTCTCTCTCCGTCTGTCTCTTTGTCTATTTCTCTCTCAGAGCGTCATGTTCTCTCTCTTGACTTACTGTGATGTTTTTGTTCTTTTTTCTGCAATGAAAAGTCTGATCTGGTCTGGCTGATGGCAACATTCACTGACTATTCATATATAATTTATCACAGAGTAACAGAAAGAGGGTGAGAGAGTGAGAGTTTGTCCCTACTTCTAAGAGATTTAAATGTTGTATTCACACACACATGAAAAAAGCGAGCTGCATCAGGCGGTTGATCCTAAAAGACGCTGAACTCAACACCAGAAGATTGAGCAAGAACAAAAACAAAATGTACAACACAAATATATCCAGGACCTAATCCAAATATCACAGCAGGGGTAAAAACCTTGTAGTTCAAGCTTAAAAACACAGAAACTGTCACAAATCACACAAGACGTCACTTCAAATTGTTTGTTCAGCTAATAAAACCCGACATTTGGAATTTTCCTTTTGTGGCCACATTAGCCCTGCTGTACCTGTTGTATTGTTAACCAAGCGTTAACTGTTACCCCATGCTCTGTCAACCCCAGCGTTATTAAACATGAACTCTCGCCCCAGTCTCAGTCGGCGGATTTCTGTCTCTCATTATCCACTCAGTCCTTATCAGAATATAAATAAAGAAACTGAGCTCTAAAAATGGAGTTTAAAGATACTGAGAAGCCTCTGTTCTTGATATCAAAGGATAGCTTTCTAACAAATCGTGACTGGAAAACAAATGAAAGCTAAAACAAAGAAAGATCAGATATGATGGAATGATGAAAAAGTATCTGATTTTACCTATTAGATAGTAAAAGATTTTTAATGATTTTGTAAAAACAGCAATATTGTGAAATATTATTACAATTTAAAATAACTTTTCTATTTTAATATATTTTAAAATGTATTTATTCCTGTGATGGATCATTATTCCAGTCTTCAGTGTCACATGATCATTTAGAAATCATTCTAATATGCTGATTTTGTGTTCAAGAAACATTTCCTATTATTATCAATGTTGAAAACTGTTGTGGTGCTTAATATTTTTGTGGGAACCATGATATATATTTTTTTCAGGGTTTTTTGAGGTTTCTTGTTAATAGAAAGTGGCATTTTTTGAAATGGAAATCTTTTGTAACATTTATCATGTCTTTACAGTCATTTGTGATCATTTCAATGTGACCTTGCTGAAAAAAAGCATTAATTTATTTCAAAAAACAAAAACCTTACTGACCCTAAACTTTTGAATGGTAGTGTAGGCGTGCATAGTTAAAACAAACAGGTTAATCAAGAGGAAGTAGAAAGCTTTTTGAATTGCTGGTGTCAAAAGGCTGTGTGTTGAATCAAACTGGGTATATTGGTGAAAATGTACATGTGAGTTGATAGAAGCTAGTCAAATTAGGCAGGTGCCAACATAGATAGACTTTCATAAGATCTACTATTTTGGTTCTGTGTTGGCTTTCCCCTTGATATCTAATATTTGCATCTAGAAGCAAAACCAGTTGAGAACTGCTGATCTAAACAATATAAAGTCAAATAACTGATGTTGTTGATGTTGTGAAGAGATCCCTTGTGTATGTGAATGTGTGGGTGAGAAAAGGAGAGAGAGAGAGATGAAGGGGTTCAGAGCTCATACAGGGTCAGTTCTTCCTCCTCCTGATACCGTGGGAACGGATAGACGGGTTAAAGACACAAACGGATCACTGTATCTTTCCCTTTGCTCTGTTCCAAAACCTAGCTGCCTAAAGAGGGAGCATTTTAAGGCATCATATACATGCTCCTGATGCTGTTCCAAAAGCTAGGCATCTTGCCTCCTAAGAGCCCTTATTTTAGCTAAATAATAAAGCAGCATCTCAAAACATTCAGAACAGGAAACCCAGAATGCGTTATGATGAAACCAATCAAAAAATGAATTTAAGATGGCGAACGAGGTGAGAGAAATGTTGACTCTTCAAATAAATTCTTTAAGCATAAGAGTTATTAGAGTTAGCTTAGCAACATGCTAATATCAAATTCCATTGGAATAAATGTCTAAAGCAGAATCTGTTAAATGCAACAATCTGTTATAACGGTAGACTACTCAATTCACTGCAATAAAGATAGCATCAAAACAATGCTACACGCACAGCTTTGACTTTTACAATCAAAAACTTCCTTTCACCATCAGTCAAGGCTGCCTCAGTTTCTTTCTTGCTACACCTGCTGCCCCCCTCCCCTCTCTTTCTCTCTCTCTCTCATTCTCCCACCACCTTTCCCTTACTTCTTTCTTCTCATCTTTTCATCTTTGTCTTTTCACTCTTGCTCACTGTGACCCTGACATGTCCTTTTCCCAGTGTCCACAGGAGTCCTGCTGTTTCACTCCTGTCAGGTGACAAGTGGCCTTTTAGCTGTGTCTCGGACCACCTATTTCATCCTCTCTCTATGTTTCCTCAGCTACAGGATGTCTAGTACTGTATACTTACTTTAAAGGGAAAATATCACAGAAAACGACTATAGAGATATAATATAGCATTCAAAACACAAACCCTACCAAGACCACATTAGTGATGTCAAAACCATGAGAACATTTACACATAGGACCCCAAATTTACAAACCAATGCTTACTCAGTATTCAGATTTCTAAGAATGTGTCAATATTAAAAATCTAGCAGATACTGATAAACGGATAACTGATAAATGCCTCATATTACGTTTTACACTATTTTGTCTAATTAAAATATAAATAAAACACTAAAAACAACTGTTTTAAATGAAAAAAATGAATTTAGGCATCACACATTACAATGTACAGTATGAAAAATTTGTATGCTTTATGGACAGAGCAGGAGGTGATGTATGTGCTTGTCGGCATGACAACTAAATCGAACTTTGACATGTCATAACCACTATTCAAGAGAGTCTGGGGAAAATGTGCCTATTTAAAGTTTCCCTGACATTTAAAGTAATATAATCATTTTGAGATCAGCTAAAGAAAACATTTAACACTGTTATTAAATTATTTATAGTGAGTTTTAGAAGATGCAAAGGTTATCAATGCAAAGGTTTTTACTGATATAATGTATATTATATTATGCATTTCTAGTCATTTCCCATGCAAAGAGATCAAACAGTATCAAAAACAGCTTATTAACCTAAAAGTATCAAAGCCAAATATAAGATGGAAAATGATCATATAAAACTAATTACGACTGTTTTTGTGCAAGAAATCTTTAATATAAAAATATAAAATTCTAATTACATTTCAGGGAATGAAAATAAACACTACTAAAGTGAACAACATGCCCTTTAAAGTCTCATTTTGTGTTTTCAAGAAAAAGCAATGAACATTATCATTGACCCAACAAAATCACTGTTCCCTAAAGTTCCCCACATTTGTTACTAGAAACTGAGTCTGCACCATGTTCAATCCAGCACCAACAAGCATTTTATAGCAATACACCTAGAAAAGTAGTTGATAGTTCAAAGGCAGTGGCCACAAAATGTAACAATTTCAGTCTGGAATAAAAGGCACCGTCAGAGCACCCCTGGGCCAGTGGCCAGCGCTACAGCCAGGCTTGAGAGCAATATAATGGCATCTCTGGACATTAATCACCCTGAAAGCCACAAGCAGCATAAAAATTGACAATCTGGCAACCCACTGCATGTCTTTATTAAAAACCACATCACTCAGGGCCTGCAAACACCCCAGTCCTGGCAATGAGGGCTGAGGTGAACAGAAACCAAGAAACGGAAAGAGAACGATAAGGAGGCAAGGTGAAAATGAAAGAAGGGTGAATGATGGAATAAGAGATGGAGAGATGATGAATGTTTAAACTACACTATGTTTTATGGGCAGAGCAGGGGGTGATGTATGCGCCTGTCAGCATGACAACTAAATCGAACTATGACATGTCATCATCACTATTCAAGAGAGGCTGGGAAAAATGTGCCTGTTTAAAGTTTCCCTGACATTTAAAGTAAAAAATGATAGTGACGTCAACTCAACTACAGCACAATGTTTTAAAGGAAATGGTAGTGATGTCACACGGTCGGTAAGGAAGAGAGCGTTTCTACTGCAAAGAGCAGCAGGGAATGAAAAACACAACGGCACGCCACAGAGCAAAAACAGAGGCAGAAGGCTTTTGCTCATTCAGGTGAAGCTTTTCTGTCAGCAAGAAAAACTGCCAGCCCAAGTCATTAATTCAAGCAACCGGTAATTTCCTTCTGGACAACAACACTTCCTCTGCAGGAAAGAACAAAAAGGAAAAAGAGAAAAAACTTTCATGTACAGCAGCTAGAAGTGAAAATGTACAACTATTACTCAAAACTCTGGAGTGTCCACATGACCCCAAAATGGTTCGGTGCAGGTTTGAAAGGGGACAAATTATGGAAAACAGTACAGTAGACATACTCTAATGTTCACAACACAAAAGTACCTCCACACTCCACACAGACCACTTATGGAAATCAGGGCTTGGGACAAAAAAGTGGCAATAATAAAATTGAGGGAAAAGACGGCAAAGCTTTGTTTGTCCATTCGCGGTTTTATCTGATATTATAGAGTATGCGCCAATGTTTTCTGTACCAAACACAGCACAAGTTGATTTATAATCAAATGACACACTTTTGAAGTACTTTTTAATTAGTCAGTCAAAAGGATACACAAAACACTTGATTACTTTTCCCAAACTGGTTCTAAAGATTTCATTGGTCATGTCAATCATAGTGCTGATTGCAACCCTAAACTTAGTATAGTGTTGATAGCACATCCTGATAGATAGCATTACTGTTTGTCAACCATCACTGATATTTCTGAACTCTGAACTGAATCCATGAAGAGTGAACTGTTTTGACTGGTGACTTAGTGATTGGATTGAACAAGGAAATCAGCTGGAAATCAGTGGGAAATTCAGTGGGGGAAAAAAAAAATCATGCACACAAAACAGCCTCACAGTTATAGCAGTTTGAATCTCACTCTGTCACTAAATTGTTCAGAGCCGATATTGAGTTCACAATTGACGACAGTAATTTTTCAGTTGTCTAATTCAAATGAATCAGGATCCATTACTATGGCATTTCAGTTTGTGAGACTTACATCAGTCCAGTTACTGACTGGTCATCT
>RJVU01062584.1:3042674-3074281 GCA_003731715.1 Anabarilius grahami | reverse complement strand
AGCCTGACTGACAAAAGCTGAACTAGACTGTACACATCTGGCTTTGATCAGCGAGGATGTGACATCTAAAAACACACAGCACTAGCATTCACAGAGGGACGAATAGAGAAACAGAAATATTTAAATTTTGATTTTCACTCATCTTCAAAATGATGAATTCAATTGTTGTGCTTTGCAGAACAAAAAGTCCCAATACTAAAGCCCAATGGATTTGTTGCGAAATCATTAGACAGCTTTCTATGTTTTTGCATGTATTAGCCTCCGAGATAAAAAAAAAGAGGAGTCTTTCTACTGAGAGAGAATCTAAAATCATAAAACTTATCTTAGTGTGTGAGAGAAACATGTTTAAGCCATTCCACAAAGAGCAATGGTTCCTTTCCCACCTTATCTGTGCCATCTAAAACCACCACACAGATAATCCAGTATTAGAAGTCCATCATTGGACACCTTTAAACAAGGACAGACACGTCCACAGCACTCCCTGTGCTACCTGGCTCTGGTTCTCATGTCAGTGAACTTTGAAAGAGTTAATCTGGAACACATCTTCTGAACATCCACACCTTAAACCATTACATATTGTCGGACTGACTCTTGCAACATGACACGAAAATGTCTAGTGGTAATGTTCTGCAATTCAGCCAACATATAAAAAAAAGCAGTGGGAGCTCTTTTTATAAGAATGCAGGACACAGGAGAACGCTGCGTGCTACTTGACTGCAAAATCTGAATGATCTGACTGCAAACTTTACCGCTTTTGAGGGAAATCAGGTTAATCTTCAATGGAGTTGCAAGAATACAAAAGAACTACCCGTTTCATTCTCTTTCACTCTCTAAACATCTGAACTAAAGGCTTTAGATTAAAAATCCTCTCCTTTGCTCAGGGTCTTCAGGCTTTTATGCTTTTCTGCTATCAGCAAAAGCAGAAAAATACAGTGAAGAGTGGCATCAAAAACATTTCTGAACATTTAAAAATCACACCAATGTAGGAATTTCTTTACACTTGAAAATCTCACAACACAACATTATCCTTTAAGTTTACAGACTTTTCCTTTAACCCTAAAACAAAACAAAGCATAATTCAAAATACAGGTAAAAGACAAAAATTCCTTCATATTAGCACTGCATTGAGTCAGATTTTTACACTTTTGACAAATTATAAAGTACAGTAAGGTACAGTAAGATGTTGTTGACTTTATGTACACTATGTGTACACTGTACACATTTCTGGTTCAGTCCCAATAAAGGGGTACTTGGGTCTTAGTGATAAGGCTGCAAGGATACATAAAACTAAAAAAGTTTTGAAAACACTGAACTAAATACAATGACATTCATTCATTAAGTGTTGCTTAAGTGTCCAATTTTTGGGCCACTGTTCTAGGACAAAAAGATCCTGCTGTACTGGGTCTAGAATAGATGTGGGTTAAATTAGCTGCTTTGCTCTGCAGAATGTGGTGCTTATTGACCAGAGAGCTCTGAGGGATTTCACCATCCTGCTGCTGGATTTTAGATTAGCTCAGGTATTTTTCACCCTCTTTGACGACAGCTGAGTAGATTTACAGTGAAAATCTTTTACTGAAAACAGCTGCTTATAGAAAAAAATGGTTCTAGTTCATAAAGGATATTCCAGGATTAGCTATCTCTCCATCCGCACACAGGACTCATATAATAACCAGGCCAAATAACCTTTCACCCAGAAAACAAATACTTCGTGCACAAGGACCCAACCGCTTCTCAAATTCTTTTTCTAAATCAAATCAACTTTAAATTGAACACTTGGCAGCAAAGAAACATTGTCGAAATATGGGTCAGAGAGCTGTAGGAACGTGTATCATTGGATAGAAAAAGCAGAATGTGGTCAGCTTCTCACGGCTTTACGTTTTCTTCGATTGCAAAACATGTGGTGGTTGTCATCCAATAAATTCTGAAATGAGAAAGCAATGAGCAAATGCCACCAAAAATCCACTAAAATGGATCAATACAGAGAGAAAGAGAGAGAAGGAGAGGGAGAGATTCAGCTCCTTTCGTGTAACACTAATGCATTTCAATTTTCCCTCAAAAGAAAAGATCGTTTCGGATCGTCATCTTGGTCTTTACGGGCCGTAATCTCTTCATTAGGTCAGTTATGATTAGCCTCTTCAAACAAACAACTGCTACTCAGAAATAGGAATCTTAAAGAGTCCGATTACATCCAAAGTGTTGCAGTAGGGCATGTGAGGGGCTCTTTTATGAGGTGGGCTGTGTAAACATGAACTGAATGGCACTCATTGGCAGCTAGGTCTGAGTGAGTGATGCCTGAAATGAGAAGTTTTGCTTCTCTCCATCTGTAGCATCTGAAGAAAAACACATCTTCATGCCAACAGATTTGTACACACAAATGCCTATGAATGCAGAACGATTGAGCTAAATTAGTTATGAGTAAACACACGACGCTGTCAACCTTGTTTAATCTTATGAATCCAGTCCTGGAACAGAATGTCCTGAAAATTCATCAAATTGAGAGATTTGATCGCATTTGTGAAAAGATGTTTAAAGATATATATATTTTAAATTATATGTTGAAAACTGATTGATGCCTGATTTTGAGATTTTACAGTGAGTTAGCTCGGCTTGCTATGCTTATGTACAAATAGGGGCAGGCGCAACATCTACCTTTTCTGTTTATATGATATAATGGTTAATGTCAGACTAACAAGGACTTTCTCAATCTAGCAAGCTCTAATCTGGTTCTTTCCAGTTTGCCAAACCCTTAACTAATGTAAAAATAGAACAAACTGTTAGTGATTACTTTAAATACAAGTCAAACAATCTAGTCCAGTCTAGCTCACTCAAAACAATGACACAAGACATTTAACATTTTGGTGCATATATTATATTATATTATATTATTTGTATTTTTATGTTTTCTGGTTCAGACCGGTTAGCAGTCAAATTCTGGCTATGCAGCACTTTGTTATGCTAAACAGCTCAATAGTTCACACACTTTTAAAATATATGCATGACATTCCTGACCAATTGAATATGCTTAACAAATGCAATAATGTTTCTTAATGAGTCATTAATGAAAGTGATTGTAAAGTGTTAGTTCCGAATAGTTACTCTATTATTCACCACTAGTCAAGCACATATCTTTTGAATAACCAAGCCTGCCAAACAATTGTTTATCTAATGTAAATACACTGCTATCATCAAATAAACATGGTTAGAGACCCACCCACCAACATTTACCTCAGTTTCACCTTCACCAAAACAAATTCTTCTTCCCAGATGGGTTACCATCTCTTACCATTTCCAAATTTTTCCATCTGCAGTCTGAGCATTGACCCCACCGCAACTGCAAGCTGGTTTAAGGACACATCAAAAGTGTAATTCACTGAGTCTAAAGGTTTCATAAGCTGGAAGAAGACCAGCTATGTCCCAGCCTCCCGTTCGGTAGTGGATACGCTTCAGCAGCTCTCTTTACCTGAGCTGACAGCGATGCTTGGTCAGTGCTATCTGACAGAAACATTCTCAGCTGATTCAGGCAGTGATTACTGAGTTAAAGGCTGACAGTTGTGTAACGCCCTGATGGACAGACAGGTTGGGAGAGATTTTCACCGTTTGCTAAACATGGCAGTCTGAGTCATCAGACACTGTATCAGCGAGGAGAACAACAGAGGGAACGCCGGGATTCATTAATGCAATTATGTTCAAGGCCAAAGGGTGTATGAATCATTATTGTCGCAGGATTGCATGTGTACGTTTCATTAATGTCGAAAAGCTGTAAGCAAGTTTCCGCTGAACAGTTGTTTACGTTCCGTACAGGCCGGTGTGCTGGGACCAAGAGGTAATTAGGTAACCATAGTAACTGGGGCTTATAGGGTCGAATCGTGCATGTTGTGCTGTGTGGACAGTTTTAGAGCAGGTGGACAGTCTGCCATGATAGTGTAAGTTGGCTCGCTGGGAGTGTGTTATTGGCTAACTGCAAGTGTGTGTGGTGACAGTAGTTGCTCTGTTCCGCCGATGCACGGTGGGAAGCCAGGAGCTCGTCGACAACAGCTTATCTGCCAAAACAGCTGGAGCCCTCGGCACCTCCCACAGAGAGGACACGCGCAAATGTACGTGAGCATCTGCCACCTGAAGGAGGATAGTCACTTGCTCAGGCTATAGACAGAGAAAGAGAAAGACAAACATAACTTGCACGCAAGTAAACACACACACCCCTTATGTCTCAAAATCTACCCAAACCGGCTTTGAAACCATAGTTTGTCCAACTTTGCCACACCTAGTCTCACACCCATAATGCACTACAGAATAAGTGAGGGTTAGTGGTGCTCCACTTTTACCACTGCTTATCCTTAGGGTTACAGGTTTTTCAACTTCTGCATGACACCTTACATTAAGCCAGGTTTCCACCGAAATTACCCGGAATAATTTGTCCCAAGAACTTTTTTTCCCAGGAATTTTTTTTTCCCGAGACCTGTTGCTGTCTGCATTTCCATCGTGGTCTAAAGTAACGAAAAGATTAGGCAAATTAGTTTGGTGACATAGGACTGCGTGCGACTTTCCAGTTCCCGCTGGATTTCGTCCATCACATATAAGCTGCAACTCTTACTGCACATACTGCAACAGACTTTTAAAAATGGTGGTTGAAATAAAATGTTGCATGGTCAACAAACCAATCAAAATGCTGTACGAACTCAACCAATTAGCATGGTCAGTGCCCAAATCCCACCCCCGAAAGTTCCTGACATTGAAAAAGTGATACCACGTGAGTAGGGACTTTCTGAGGGGGAAATCTTTTCCCGAACTTTCCTTTATGGCACATTTCCACTGCATGGTACGCCTTGATAAGGCTCACTTTTTTGACGCCTTTCCACTGCATGGTACAGCTCGGTATGGCTCTCTTAAATAGTACCACCTCGTACTAAAATTTGACGTGTAAACACTGCAGATCACGGATTGTTCTGAGAGAATCGTCACTACCATCGAATTTGAATCACGAGACATCGAACATGCTAGATTTAAATAGTCAGTAACAGCCAATGCAGTATCATTTGTTCGCACAACTATAACGATCAGTCTATAATCCCACCCACTTTAAAACGGTTCTAAACTGCAGTGGAAAAGCAAACCGTTAGTAAAACGAGCCGAACCGTACCATGCCGAACTGGGTCGCACCATGCAGTGAAAAAGTCAGCTTAGACCCTGGTTCCTGCGGTCGAAACACACCGAGTACCACCTCAAAGTCCCAAGTTCCTGGGGAAAGTTTAAAGAGAGATTGTTAAATCTGAATAGTTTTAAATCTGGTTAAAATTACTGTTTTAAAATCCAAATGAGAAAGAGCTTTACTGCATTTTGCACTTCACACACCCTGGGTGGAAAAGAGGTGTGACAGATGAAGCACCACTGTTAAAAGAATATGAAGGAAATAAACAAACCCATCAGGTGAATATTACAGAACCCCCTGTGGCCAAACCACAGACAGCTTAACCCACATTGAGTGTGAGAGAAAGTGTGTGTTTGCGCTTCTCTGCCTGCCATTGTAATGAAATTAGAGAGAGAAGTCCATGTCTGATTTATGGCTGTGTCAGGTCTGAAAGCACCTCTTTTACATAAAGGAGAGGCACTTCCAAACCACACGATTTATCATTTCCATCTCTCATCTCACCATCCATCCTTATTCACGCCAAGGCTCATCACTAGCCTTCCTCAGAAAACTCTCTCTCTCTTTTTTCGCTCCTCGCAGTGAGGAGGTGAGCAAGAGGTGTTTAACCTTGCTGTTATTTACTGGCCCGCATAGACTGGATCTTGGAGGAGGGAAGGGACAGATCGTATCCAGAGGGGCTTAACTGTGGATGCACATCACGCTGGGGTACACGCATTGTATGCAGCTGCAACAAAACAGAGGATTATGGGTTGCATATAAGGTTATAATGAATAGGCTGTGCCCTGGGAGGGTTAGCCTTTGTCGTGTGGATGGAAAGGATCTGTGTGTGCGTCTAACAGCAGGAAGTTGTATAAAAGATGTGTGAAGACTGAAGTATGGACATTGTGTACAGCTGTGATGCATCTTTTGTTGCTGAAAAGCTGTGGGGATGTTGGTCAGAGAATGGGCTAAAGACGTCAACACAAACACATCAGGAATGACTCTTGTTAGCTGGTTCTTTTTAGTGAATCAAAAACATACAGTGCAACCAGTGCAGATCGATTTCTAAACAAATGACTATCACAGACTCTCACAGTTCAATCACAGAACAAATTATTCTTATGAGCCTTAGTGAATCAAAGTCACTAAAAAGCTGTGTAAACAAGAATTTGTGAGAATTAAATTTGTATACTATCAAAATAATCTCATAATTTGACAAATGGAATACCATTTTTTTCTAAATAATCTTTAAGAACAACCATCTCCAGCTAGTTTGATGATGCATAGTATGACTATAAATGTCCATCAGCTAGGCTTGCATGATTGTAGCAATAAACAGCACAAACTAGGCTAGCAAATTCTTACTGGTCTAAGCATAGCATAAAAAATGCATTTTGCCTATATACACATGGGTACAACAACAAACAGCAATGAACACACCCTCAGAAATGTATGCAAACACATTTTATGCTGACCTGTAACATTAACCTTGATGAGTGATTGAATGTGCGTCATAAGCAAATGTAATCTTGACAGATATGAATATCTAAATTCATCTTTTGGACAGTCACATTCCAGAAAACAAGCACACACACAAGTGCTAGTGCCACAGCTTTAGCATGTGTTATTAGCTTTCTCAAGAAAAACAAGCGCATGCAACATGTCAAAGCGTGTTTCTATGGCAGCTTGGAGAAAGTACTGCAGGGTTCTCAGACAAAAACAGCTCACAGAGAGCTTGTTTTACCAGTTATCTTTATTTGAATCACAGTAAACAAAAAGCTGCACATGGTCAGGCATGCTAATGTCTCAACGCTTGACTAAAAGGCAGCTGCGGGGTTCTTTCTAGAAGAAGCTCTGACTTGGATGGTGTTAACCTTATTCAAAGCTCTTTATACAGCCATGAGGTTTGGTTTAAGGTATAATTCCGTGATTACCCAACAAACCCTCACCCTCACCCTCCATTTATCAAGATGCTAAACTACTAATGGTTGGTCACCATTTAAAGCAATTAGGACAAGTCTAGTTCTGGGAAACTGGCCCATAGAGTGAGTTTCAAGAGTGTTGGTAAAGGTGAAGGAGTTTAGTGGAGGAGAGAAGGAAGGAGGGAGATGGAAAACGAGGGCAAATGGTTGAGGCGTCTATGTAATCGAATGTGCTAATTAACCTTAGCACTTCCCAGGGAGAACAGGTGGAGGAAGAGAGGAATGGATGGATGGATGCATCTAATGAATACTCCTACTCGCACAGTGATGCTTCCTGTAAAGGGCCCCCCTGAGGAGGTCTGTCGGGCTGGGCTGATGAGGACGATCGGCGGGGACGCGTCCATTGAGATGCAGAGACAGAAGGACTGAAGTGGAATCGGGACGATCAATGAGGTCTGAAAGCAGTCGCTAAGAAAAGCAACTGGTGCAAACGTGCTTGTCTGAGAAGAGGAATTTGTGGCACAAACAATTAAATTAATGTCTTTTATCTTCAAAACACTGAATACAACACAGAGAGAAAAGGAAGGAGAGTGTCTTTGTTCCACCGCCAAACAGGTCACCATGTAACAGCACCTGCTCAAAGTGAAGGACACTTCAAGGAACGGAGGTCTATTAGTGTGTGTGTGTGTGGGGGCTCAAATCAAACTCCGAGGTGAGGGGTCCTCATCGTGAGTCCCTGTCCCCGCTGTCATGTCCCCTACTGTCCCTCTGAGAACTGTCCTAGTTTCTGATAGTTATCAGTCACAGTGTCAAAGCTCCACTTTTTCTGGCACCAAAATTTTCCTCGGCTATTGTTCAGCTGAATGAAAAAAAAAAAACGGAAAAAAAAAAACCTGTTTGTAAAGAGATTATTAATTTCTTGTCATTTCTTGTTACTCTCCCGTTGATCCAAGACTTTCTTTTTTCCAAAACAACATTAGACCCGCTTGACTTTCATTGAAAGATAAAATAATAATAATAATAAAGCAAAATATCTTCTTTTCTGTTCCACATAATCAAGTAAAGTATTTGAAAATGTATTTGGCTATACAATGAAAGTCAGTGGAGTCCAGTGCTGTTTTGGGAAAAATAGAGTCTTGGAATAAAATGAGGGTAAGTAAATGATAACGTTTAAATTTTTAGGAGAACTGTCCCTTTAAGAGAGAACAAAATGACATGGTTTTTGGAACTACATTCAATTGACCCTTCGCCGGGAGTTTGATTGACAGTTTGAAAGTTTGATTGACAAACGATCTAACCAACCATAATGCCGAATCCACCATTTTGTCCAACAAAGCAGTCAGGAGTTAGAAGATTAACCTCAGTGAACTTGAACTTGAAAAATGGTGTGTACTGACGTCTTTTCGCGTTTGAAACAATATTCCTTCTCATGTTCATTCACGTTTATTTGATGCTATAAATTAACTAGTAGGAAAAGATGATCGATTCACGAGCCGCTTGAGCTGAGGTGCTACAGCAAACTGTCACGACACATTAAAGAGCCACAAAACGGTTTTTATTGTTAAAATTTCTTAAATTACACAATTTGAAAGCTGGGACTTATAAGTAACCTGCTCTGTCTTGTCTGTTGACGTGTTGTCAGTGTCCTCTTTGCTCCGCGATGTATTTTTCACTCTGCGTGGTGTGACAGTGCCATGGCTTGTCAGACAAAACAACAACAACTAAGGGGGGCAAGCCTTTGCAAAGAGTCAATTGAATCAACATTTCATTTTCTTTCTTATTTGAGAAGCCGTTTCACTTAGATATACCAAGTCAGGATAGGGAAGCAAAGACAATCACAATTTATATCTAATAGTGACAAGTGATTCTACTCATTAGCTTCCAGATTAGCATCAGCTGATCATTTTTCTGCATGTGTGTCACACAAAGGTCCATTAACCCTGAGCACCTCACAGTGCAGAATAGACACCTGCAGATAGAACAACACAGCTGCTCAACTGCCCTGAGAAAATAGGAGCAAACAAGAGAAATACTGCACAATTAACAGACCCAATCTGGTCTTTTAAAAACTAAAAGTAGCTCAGCATGGCACAAGCAATGGCAAGACCATGGGCTAGATTACCAGGGAATACACAAACTTGTAAGAAGATAACGCATACCTTGAATATACTATTGGACACTTTTGGTAAATGTGTCTGGCAAATGCATAAACGTAAATAGAATTTACTGTATCATTAAAGTGAGATTCTACAGACTAATGTTCCATGCCTATTAGCCTCGTCTTAGCAAAGCTGCTCATTTCTGAGTATAAAGCACAATTAAAGCTTCACAAAATATATATAAATTCATTCTTTTTAAAAGTTTTTCTAGCATTTATGCCTATAGTATATGGCTTGATGTGATGCTATATAGATAAAAAAAGACATTTGTACGTACATAAACATTATGTTTTATAATGAAAGTCTTCCCCAAGTTAAAGTTAAAGCTTTAGTTTCATTAAATACAATAAAGTGAGTATTTAACAGTAAAGCGCACTAATTATATTGCTGCAGCACTATTTCCTTTAAAATATCCATTGTGATGTCATCAAATTATCTACAGATGGAAAGAAGCTGTTAAGTTCTGCTTTTGTCACCTCTATTCTCAACTGGTCCTGCTCAAAGTAGACGGTTACCTCCAGTGAGACCCCCCTCTCTGTTTCAAGTCTGTCTCTCCTTCTGTTTCTTTCTCAGTTACCTGCAACCTCTCTCTGGGTCCATCGCCACTCTGTCTCCATGGCAACGGCTGCCAGGGCTGAACGGGCAGTTTTATGCTAGTCCAAACACAAGCGGGTACATGTGAGGGTAAGGCCGGACACATGCAGAGCACAAAGACACTAAAGAGCTCTCCATAACAGAGATAGCCCCGTCTCCTTGCACCCTTTTTCTCTCTGCTTCCTCTCTGAACACTGCCAAAAGCGCAGAGATGGAGAGAGAACGTGCGAGAATGAAAGAGAGAGGGAGTCAAAGACAGAGCTGTCTCTGTGAGACTGAATGGGGTTGTAAGAGAGACTTCACGCTGCATATACCGCAGAATCAGAATGTTAATGCGGGCAGACAGTGAAGAGAGAACATCACCTCTGTCTAAATGTAATCTCCTGTAACAAGGTAACATGGGTAACATGCGCTGTGGATTCGGCCAGGTGATGGATATAGCCTTTTATTTATTTCTCTCTTCCCCCCTGCTCGCTTTCATGCAATTATTCCTTCTTGCCCTCTTCAATCTCTCCATCCACCTCTCCATCTCTGCCTGTCCTCTCTCTCTCTTTCTCTTTCTCTCTCTCTCTCTCTCTCTTCCTCTACCAGTCCGCTCCCCTCCGTGTGATCTATGGCTTCATTTCCAGCAGGTCTTTCTGCCAGAATAAGATTACAATCTGTGCAATTGAGCAGAAACTCAATGGATTTGGTCCAAAAAAGGAGTAAGAAAGGAGCGAACAAGAAAATGTCTGCCTTTTTCCTCATCTTTTTCTTCAAAATTTGAAATCAACACAAACCGAGAAATTAAAGAGGTTAAAGGTATATTTATAAATGTACATAGATATATACAGTATATATACAAAATCCCTTTTTAAAATAACTTAATCTCAATACATTTTAAAATGTAATTTATTCCAGCGAAGGCAAAGCTGGATTTTCAGTATCATTACTCCGGTCTTCAGTCACATGATCCTTCAGAAATCATTCTAATATGCTGATTTGGTGCTCAAGAAACATTTCTTCATATTTTTACTGTTGAAAACATTTGTGATGCTTAACATTTTCGTCAAAACCATAATTTTTTTTAGGATTTGCAGTTTTTCAGGATTCTTTGATAAATAGAAAGTACAAAAGAAATTTTCTTTGAAATAGAAGTCTAATAAATGTCTTTACTGTCACTTGCAGTGTTGGGGGTAAGGCATTACAAGTAACGTGAATTACGCAATCAGTCTACTTTTCCAAGTAACTAGTAAAGTAACGCATTACTTTTAAAAGTTACAACAAAATATCAGAGTTACTTTTTCAAATACGTAACGCAAGTTGCTTTATTTTTTCATTTATTGACTGACACCTCTCCTGTCCACATGTTGAGAGAAATTGTAAGTGATCTCACTTTAATCTTACTTTATTAACCAATGTCTTTGCTGCTGACCTTCGATAATCCAATTCCACCATACCAATAAGAAAAAATGACTTTAGATAAACATTACAATTATTTCATTTTTTGTTTTGTTTTTATTACTGAAGAGTGTTGAACTTTCTTCTCCTGTGTCCTATTATTCTGTGATCCAGAATAGCAGCACAGCTGAAAGGTTTGTTTGAACTGCGCCCTCTACTGTACAAGTGTGAATTAGCATTTCCTTTTGCATTTGTACTTTTGGTGTTAAAGGGCCTTTACATATGCCAAAAATATAACTTTTTTAGAATTTAGAACATAACAAGCAATAGAACTTAGAAAACAACAAGCCCAACCCAGGTGAGAAAAAGTAACGCAAAAGTAACGTGATGCATTACTTCCCATAAAATGTAACTATGTAACGCAATTAGTTACTTTTTTAGGGAGTAACGCAATACTGTAACGTATTACTTTCAAAAGTAACTTTCCCAACACTGGTCAATTGTGATCAATTCAATGCATCCTTGCTGAATAAAAGTATTAATTTCTTTCAAACAACAACAGCAACAAAAAAAACTTACTGAACCCAAACAGCCGTAGATCTTCCAGGTAACTACACAGTATTCAGAATGTGTAAACTTTTAAACACTTTTATTTTGTCTTGTGGACTATATGTAAACATCTTTTATGTAAAATAATTATTTTGTTAAAATAATTAACGTTTTACAAATTCTGCAAGGTGTATGTAAACTTTTGTCCATGACCGTATACTGTACATAAAATTTTAAAACACAATGTTGTAATGCCTATTTTTCATGTGATTTTCAGAACCTTGACTTTAAGACACCAGCTCTGTATTTTCACATTCCTCTAGGTTTCTCATGTATACTGTAAATAAACCAATCCTGATTTGTTATGCCATGACGCAAATACATCTACTGTGGATAAAAGGGAGTGCTAGACCTCTATATGTAAATATACAAGTACTGTGGTATATTAAACCATAAAGCTAAACACATTTCTAACACAAAACATACTGTCATACCAGCCCTAAAGAGATTTTTTTTAAATGACACAAGAACAACGCAAGAGACAGGTATGTAGATGAAAAATGAGTTTTAAAAAAAACTCAGAATATGCAGACAGGCAGGCTGAGATATGAAACGAGGCGACATTGGTATACGAAGCAGGCATACGAGTGAGAGAGTGGGGGCCGTACGAGCACTCTGGCCTTTCAAATGGCTCGTTATCGTTCTTTGCAAAAGGGCAGAGACACAGATAAATGCAATATCATTAACGCAGAACACACACATAACACACGCTACCTTTGGTGGTTACCACGGATACAGCTGTTCCGTAGGCATCTTGGCCCGATTACAAAAGCTCAAATTCACA
Organism: Anabarilius grahami; assembly: GCA_003731715.1. NCBI lineage: Eukaryota > Metazoa > Chordata > Actinopteri > Cypriniformes > Xenocyprididae > Anabarilius > Anabarilius grahami. The sequence goes on along the minus strand of RJVU01062584.1, from coordinate 3,061,708 downwards.
CAAACGGTGGATATTTTCTAATCATTTGAAAACAGGCTGTGCTTAAAAGGTTTTAAATTAAAAGGAGACCATGTCAATACATTCGATTTTTGACCGCAAAGCCTTTAAACCATTTAAAGCCCACCAAAATTTGCATTCTTACTGTGTGAAGTCACCCGACTTAACAGCCACACAGGAGGGAAACAGGTAAAGAAGTCTGCTTGTCCTCACAGATGTGCTGGGCTACGACAAGAACCGCGGGACCTTTAATGCAAGCTACCGGATAGGTGGAAGTACAGAATGACTGCAGGCCTCTGTCACACCAATTACATCCCGGCAGACATTTCTCACCTCCCTCAAGCAAAGGCCTGCAGCTGTGCACAACACAGCCCTGAGAAAAGACATTCACAGTCCACACAAAAAGCCAGAGAAGTTCAGAGAAAGAGAAACTTGCACCCAAGTGTGTGTGCGTGTATGTGTATGTACACCAGTGTTAAGAAAGCTACTTTTGAAACTGTGGCTTACCAAACTAACTTAAAATACTTAAACAATTGTCAAGCTATTCTAAAAGTTACTTAAAGTACATTAAGGGGCAATATATTTAAGATATAAATCATTACATATATCAGATTATACACTGAAAAAAAAATAAAAATCAACAGCCCATTGACAGTCTATTCAACTACCATTTTGATGCTTCAAAACATTCATAAAGAGATCATAAAACTAATCCATATGAATTGAGTGGTTTAATCCAAATTTTAAGAAGATACATGATCACTTTATATGATGATCTATTTATGTTCCCTGATTAATGTTTATACGTGAATAAAACCCTAAATTTCATCTGTTCAGCATATAAAGCGATCGTGTCCCTTCAGAAAATTTGGACTAAACCGCTCAATTCATATGGATTATTTTGACGATCTCTTTATGAACTTCTGAAGTGTCGAAGTGGTAGTTGCTTAGCTGCATATGGAGGGACAGAAATCTCTCAGATTTCATTAAAAATATCTTCATTTGTGTTCCGAAGATGAACAAAAGTCTGACGGGTTTGGAACGACGTGATGATGAGTAAAGGTTGACAGAATTTTCATTTTTGGGTGAACTATCCCTCTAAGTGCTACTTCCAGCACTAGTCAGACTTTTCACTATTGCATAAAACCTGTCCACTTTGCTGCTTATTTTGGCCAGAAATTGTCCATTTAGCCAAAAAGAGATTGTCTGTGACATGTAAAGAGACCATTCACAGTTTATGTTTGTATATGCTGTTAAGCGGCAGGTAAATCTGAAATCCATGGCACCACTATAATAGACTGGCACGCAAAAACTCATTTAAATAATGACAGTCTGTAAACGGCTGTAGAGAAAACACAGTAAGAAAAATACTGAGACAAGATTTTTTTGTCTATCCAAAGTATCAAAAACAGACAATTCACAGACACAACAGTGGAATATCCAGGCCTGCTAGTGGATATCTAGTTTACTTGCTATTAAGTGCCCTCAAATAAAACATTTTTAGGCAATCTTCTATGTGCTTTTTAGTTCTGTGTGACAGACAGTCAGTATCGCATGTATACAATTGTGAAAAAGAAAACTTCAGACTCCAAGGTGTATGACGTTACAAGCTGATGATCATCTTTAGACATCTCAAAGACAAACAGGTATGCAGAACAAACAACAATCTGAAGACCCACTGAGATTAAACTTCGTCCAGGATCACTGTTACACAGAAACAAATCTCACATACTATGACACAGAATTCTGATTATCTGAGATTATGTGGTCAGGAATGAGAAAAGTAATCTTCAGAGATCACTGGCTTCTGCCAGCATCTGGGAATGTCTGCTATCTGTTACATTCATAAGCAGTCCAGCTAAAACGAAGAGTGACACCCGAAGTGACTCTTTGAAATTTTCAAGACTCATAAACTAATTTTGAAATTACAAAAGAATCATCTATAAAAAACTATATAGTTATATATATATAACATTTATATATAATTTTTTTTTTCTTTATGAAGTTGATTGTATATTTACTGTCAATATTATTTTTTTTTCATTGAATGGTAAGTTTTCTTTACCAAATATTTTGATCATTACAATTACTTTTTTTCCCTCTCACAAACACTGAATTTGTGCACTTTTATATTTGCTAGCAATATTTATATTTTTCATTAAATTGTAAGTTTTATTTACAAAACATTTTAATCATTAACATTTTTTCACAAAAACAAATATGCAACAACACTGTAAAAAATCAAGTTGAGAAAACTTTAAAGTTTAAGGCAACAAACTTCAGCAGATTTTTGAGTTTTCTCAACTTCTTGTATTCAGTTTGTACAACAAAAAGTTGAGAAAACTCAAAAATCTGGTTTTACAGTGAAGTTTAAATTATACAGCCATGATGAAATGTATATTCATGAACAGTTTTACTGTAACATGATAGTATAAGATGTAAAATATTACTCATCCGTTTCTATAAGCTGTTGTATGAACAGGACAACCCCACAGTCCCAACTGTTCGTAGATACGGTTGTCGATCTCAAACACTAACTGTGTGAACGAGCCACTGAGAGGCTGCACCACACAAAACAATGACAAATTATAATTTCACATCTGCATCTTCTCTGGAGAGCGTACAGATGACTATTCCAAGTGGGGCCCAAAAATTTCATTACACCAGGAGCTACGGTGTACTTTGGAAATTCTTCAGACATCTGTTGAATCATTGTGCTTAAGCACATCTTCATCTTATCGGCCTTCTTCAGAGTAAAAGAGTGGTGATGAAAGGGACAAAAATGAAACACCTCCACAAAACATCTTCACAGCTGTTTGAGCGATTCGGTGAAGTGCTCGGTTGATGAGAGATAATTAGTATTTACTGTGAATAAGTGAGGATGCCATTAGCAGGTCTTTGTCTATGAGACCTTGTCAGTGAACGCCTTGAGCGCCTGCGTAATCGGTGATACGCCACAGCGATGGTGGAGAAAACGGAGAGTGACTTGCTTTTCCCTCAGATGACAAGACTGATTTAAATATCAAAACAGAATGTAAAATGGTAATTAAAACCCAATTACTCCGTACGCAGTTGAAAAGTCAATTAGAGACTTCAGAGGCTCGGTGAAGACAGATGCCAAGGTGAGGAACGAGGGGAGATGGTGCTGGGCCCTCCAGCAAACCTGACAGGTAAGAATACACCTGGGAAAGCTCAAGAATGAACTAAACATCATCTGCAGTGTAAGAGCAGGCAAGAAAAGACTTCACTCACGGTACTGACGCTTTCACGAGCGGCCCGCTTTTGGGATGGGGAGAAAAAGAGGCTGTCAACTCTATCATGGCCTATCCATAAATGATGAGCAATTTGCATTATGAGACATTCAATTAAGACCAAAGAGTGAAAAAAAGGAGGTGCGGAGAGACAGAGGGAGTCTGTAACAGAGTGAGAGAGAGAATTACAAAGCTCGGAATTTAAGTGGGCTCCATCCAGCATTCCAGTGATGTCCCTTCTCATTGATCCTTCATTAGTTATTTATGTGGCGGTAATGAGGGCTGAATATGAGGGGAGAGTGTGTGGGTGGTGGTGCCAGACCAGAGTTTTTGATCACTTGTATTTAGTTCCAGAAGAGACGGCTGGTGTTAAACAGAGCTAGAACAGCACTGACAGCCCCTCGCTTGGGTTCGGACTAGCTTAACTAACATTAAGCAAAAGCGGGTTTAACAACACATACGGAAAGATCCAGCCTGTTAAACGCACAAGGAGATAAGAGAGAATTCCGTCTCATGTCCCACTGGACTACCCAAAGGCTGTAACAGTACTTAACCTTGCATGTTAAATATTCAACGGCTCATTTGAATATTCATCTTTTTCAAACGTGATTGGCAACTGATATTCATCTAAAACATTCTTGTTAGTCTCAACTTTAATTTCTTCTTTAGCATTTTTTCAATTTCATACTTAGGAATTTTTTTTCTGCAGAACAATGGTCAATATGACAGCTTAGGGCTGGACGATTAATTGAAAAGTAATCGAAACCAAAATTCAGAACCTCTAACTGATGTAATTTTCCCATATCTGTTATTTCGTTTTTTTAATCCTGTTAATACTTTCCCCTATAAAAACATACTACTGCGAGTGTAGTCACGGGACTCCGCCCCGTCCAGTCAGCAGCATGGAAGCAACACAAACTCAAACGCAGAGTCAACACTCAGACATTTTAGCAAAGACTTTATATATAGAAAGACGGTACACTCGTATTATTATGGATGGGAGAAAGTGCAATGCGCAATAAGGAGGAATAAGTCCCGCCTTCTAAATAAGAGCCAATCGCCGATTGGTAAAGTCATCGTGTCACTGCAGCTGCTGTTAGAAGCTCCGGTTCCTATAGAAACAGTCAGACACATGCTTCCTATAGAGACGCGTGTTTAGGACTGCGCATACGCTTTAGCTTGATCCAGTGTAACGGGGGCCAGCTAGTAGTCGCTGTGCGATTAAACCTTACTCCTCCGATCTCAAGAGATGCTCTAGCGACTGACGCTAGAGGTTGCAGCCTTTAGCCTCCTTGTTAGAGCATCCGACTCCCACGCCGGAGACCGAGGTTCGAGGCCCGCGCAGAGCGGGGCGAGTAGGATCTGGGTAGAGAGGGGTTATACCAGCCCAAAAAAATGCTGTTTTTTGTCATGATTGGAGAGTTTAGAAACAAAATATATGATGATTTTAGGTCTTATCGTCCAGCCCTATGACAGCTCCTTTACATTGTTAATGTTCAGCATTTAAAATGAAACTGACAGCAACGACATCATCCCAGTATTTACATACTGAAATGAACATACTCTTTGCTCTGTTATATTTATTTATTTACTTCATACTATCGTTTTCTTACTCATCCTACATCTAGGTCTACTTGGCTTTACAAGTTTTAATATAAAAATAGTAAAATATAATTAAAAAAAATACACATATAAATAATAATAATAATAATAATAATATCATAATTGATTTTTATTCAATTTTTTTTTTTTACCTAAAACTTTGACACCATTCTTTTGCAAGCCCTGGTATCTAATTCAGGAAATACAAATAAACTTTTCTTATTTATTTTTGGGCTTTTGACTTTTTATTGAATAAATAAAGTAAGTGTGAAGAAATTACTCTGGAGAGAGGATGAAATCACGACATGAGAACACGTCATCCTCAAACCTGTTGTCGCCATGAGTGCACTCTGACTCAATCTATTGGCTAACCCTTTTGCCAGGGCTTAGACTAAAAGTAATTGTTTTAAGAGCTTTTGGAGGTGACAATGGCCAGTTGAAGGGCCATATTTACACTAGAGTTTGGTAATATCATTTCCATGTCAGGCCCCAGCCACTAAAAACATTAAATGCCAAAAATAGCCCTACCGAGCATGTCCCGTCATCACTGTGATTTTTCAGAAAACTCCAGGGACAAAAAGAAAACACACAATCACACGCTAGCTTTTGTTTACCCTCCGCATTTTTCCCAAGATCTAAGGCGCTCTAGGGTTGTGGGAACACACGCACTGCTATCTTTAAGTAGCCCAAACAGCTGACAGTTTACTGACGCCTGAAGCACAATGACATTAGCAGGCTTTTACACAGCAAAGTGAGGAAAGCTGTGAGAGACGGCACAGCAGATTTAGACGTTTACACCTTCTAAATATCACCCTCACACCCTCTGAGAGACACTTTTTTTGTTTTGGTCATTGGATCTCAGTCAGAATCCATTTGATCATTTTAAAAGTTAGTCACCAAACCCACTGAATCACTAAAACTACATTTGGAGGTGGTCTGGACAGGAAAGGATTCTGACCAGAGTCAACAAATATGTCAATGCTAAAGCATTTTTGTTCCATAGTCAACATTAGTTAGCAGTCACTGACATGGATTAGGTTTTAAGTTTTCAGTTATGGTCCATTTTTATCTGTTGTCAAAGCATTGTGTTGTAAAAGTTTCTTTTTATTCTGCTCTGGTAACATGAAATTTTTTTTAAAAAAATAAACACATTGATCTGGTCACCTGATTTATTGAACAATATCCAATGAATTATTCCACTGGACTACACCAGGAATCCCTTTTTTCTCTCCCCACATCCTCAGTCAGGTCACACTAAAACTTTATTGTCCCCTCTTTTCTTCACTTCTGATTCCTTTTAGTATCCTTTACTGTGGCAATGTTTCTAAAGTGAATGAGTAAAGGGTTTCTGAATTATCTGTCAGTATTTTGTTTTCCATTTTGCTCGGGTAACAGTGATTGTATCTCTATCCGACCACACTGGAGACACATTGGAATGCAATCTCGAGAATACTTACTATCCGATACGAAATGCATATTAATGCAAGGTAGAGTGAGGAGTGAAAGCGATGAAGACTTATCGAACCTGGCATTCTGATTGGCTTCAATGTCAACAGAAGACTCTCTCTCTTCCTCTGTACACACAGAACAAATGCAACACAACCATGACCTCCTCTAGCATTTCCAGCCCCTCTGAGAGTTTGTGTGTGTGTGTGTTTGAGGAGAATAAAAGCCTACAGGTCAAACTGCTGTCTGACAAAATCATAAACTCAGCGGCCAAGTCCCCTAAAGTACTGCCTTTAAAACACCATAAACTCTGTCATTAAAACGGCATTGAAATAGTGAGACGCAAAGTTCATCGTATAACAGTGTTTCAAAGTCTTGTTTTGAACAGCAAACAAAACCTGTGCTTATTTTGACACCAATTATTGATACACACATATTAAAACTCTGCTCAATACTGATAAGACAATAATTATTTTTATTACTAATAAAAATTTGAATTAAAATTTTCTAAAATTTTATTTCTACTGTATTTAGGCTAAATTTAAATAAAATAAATCAAATCAATTATTAAAAATCAAATCAAAAATTAAAAACAAAATATTAAAAAATAAAACCAATTGTTTTAAATGCTAAACATGCACTTAAGTATCACAACGTTACAATGTGCAGTATGAAAAATGAATATTCATTTTGATTCAATTTCATTTGATCAAGATTACAGTTAACAGTGTTATTTAGTTAATGTTTTTATAGATTAACTTTAAGTGAGCATTAGATGGCAGTAAAGTGATCGAAATATAAAAGTAGTGGGAAAATTTTTTTATATATACATACACACAATTTTAAAATATACAATAACCGACCGATACTGTTAAAATAATAATAGTTAAAATGTCAGCAGATAACCAATATGTTACCATACCAATACCATTCATCCCCCATATGGCCAACATTGAAAGACAGAAATTACTTTATTTTCTGTAAAACTTTGCATAATCAGTGTTCTGTGGGCCTGATGTTGCAGTTATGGTGCTTCACTTATGCTGTGAATTGGACCTAATGCTATGCTGTCGATCTGTGAAGTCAGTCTCACCCCGTCGTTCACTTCCATTTCTCTCTGATGGACGTGTGAACATCACTCGCTCACCACTAAATGGAAGTTATTGATTACTGTGTTCTGTCTGTCTGCCGGCTGCTCCTCAGAGTCAAGGGCAGATCGACAGTAGACACAGGGCTGCACACGTGGCCCTGCAGGAAACACAATGTGCTCAACGCCCAGAGCAGGAGCCTCAGGGCAGGTGAGATCGCCGCTGCTCTTTCACACAGGCTCGTATTGCGCAATCACCGCCGCAGGCATTTTTTTCTCCATTACCGTACAGCAAAAATGCTTTACATCAACAACTCTGTAGTGTCTCAGGTCCACACTGTACATCTACTCAAACAGATACGAGGCCAACAGCAGACTACTTAGTGGCTATGAAACGCTGACCGAAACCTTTTACTAAGGCTTCTAAATATTTCAAAAGTTTGTGATACCAAAATACCTAGGTTATTTCTGCCGCCTGCATGTTATGCAACTCTTTTACGAAAGACCAAGCAAATGTTGAAAAATGCTGACCACGTACTTAAAGTTGTCATGAAATCAAAATTGACACTATTTACTTTGTTAGTGCACATTACTAGTCCAGTGGTGAACACTTAACCTTTGCAAGTTAATACACAGAAAGAAATTGTTTGTCGTGGTAATCAAAAGTCTGAAAAGTTGCTTCCGCTCTGGAATGGTCGTTCCCTCTCTGATGACGCCGGTTTGATGGCTTGGGTAGAATATCCTTACCTACTCTCCTCCTACCGTCAGTCTGCTACGAGCAACGATGGAGAGGAGGTGCTCTAAAATAAAACCCCGCCCTCTATTCAATATTCTGTTTCACTTGGAAATACGTCACATCGCTGAAAGTAAAGTCGGTTCCAACTTACAGTTCATGCGGACTTTAAAATCTAAATAATAAAAGGTTCAATGATGTTACGATAATTTTTGGTCCTATCTTAGAAAAAAATATTTTAACAAAACTGCTTATCAATATTTGAAAAACATTTCTCTGGAAAAGTTATGTGGTCCAACTTTTTACCTTGAAAACTACATTTAAAACAATGGTTGTAAACCCTTGTGCACACCTTGAATACATGTACACTGGTTTAAAATCAAGGTGTAAGGTATATTTTTAATTATTTTTTACTTGGTCACAACACATGACATTTCCAGTGAGTCATTAAATTTAAAAATCTTGAATATGGCATAAAAAGTTTTTCAGAACCAAATCAATACAATATGTGACCCTGGACCACAAAACCAGTCATAAGTCACAGGGGTATATTTGTAGCAATAGCCAAGAGGTGTGTTCGACATCGGCTGCGGCCGGATGCAACCGATCGGCGAGAGTAGCCGCGTGCAGGCGGGGAGGAGCTGAAAACGCAGATGTGAAGTCGGACACTTTCTGCTTCTCATTGACTCTCATGTGGTGTTTGCATCACAGCTGAAGTGAAATAAATGCAATATTTGACTAATACACTGATGTTTCAGAGACATTTTCATTCAAAATTTTATGTACTGCTTACAGCTTCTGTTTTTACAAGAATAAAGTTCAACATAAGCATATGTTATTTAAATAACAATGTAGTGGGGTCTTTGTTTTTTATCAGTTTTATTTTGATAAACATGACACAATACAACACCGCGACTACATGAAAAGAGCTTTAACTGTTATAAAAACACAGATTTTTGAGCATTAGTGGAGCTGAAGGCATAACAATAAACACGAAACACACGTGATCGTTGTAATGCGGTGAATCCGGCCAATCATGAAACAGCTGTGTCGTCATCGGCGCTCGTGCAGCTCCTCTTTAGAAACTGCGCTGGCTGCCTCAGGCGGCTGATCTCGAATCGCTCTCGCGGTACTTTGAAGCCATACGTCACAGTCACATGGCGTCGGCGCTGTCTCAAGTCGGACAAAATTTCTTACCGGCATGCACTGCTTCAAGTCAGCCGCCGATCGGTCTGTGCGGCGCTGCATGAGCTCGAACACACCTAACAATAGAGGGTATGCACGTGACGTCACCGTCGACCATTACGACTGTGGTCACACCCACTGAGTGGCAAAAGACTGAAGGGGCTCGCACACCGGACGCGAAGCTCAGCGCCTCGCCACGTCTTTAAAATTCGAACGCCATGTTTTCTATAGGCGTTTCTCAAAACCAAGTTCGCTAAGTTCGGACTCGCGTCCTTGGTAGTTAGGACTTGGCAAGTTCGACTCAGGAGAACAAACTCCGGTGGACGGGAGGACGCAAGTCCGGTGATTCTGCAAATGGCACAGCAGCACGTACTTGATAGCTCGCTCATGGCTTCTCCGGTTACCTCTTTATGTATATTGTATCCAACAATAAAACGAAATTTGTTATAAAACACCACTCTGCCTCTTTTCGTTTTATTTAAAAAAACAAACAAAAACATATTAATAGCCTCAGGCAACGAGTCGTTGCAAATTTCGTTTTATGATTGATTAACTGCAATGTCTGCATATATTTATAACAAAACGAAATATTTAACAACCCTGCCTCTTTTCGTTTACATTTCAAAAATATTAAATGTAATCCTATTTTTGCATACTCTGATTATCTTCACTGTAATGAAATGAAATAGGCTATAACATAAAACACAACACTGTCTCGTTTTGTTAAATTGTTTTTATGTTCAATAATAGCCATTAAAAAAGGTATAAAAATATACAATAAGAAATAAAGCAAACAATTCAGTCAAGCGTACAAAATCAGCGCTTTAGTAGGATACAAAAGTTAAATAGCCATATATAAAGCTATGAAACGTCACGTTGTCCTCAGCCAAAACGGAGCCAGCGGCAAACATCAGAAGGACTAGCCGAGGTAAGGCTGCTCTCGGCTGGGTACATGAGCGCTGAGCGTCCGGTGATCGCCTGGATCTCACAACTCCGACTACGTCAGATTAAATTTTCAGAAAGGCGCTATCTTTATCAATAAACCACAAATTTGAGCTTTAAACCAGCACATTCTTGCCTGAAAAACTCTTAAAACTGCATATCATGACATAATAACAGTAATATGTTTAAATTATGCGGGTTTTCTCCTTTGACGCTTGCTGGTTAGTGCGAGATGCATTCTGGGATACCTGGCTGTCTCAAGTCTGCACAAGTCACCTCTCGATCAGTCTCGATTCATCCTCGATAAAAGGGGCGGATCAAGAACACATCCGGGGATTTGAACTGAACTTGGCTAGATGCGAACTTTGAATTGGAACAGTACTTGGACAGCGACTGATGACGTTTCACAAGAAAGAACACAAGTACAAGTACGCATATTGGGAAACGGCTTATACGCACACCGGCGGCGACATTCGACGCCTGTCCGCGGCACCCAGCTACGACTCATGCTGCGTCCCAATTCGCCTACTTATACTACGCCCTAAAAGTATGTACTCTTTCTGTGAACAAAAAGTACTTACTTTTGAGCGTGTAGCAAAAGAGTAGACAAGCTTTGGGACATACTATCACACGATCACGTCTTTTCTCTCTGTCGCATCCTGTCACCGTAAACTGGCCTGTCAATCATCTTACATCCTCCACATTTCATTGAGCTAATTTCCTACCGTATCGGAGAGAAATGCAGCACGTTAATCTGCAGTCGCGGGTCTTTCATGTGGAGAACTCTCAATTAATGCATAATGATGCATTTAAAAGTTAATGGCCAATCGGATCTTTATAAAAGTCCACATTGGTATTTGCAGATGAAAAATAACACGAATAACATTAAATATATATTATATCAGGTTGAACTGATTATTAGTCACTCATGCCGCGTTCCAGGCAACCCGTAACCCGTGTTTTTCCAACCTTCTACCCGTGAAAGTGCACTGGAACAGCAGTCAAAGCCGTGACTTCCCACCCGTGAACTCGTACTAGATCGATGTACTCCCAGTTACGGGTTCTGACGTCACACAGCCCGCGAAACAACAATGGCTGCCCCTACGGATGCGGTGTTTATGCAAGTGCACGGTAAAATAAAAGGTATAACAGCTTCTCTTGCCTTATGCGCCATTTTCCACCTCTGTTTCCCTCAAATAAGCAAGGAGTAAGCAACTTTTAGCGATAGAAATAATTGTTAATGAGCATAAACGGTCCGCCATGTTGGTTTGTTTACACTTTTACGCAGTTTGGCGTGACTTTCCTGGAACGCTACAAAGTCGTAAGTCGTGATTTGAAGTAGTGACTTACGGGCTCAAAAACCTGCCTGAAACGCAGCATCAAACCTCTCAGCGTCGATTGCGCATATCCGCCATGTTTTGCAGTTTTTAACACTTTTTACTCGTGTTTGTAGTTCTGAACTGAATCCTCGTCCAACGCGCAATGGGTTGTGGGCAATATTAACCTTTATAGTGTGCACGGATCCACACTTCGAAAAACTACCGGAAATAGAAGACCGTCCGGGGACTTTTGGCATACTCTTTTCAACATACTATGCTTTGGGACACACTTATTTTAATCTCACATACTATTTAGGATTGATAGTATGGACATTGGGACGCAGGGTCAGAAAAAAATATAAAACAATGCATTCGAATTTGAAAGACGTGTTGCGGCGCGGCACTGAGCTTCGAGTCCGGTATGCTAGCCCCTTGAACGGCAGCATTGGTTTTCAGCGTGAATGTTGTGAAAAACACACAAAACACATCCAAAACGGGAAAGAGCTTTGTGATTGACTGTACAAATAGCTTTGATACAAAACCTGAGGTATTTAAAAACTGCAGAAAGCAACGACTCCAGGCAGAGAAACGTGGATTTGCAGTTATCATTTTGTGTCAAATTGTTGGATTTTGAGGTAAAATCATACCGTATATATTGTATTGTTATATATTGTGTTGACAACTGATCAATTAAATATTTTCCATCTTATATTCTGCATAATTGGGTGTTTTTCAATAAACAACACTCACTAAAACTATATATGTTTTGGGGATGGACAATATGACGATATATCATTGATATAAGTGATTACTCAGATTTAAACCTACATTGTAGTTATATAAAATATTCACAGGCAGATTTGCTTTATGTGTTTCCCCGCCGTCGAAATCAGGCACATATAAATGTCAGGAAACACGACTCCTGGCTGCATGTCAATATCCATGGATTAGGTTTATTTGACAAGTTGTAAGGAACACTTTCAATTCCAACCTTTAGTGTAATTCGTTAGTTTTACTCGCGTTTTCGCAGTTTCCCCTATTAAATCCAGTCACGCAGCAGGTTCTTTTGCCACTCAGTCCGCTTTCGGCGGGAAAGTGACGTCGATGCATACCCTCTATACATTGTATGAGTCAAAATTATCGATTTTTCTTTTATTCCAAAAATCATTAGGATATTAAGCAAATATCATGTTCCATGAAGATAATTTGTAAACCTTCTACACCATAAATATATCAAAAATTTATTTTTGTAAGTAATATGCGTCGCTAAGGACTTCATTTGGACAACTTTAAAGGTGATTTTCTCAATATTTTGATTTTTTTGCACCCTCAAATTCCAGATTTTCAAATAGTTTTATCTCGGCCAAATATTGTCCTATCCTAACAAACCATACATCAACGAAAAACTTATTCAGCTTTCAAAAAACCGACCCTTATGGTTTTGTGGTCCAGGGTCACATATGAATACAAAGAGTACACTACCATTCGAATGTTTGGGGTCAGTAAGATTTTGTAGTGTTTCTGAAAGAAATCTCTTATACTAACCAAGGCACTTATTTGATCAAAAATACAAAAAAAACAGTAAAACTGTGAAATATTACAATTAAAATACCATTATAAATGTCTTTACTGTCCCTTTTGATCAATTTAATGCATCCTTGCTGAATAAAAGTATTAACATTTTTCACCCGTTAAATAAAACCCTAAATTCAATCTGCTCATCATATAAAGCGATCAAGTTTCTTCAGAAAATTTGGACTAAACCACTCAATTCACATGGATTAGTTTTACGATCTTTTTATGGACTTTTTGAAGCGTCAAAGTGGTAGTGGCATCGCTGTCAATGGAGGGACAGAAAGCTCTCAGATTTCATCAAAAAGATCTTCATTTGTGTTCTGAAGATGAACGAAAGTCTTACAGGTTTAGAACAACATTAGGGTGAGTAATTAATGGCAGAATTTTCATTTTTGGGTGAACTAACACTTTAAAACTTAAAAGAAAATGTTCAGTTTCGTTAATTGTGCACACTCTTATACTATATGTAATCACCAAAAAAAAAAATGGCTTGCCAAGTGAAAGGCCAATTTAGATCAATGGGACTTCAAGAACTGTCAAATAAAAGCCTTTAAATAAGAATGAAAAGTTATAATGACTTTTAAAGAGACTTTCACAAACAAAACTTTATTTACCAAGAGCTTAAAGAGGAGCATTCAGGTTTCTCAGACTCACTAAATATTTCTCTCCATCTAAACTCTAAATAAACTCACAAAGGAGCTGATGTTCTCTACTCCTGGCACTGAGTGCCAAACTCCACATTAAAACCTCCCGCACCACTGTCTGACAGGGCAATTAGAGTGCCATGAAACCGGTGCTCTCCACTCCGAAGAATAAAAAAAATCCGGTCTCCATGGTAACACAGATGGTGGTCCACAGTTTTAAGCATTTCAATTTGAGACACTTTTGTCAAAAGCATCAAGCTTCAGAAGGCACCTCTGGACTTAAAAGAGACGGAGAGAGAGAAAAGTCTCTCTCGAGCCTCGAACGTCTGTCCTAAGGCCATCATTACAACATCCGTGAGCTGGTATAACTCTAAACAGGTAATAAATGCTCTAAGATTGTGGGTAATAGCGGCCGCAGGCTTCACTGACTCTAAACGCAGGCTTTGGAAATAATTGCGAAGAGATCATTTTATATTTATGGGTGGAAAACGGCTTGAAAAGCAACCATGCCACGACAGAAACTCTTGACGAATCAGATCTGAATCAAACAGTAGGTATAAATCATGAATGAAAGAACGAAGTAACCTGCTGACCATCTGGCCTTAGCCATGAAGGATCTGAATGAGCGTACAACTTTAGATGTTGCCCGAAAGGCACATGTAGGCGATCCGAAATGAAGGATCCCTTTAGCAAAATGTTAAACCCTCCAGATAAAGAGATCTCTTCCTGTTCATCTATTAATCCTATTATTCCTCCATCCTTTTATTCATCTTGATCTGTATCAGTCCGTTCCCTCCACCTTTGCCCTTTGGATCGGCCATCGAAGACATCTATATTCAACAACAGAAACACAAAGATACACGTTTCCCATAACACTAAGATGAAAGAAAAGATATCCCACAACATCCCAAACAGAGGATGAGCTCACATACACGCACACACAGTCGATATTATCGAACATGCAGTGGTCTTTGTGGTGGGAGATTTAGCGACATTACCTACCAGTGACAGGGCTCATCTTGAGGTCATTCATCACATTCGCGTGAGCGGGTCGTCTGGCACGCGACCCGTGATTGCAAAAAGACACTCAATCACACATTGGTGTAGCGATCACACAAAAAAAAAATCAATTCACCTGTGTACATTTGTGTACGTGTGTCGACTATCGAAGCCATCATGCCGTTTCACTGTGTCCTTGAGGTACCAGAATTGCAGATGATTACAAATGGACAAGTACATGAGCTCTCGCACACAAGCTGCAACTTCCAAAATATATTTCGGTCAAGGTCTTGGTCCCAAGCTGATTTCCTGCAAACTTCTTAGCATTAGTCGTTTGGAATATGAGGAAGAGGAAGAGAAAGACTGCTTTGTTCTCCATCATACCAAAAAGCAATTAGTACAGTAATCCTGTCCCAGCAGGCCTTGGGGGAGGGCTGTATGTAAATGACCTGAAACAGGAGAGTAAGTGAGATGAAGTAAATTAGCTCCAGGCTGAGGGTAATAAATAAATATCCATGCTGATTAAAAACTCACTAACACGTCTCTCCAATGCAGGTCAGCTACGTTGAGTGGGAAAAAAATTAATGTCTAATTTCCATTTCTCAAGGTGACCTTTCACGTCCAATAAAAAGATATATAACAAATTCTTCAGGCTTTAGACACCACACATATGCATTCATTAAGCCTTCAAATGTGCTGACAGAGAAGAGCGCAGCTTGAAATAAAGATTCATAACTAATATTCTATGAATTGCTGGATTAAACCATCTATCTCCTGGATGTGTTCTCCTATCCTACCAGTGCTGGGGAAGATGCTTTGAAGTGTACTGTAGCTTAAATTAATAATTTAAAGTAGTTAAAAAANAAAAAAAAAAAAAAAAAAAAAAAAAAAAAAAAAAACAAAGTCAAGCTACTCTTTCAAAAAACAAAAAAACTAAAAAAAGTTAGCTACACTACAAGCTACTGCCAATACATCAAAAATGTATTTCCACTAAAGCCCAAAGAATACTTTGGCTATCCACATTCCGCGAAAGTCCACGCACTGTCTGCGCGGCAATTTTTGTCATCAGGAGGGTCCGCATTACGCAGTTGTGATATACTGTGTAGTAGTCGAAAAGAGCGATACAAAACAGTAAACAAAGCAGCATATCTTTCTCCATCGCTTTTGTTTTGGTTCTTGTTCTAAACTCTGAATACAATGGCAGATCTGCTATTTTTCTTCTTCTATCTTTCCGAGCAGCAAATGTCCTGTAATTGACAACTCAGTGCTGCCCTCTGATGTCTGGTTGAGTATAGAAAGCATTTGTACTGCGCATGTGTCGAACTCGTCCATCCGTGGTTGAGTATACTTTGAAAGCTGTGTGGACACAACTGTGCGTGAGTATACCTGGGCCTTAAATGCCCCCAATAAAACTAGAAAATGCCAGAGTTTACGCATATATTTGAATATAACACAGTGGTCAAGCAGCAGAATTTACCTAAAGATTATTAATTTGTAAGATTATTTAACAAAATATTATCTTATTAATTTGTATCACAAAAAAAAAAAAAAAGATTCTGCACAGAGGCCTGAAAAGGGACTCAAAGGAATCAATTCATCTTTTTTAATAAACTGGTGCATTATAATTAACCATTATGTAAATTAATCTGACTTCCCAATGCTTTATGTGAGAGTAGATGTTTTGGTAGCTATGTTTGATTACTACCACAAAAATAGTTGATTCTGTTTTTCTTTTTGAAAATTAGAGCAGTATTTTGCAAACACAACGAGGATCTCAATTAGGGTGATGCCATTAAACAGCATTTTTGCCGATTTATTTACATTAAATGCCACTAACACAAACTTTTTCTACTTAATAGGATCAATAAAACTAGAATATAGATGTAACAGAATAAAATACAATAAAAAGTGACCAAAGGCAGCATTGCTGACTTCCCAATGCTTGGGGCATGGGTTGGTACTTACTAAATTCTATAACATTTTTATTGAAGATTATTGTAGTAAATATTATATTGTTTTGTATATGGCAACGAAACATAGACATAAAATGCCTTAAACTTAAATGAATCAGTGAATAATGTAATCAAACCAAAAATAACACAAATTATTTGAGTGAACCGTTCGTCAAGTTTGGGCATAAAGCAGAATGCATGTTTGTGTAAATATGTAGTGTTTTATTGCGTTACACTGCCACAACATTTAGTACTTTATTCCCCGACACCGGCTCATACAAGGGCAAAACAAAATTTTCTTTGGAGGAAGAATTCAGACATGATGTAGTGTTGATGTGGGAACCAAAGTGAGCTCGTGAAATGCACTTCACTTACTTAATCAGTGGCCTTGCCCTGCGCTGTCAATATGGCTGATCACACAGGTTTTTCCACATTACGTTAACAACTTCATGAGCTCTGCTGAGCACAGTATTAATCTCTGGCGAAACCCCGCTTTACACCCTGATCGATACACGCTGTCTGTCCACGCAAGACTGTGGGAACCACTTTTTTGGAATCTGGTCAAAACTTTTACCACGCATTTCACACACACAGGATCGAAATGAACACTGGCTATTTTTAAGATGTAGCACGCTTAAAGAGAAACAATGTGGCCAAAGAGAGAATAAATGGAACAGAACAAAAGCGAAGAAAACTTATCTGAGGCGGCCAGCTTGGCAGAACAAAAGTACATTGCAACACAACAGGTAGAAAGTACAGAAAAACAGCAGTCGTGTTGCACTGCTTAACCAAGGAGTCATTTTACCTCAACGTAAAACACGTCTGTATGTGGGCGTCTGTAATGTAACATGCTATTTTGCAACCAGGCCTGCAATTAGAGCACAGAAGCTTAACCAATTTTGCCACTTTTCTTTTTTTTGTAAGAAAGTGCTTTTCTCACTCTCGAGAAAAAGGTACGGGACTAATCCAGCTCGCTGGGAGGCCACTTAAGCTAATTGGCAGGTTTTGTGGGCATGGGTTGGTACTCAAAATAGCTGAGACCACCTTCCTTCACATCTTATATAAATGGCTCCTTCACCACCATCATCTCCTTATTCCAATCAGGCCTTCAAATGAGCCAGGCCTCCCCCACAAAGACGGCGAAGTGCACTGTTAAATTAGAGTAATGAGACAAATGACTTGAGAACAAATGAAGGAGAAAGTGAGTGAGGAAGGAATTAGAAGTGAAGGAAAGGAAAGGATCCGAATAAGTCACATTCATGCATTCATTGTGTCTTGATCCACTCCCTAGTTCAGTAGTGCACTGGCCAGGGAGTCCTGTTGTCCAAATCGCTCCAGTGCAGAGAAATGTTTGTGAAATTCCCAAAATGCACCCACCGTGAAACCAGTGAGCATTGGCTGCTCACTATATTTCCTTGCGAGAAATGTCATCATTTCTTAAAATGTAAGTAAAATGAATGCTTACAATGCTTGCTTAAATGTTACAATTTAAAGTACAATTAAGAACAATTGAAAACGCTGGTCAATACCGATAAGCTGCTAATTATTTTCATGAGCTGATAACGATATTAAAACAAATGAAAACAAGAATAAAAGAGTATAAGAATAAAACTAAACTAACATTAATCATTTTAAAAGTACAAGTGAATTTATGAATCACAACATTACTATTACATACTATGTATGTAAAGGCCTTTTTCTATGCGTTTGTGTAAGAAAAATATCCATATTTAACAAATTATAAAGTAAAATATCTAGCTTCCGCCGGATCACCTTCCGTATTCAACTTAGGAAGACAGCGTAACGCCTCACAGTTCAAAACGCTTACGCTACATCCTACGCTATTCGTATTCAACTTAAGGAAAAATCTTTCTTCCTAAGTTTAATATTAACCTTTATTTAACACCCCTGGAGCCGTGTGGAGTACATTTATAATGGATGGATGCACTTTCTTGAGCTTCATACTCGTTGTTTCCCGTTCAGTGCCATTATAAAGCTTGGATGCGTCAGGATATTTATTAATATAGCTCCGATTGTGTTTATCAGATAGAAGAAAGTCATATACAGCTAGGATGGCTTGAGGGTGAGTAAAGCTTGGGGTCATTTTCACTTTAAAGTGAACTAATCCTTTAAATTATTCAATCAAATTAGGATTTACATGATTAGTATAATTATTAAAGATAACTAAGCGAGCATTAGATGACGCTAATGTTAATCCTAATATAAAAATAAGGGACATGAGCATGCACAATTAAATATTCAATATTGACTGTTATTGATAAATGCAAAAAAAAAAAAAAAA